>JAEMOT010002570.1:353028-435653 GCA_019297695.1 Apostasia ramifera | reverse complement strand
CGCCATTACTTAACCAGTGACTTTTCTCCAATTCAAATCGTTGGTAACTTCTTTCCTGAACTCAATTAAGCCGATTGTTTGATTTCTATATAAATTATTGCCTGACTTGAATTATTTATTTGGCTCTAATTGTGTGACCCGATAATTTCTCGTGTGTTAATTACTGTTGATTTAATGGTGAGACATCTATCCTAAAATTCTGAACCTCGGATCTGATTTATTGAATGTAAATTGACGCCTTAATCTAAGTTGATAAATTCTTATTTATCATACGATCCAATTTAATTTTAATTTTAAAATATCTTAATTTATGGGATTCAAAAATCTTATTTATCATATAATTTATCTAGAGAATATTTTCTCTTAATTAAAATAATTTGCCAATCAATTTGCTGAATAATAATATAAAATATTATTGGCATCCTTTTTCCGTCCCGCATCAATTAGTGGGGCGGAGCCTTTATCCATGTACATGTGTATAACACATGGAACAAATAAGACAAAAAGATAGTTAAATGGAAGGAGGATCTTCGCATACAACAATTTATTTTTCATAAGAATACATAACAAATAACGGAGCTTTTTCGAGCTTTAGTGGAGAGGGAACATGCCTGGAACCAGAGGGTATTAAGTTCGAATCTACACCATCACAATTCTGTTCCAGGTGATATCGAGTTCAAATTTATACTACCACAATTCTCAATTGAGATGGGAGAAATTATGGTGTTTGGGGGCAAATAATAATAATAAAAAGAATACATAACAAATAATTAACGAACTAAAACAAGTCCGCTAAAGCAAGTCCACTTGTGATCTAGCAGTTAACTACTCAATGACGAGCTTTATTAAAATTGATTAAAACATGATTGTATCATGAGATTGCACATCAATTTCAACGTGATTTAACTAAAGAATAAATCTGAAAACAAATACAGGACTTTTAAAGTCAATGAAATCTTTCGAATTTTCGATAGAATTCAGATAGACATCTTCCTGGGGTTCCTCGCTCACTCCACTTTGTGTGGCATATTCTAAAGCCATCTCATAATCCACCTGAGGCGATAGCAATGTAAATAATCAAATCAGTAAATATTAAAAAGGACTTCAGGGGATTATTTATATACCAATAGGAAAAAAGTGGATTGTTTTCAATTGAATCAAGGCCAAGGGGCACCTGCTCTACATGTTGGGTTAGATTATCCCTGAGAGTTCTCTCTGTTATTTTTTGAGATGCTATTTTCTGAAGTAATTCTGCATCCTCCGCCTCGTACCGTTGACGTTTCGATTGGTGATTGCGTGACATTTCTTCGAGGATCTGAAATATAGCCATTGATGCGTCGGGTATGTACCTGCACTTTGACAGACACTATTTACCTTCATTTGAAGTTTAGGTATCACACTAATAAATAGGGGATTTACATGTAATCCCTAAAAGATGCTCTTACATTTTGTATTATGATTTAGTTTAATATTAATAATCTAAGCTACTCTTAAAGATGCTCTTATTACTCGTTCAACTTTAATCCCCAAGACATTTATATCTAAACCCACGAAGATTAATATTTACTATGTCACCCTTAAAGATGCTATTACTACTTGTTAAACCCCCAAATAATGATTCGGTTGATTTGAGCATGAACAATGAAGAGTAAACAATACACAGAACATCAAAATTACAGTAAAAAGAATAAATGATTAGTGTTAAGAGCACAAGGTTTGTGCGAATTACTAAAAATAATTGTTGATGAAAAAATCATAAATCCGGTCTCAAATAAATGAGAAAAATCTGTGACTAATGACGATGAAGATCAATTTACAACAAGAACCAAAAATAGACGATCAATGGAGCTTACCTAGTTAAATTTCGTTTCCTATCTTGTCTTTCACGGGCCTGAAGCTTCTTAACAATCTTGGATTTAAGCTGGTTACAACATTGCTGAATGGCAGACTGCACATACAGTTGAAATTGGACCATGTTTACTTATATGATTTCCTTTGAAGACTAAACACATTTTCAGTTACCTTAACAGCAGACGAAATTTCACTGATATCATCTCCGATATACTCCTTTCCAGTTCCTTTGAAGGGGATTTTTGTGCTCACAATGCTAACAAAAACTCCAATTTTATCCTGCATCTGGTTGATCTTGTACATGTTCCAACTAGAAGTGGAGACAATAAAAATAGTCATTGAAATAATGAAATAGCTTGGGTGCATTTGACTCAATGTAAATAGTAGTGTTATCTAAATGTCAATGT
Source organism: Apostasia ramifera (assembly GCA_019297695.1). Classification (NCBI taxonomy): domain Eukaryota; kingdom Viridiplantae; phylum Streptophyta; class Magnoliopsida; order Asparagales; family Orchidaceae; genus Apostasia; species Apostasia ramifera. Next base: position 433,395 of record JAEMOT010002570.1, on the reverse strand, counting down.
TTTATAGATATTTATATTAAATTATTGGTTGTTTGATTCCAGTGTCATTCTATTAGAAGATAACAATGCTATTGATTAATTTTGTTATCTCCAAGCTTGCCTTCCTAAAAAAATTAGAATGGCATCTAGAAGTCACCCAATTTTGAGTGGCATCTAGATCTCATATTAGAGTGTTATTATTTTTCAATATTATCTGAACATATCATGAAACTAAACAATTAATTTCTGTTAACATGACATGACCACAATAACATTGAAGCAAACGCTCCCCTTAATTAATACATTCAAGCTGTATAAAGAACTTGACAGTAGAAACTTACTTGATTCTTTTCAAAGCAGTCCTTGTTACAACATCAGCACCTTGCTCAAAAAGAAGTGGAATGCGGTTGGCGAAGCGAAATATATTTAGACCCTACAATCAAATGTTAAAAGGTATATCAAGAATGATGAAACAAGCAGACAGTGTCTAATGGCTGCTCTCTCACCAAATGCATGCAGTTCTCACCAAATGCATGCAGTAGATTCACATACGCCAGCCTCATTAAGGGATGCTTTTTTATCCGTTGAACTATAAATTAATAAAATCTCACTTGAAAATTCAGCCTTCAGATTGTTCCTCTAAGATACTTAATGAAATTGTCAGATATTGTATATCATATGAAGGAAACTATATTGTATAGTGATGGCGAAAGGTCTTGAAAAGAAGAATGCTGAGTTATCTAATGTTAAATAGATTAAATATAATGTCGGTGATTTGTTCTTCTATTTTCCTGTATTACACTTTTTGTGTCTAATTTAAGAAATGTATCAAAAAATAAAACATAGCATAGTGCAACTTAGATATTTCATTAAGGAGTTAGCCTCAACCAAACAAAATCTATAGAAAATTCTAAACGAGTTCAAAAATGTTAGTGGAAATCTTTAAGGGCCCAAAGCATAGTTTTAGTACTTATTCAAATTAGCTTTAACTTAATGCTAAAATCAAATAACGATATTTTGTGTAGAAAGAAAATAAATACTTAGAAGAAATGAGAGAAGTCGAGAAGGGCGCAAGGGTGAGCGTGATCTAAAATCGCAATCAAATTAATCTAAAATCTTGAATTGGATTGACACAATCTTCGATTAAGCTATTTGGTTAGATCCAACTTGAACTCTGATTGAACGAGGATGAACCAATTAACTAATATGAATTTAGCCAAACCAAGCTTGTTTCAATAAAAGCTAAAGGACGCACATGGTGAGGGAGTGTGAAGTCGCCATGTGCAAGCAACAAACCTCCAAATGGACCTGAACAAAGGCTTGGCTCAGTAACACCATGGGTGACGACAGGTAGAGAGAGAAAGAAGTGCCGCTGGGCAGGCATCGCAAGGATGGTTGTGCGAGAGGTGAAAGTATAACACGCTGGGACGGCTGTGCATAGGACAAGAGAGCAACGGGAGGAAACCCCAGGTAGGAGAGATGTAATGTAACATCTCGTGATCCCAATGCAGATAAATTCTCGAATATTTAAATTCTAATAAAGATAAATACTAACTAACTAAGAATTGAACAAATCATCATTTGATAATTAAATAATTAAATTCTAATATAAAGTTATTATCCGCCTTTAATAATTAAATTCTAATATAAGATTATTCGGATATGCACCATGTTCAAGATTATCTTTATCTTTATCATATATTTGTCTTGATATTTGTGTAGGAAGCCAATTAAAATTTCTTTTCATCCTAAGATGTGTATAAAATAAGAAATATAGTCAATTTACATCTTGGTAAGCATACAATAAATTAGTTAGCTTTTTATCATGAAATTATGTAGCAATTGAAATTTGTCTTTAGACTTTAAGAAAAGAAACAAGTTGATCAGTTTGTTCACTAGTTGACTTTAATTAGGTTAAAGTTAAACTTGTCGGGTGACATCCTACACAAATCTCAAGATTAGAACCAATTATATTTCACATCTTACATAAATTTTAAAATAAAAATTAATAATTTTACATCGTACACACATCCGAAAATGCAAATTAATTTTATTTCACATCTTATAAAAACCTCAAGAAAAAATGCCATTTTTTACTAATAATTTTAAACTATTTAAAGTTGACCAGAATAACTAATGATTAGCATAAATGAGTAGTGCAAATGTTACTTGGAATAACAATTGCAGCTGCTAAGCTAAACGGTTAAAACAGGAAGATGAGACTAGCCTTCGAAATGAATGAAACATGCCAACTGTTAAAACCAAAATGAAAGCTATTTAAATCTTACTTGTTTGACATCTTTTCCACCTAGGCTTACTCCAGCTTCAACAATAAATGGATGGCCTTCAAAAACCTGGGGGCTAGCAGGGTTGAAAGAAAAAGTGCAAGTTTACATGAGAAAGATAACAATCAAATGAACAAGTTCTTAATCTGAAAAATACTTCAAATGTCAAGTCTTCCTATCAACTAAAACGCATGTGCTTAACTTAAATGTAGCATATGGTTCGCACAGATACGCGCAGTACAGTTCTAATAAAAATAATTATGTTTGTTTACCAGTTTAAAATTAACTTTGTTAACTTTTAGCTGATTTGAGACATCATAAACAAATTTTAATATTAAAATTTAACTATATTTCACATCATATACGTATTTTAAAATTTAAAATTAACTTTATTTCATATTCTACACATACCAAAATAATAACTAATTTATATTTCATTCCTCACATATCCCAATATAATAACTTTATTTCACTTCTCAATAAAAAAAATATTCTCATCAAAGCTGAACTTTAATCTAATTAAAATTAACATTTGCAAATAAATACACATTAGACTATACTCTGGTTTTTCAAGGCCGCTAAAATTCTCACTTACATTTCAGATTTTTGGTCAATATTATTGCAAAATTGCAACAGTATTGGATTTTTAAAAACACATTGGAAGTAAAAATTTATCACACAATTTTTGCTGAGTAAAGGTTTTGATCCCTCAAGCATGTGGGACTTCGTAGAGGCATGACCTAGTGAGGCTCCTAGGATAGTGGTGTAGGACCAAATAAGTTTGGAGGGGAAGTGCAATCCAGACTAAGGGCCTATGCTGGAGACTCGGTATTAATTGGGCCAGCGATCAGGTAAACACTTGAGGCACCTCTAAAATGTAATTCAACTGTGTTGTTACATTGAAAATTGCTATTGATAACTATACTAAGCTAGAAACTTACATTATATTATTAATAGATAAACGTAAAGTTGAAGACACACAGAGTAAACTATAAATGCATGTGCATGAAGCAATTATGAAAAATCTTGAACGGCTAACTAGTTATGACACAGAAGGGCCCTTAAAAAAAATTTGTGACATGATTCAATCTTGGATATGTTATTGAAATCACACCTTCCTGCATATGTAGCAACCATGTCCGGCTGCAACTCTTTTATGATTCCCAAACGGAGATTGTACTCCCCTGCAGGACTAAGGCACTGTTGATCCAATACGTTTGTCAGTGTATTAATTTAAAAAACCAAAGAAGAAAGAAATAGATTTAAAAGAGACAATGCATATGAAAAGCAGCTAAATATAAGTTAAAAGACTGCTAAGAAATGGTAAGGGAAAGGTAGCAAAGAAAAGTTTTTAGGTATGCTAAATCACTTACATCACCACTTGGGTCATCAAATTTAGCCTGACGAAACAACTGGTGAATCCGAACAATCTGCTGCGATGTCAGACTTTTGATGGACATCTTAGGACTAAAATCTGGGCCCATTTCACCTTGGGGGAAGAAAATTCAAAAGTTTGATATTAGCAATATGATGCAAATAGAACTTTCAAGATGACTTTAGGGGAAATAGCAATAGTACAAAGGAGTTCTTTTCCAAGTTCTAATTTAGAAGTTTTGTAATTACACGAGCTTACTATCTTAGCTGTAGAGTTTTTCAAATTCAGACTTCCATATTAAACTTCTGCAATGCCAGTTGCAAGCTAGCGATAAATTACATCCGGTGCTGAGCTCTAAACCTAGATGTCAAAGACTTACTACTGGAGAATATGAGAATCAGCATCAGATTCTACTAGCATGTTCTCCCTGCAATGCGTGCAGAATTATGTAATATAAACCTCCAACCAAAAGTGCATGCTCAAAGAGACAGATTGAGTGAGATAAGTATAAACATCAATGTTCCTAACGTTTGGAGTGTTATGTAGCGTTATATGAAGCTGAAAGTTAATTCTGATTTCCAGCTGCATTTCTCAACAGGTACGTTCCCAACAATAAAATAATAGGCTTCATTACCAAGCTTCTGATTCCACATACCCTAGGTCTAAGAAGATATGCGAAAAGAAAAGAAAAAAATTTCTTAAGCGGCCATATAGCAGCAAGGTTGAGCTATGGTAGGCATAAACATTAGAACATAGAAAAAGGCTTTCTGCCATTCAGACACAGAAATTATAAGGCTAAGAGGAAAAAGTTAAAAAAATATAAGTGTTGACATAACTGGAATATTTCTAGTCTACCTGTGGCCAGGTGATGTGGTCCCCCAGGTTCACATCATTGTAATCACCATTACCACCTTTGCCCCAAGCCTAGCTCTTTTATTTTATTATCTTATGGACTTAATTCAAGTAGTAGTAGTTATTAGGGAGGATTTATTTATTTTGGTCGCATGGGTTTTGTTATGTTCAAGTTGGAAGTAATATGTTATTTGAACTGTGTTTGTGTGAGAAAACTCAAATGTATGGGGGTAATGTTTGTAACAGATCAAAACATGTAGATATACTATTAATCGATTTCAACCATCAGTCAATTTCATAAAATTGACTGCTAGCCGAATCGACCAATAATATTCTTAGATGGCACGGTGATAGAACTTCGGTAGCATTCAATAATCTATTTCCCAAATTGACTGATGGGACGCAGTTACACTCTAGCTATCCATTTCTTCTCCAGAGAGCAAGCGACAGATACCAAGATTTAGGTTTACGGTTGATCATTTTACATCTCCGATTTCCGATCTTTATTTTCACTATTACTAAAATCTTCTTGTAAAAACTTTATAAAACCATCATGCTTTGGTACTCTCTTATTAAACACTTAATTCGTAGTGGAAGAGAGAATTGCATGAATTTGCTGGATGCATGGATTATTTCAAGCTTACTTCAATGGATTCACCAGTTCATGTAGTGATTAGGCTTAGATCTTACTTTACATAACTCAAATCGTGGTTCAGTTTACCTTTGCTTTAAGGCTCTCAAGAAGACACTCTTATGCCATTCAGATACATGCTCAGTACAGATAGTTAATATTGATTCATTAACAATTGTTATCATTTAATGCTAGGCCATAGATTAGCTATGAGTTACAAGTCCTTTACATTCTCCACTTAAGAATTTCTTTTACTTAAACAAAATCCTCTTCCGATGAAATTTACCTGTGTAGGAATTGCAAAGGAGAACGGTTAATGGACGTGGGATCAAAAACCAAAACAACTTTAGATAAAAGTGAAGTTTTCTTCCACTTTTCTCCTGATTCTATAACCTTGCTTAGACCAACATACAATTAGCGTTAAGCCTTAACTCATCTATCACTCTTACAATCAAATTCGACGTAGCATTTCGCTATGGTTTTATACTTCCAAACTGCAGTTAACATCTGAAATTTTTTGTGTCACACAAGGTTCCACTTGGACACAATTACAAACTGAAAAGATTTCACCAAAGCAACCCAAAACAATTTCTAAAGTTTCCAGACATCCATCAAAAGTAACTCAAGCCAGAACAAGGATGTAGACGATCCCTTATATGATCAGTATCAGATCAAACATGTAAAATGGAGTATTGATAAAATACATGCAATGATAAATCAAATATGTCTATCAATTGAAAAACGTAATGATTAGCTCCCCAAAAGTAAACAAGGTTTGGCACATATTTATTCGCAAAATATTTAACCTAGAATTCATGAACTCTTATGTGCATAGTTTACCTATCAAACGTTCAGCATAAGCCTTCCTAATGTTAACAAATTCATGTTGAAGAAACTGCAAGATATTCTGCTTTGATGTTTCAGCAATGAGACGTTTTATGAGAAGCAGATCAACCGCAGAAGGATGATGCTTTGTCTCAAGAGGGATTGGGGGCATGACGTCTGTTCTGCGTGCAAATCGTATCGTTACATTTTTGCTGTATAAACAAGATATTGAACAAAAGTCAGTAGAAAGATAATAACATGCATGTTCAAAATGAATTTGTATATGAAACTCACTCTGTTGTCCCAGAAATAAATTTAAAGAGAAACTGTGCGTACGGAGTAATTACAGCCATTTGGCGCATGTAGTGCAATATCTTTGACTGAAAGATAAAGAAAAAGTTCATAATAGTATTACTTATCTCTGAGGATATAAATATTTCTTGATGTTATTGAGAAGATAAAGAAGAAGATGACTAACACGATAAGTTGTCCAGTTACCCTCAATGATAACCTGAATTTCTGCTCCATACCACTTATCATTGTTTTCCCTTTTCTCATGCATATGAATATGAGGGATGTTCCTAAGTAGCAGGAAAACATCCATCAACATATAGGATCTCAAGAATAATTTTCAAAGTCGAGACGTAATTGTAAAATCTAGTCTTGAGGATAATGAAGCATACCGATGAATGTCAATATCTAGTCGACAAAACGATGTAAAACTTTGATTCCTCATAGCTGATAAAATCTCAATAGGAAGTCCGGTGCTCATTTTGGACCAAATCAAAGCCTTCATTACCACCAATAAGTAATGTTCTAGTTAGTATATCACATCAATAACCCTAAAAGAACACATACAACAGTAGATAATAGTAAGCCACGACAAGGATCATGGTTTTAAGGAAGCATGGACACCTCTGTATGTCCCAATGTGTCGTGTTATGTCATATCACCATATCATGTCTGTATTTCCTAGGCGCTTCTATATTACTAAAAAAAACAATAGCAAAATTGAACCATGATATAGTATTTCTTATGCTATTATTATATTATTTGGTATATCTTGACGCATTTGTGTCTTGTAGTTTGAGAAATTGTCATGTCAGCATGTCATATCATATCCCCATATTAATGTGTCGTGCCTGTACTTCATAGCAAGGTTTATATTGTAAGAAATAACACAACAAATGTCATAAACTCTTCAATAACCAGAAGAACCATGTAGCATAGAAGATGTAGCAAGAAGAAAGACAAAAGTTGAAATCTTACACAAAGATATCCATGCAAAAAGATTTCCTCTAATAGAACGAGATGAAGCTATTCACTTGTGGCATGAAGTAGAGCTCAAAACCAGCCAAGATTAAGTTGTAAACGAGTTTAAACAGCATAACTAATTGGATACACTCATTTAGAAACCAATTCGAAACATTTCAAGTTATCTTTATTGAATTAAAATAATTATACACTATTTATTGCTATATCGATATATTTCAACTTAATACTTGCGAATATACAACTTTTCGATGCTATTTCGAAGTATTTGAATAGAATTCTAGCATTTGTACAATGATTTATTACATATCAAGATTTTTTAGAAGAATATTAATAAGTTTATAGTAATTCGTAGTTATATGAATATATTTCAACTGAATATATGTATTTAGAAATCAATTCAATGCATATCAGGGTATTTTAAATGAGTTACGTATTAATACGATATATATCAAGGTATTTTAATAAAAAAAGAACAATATTTCAACAATCTATTGTTATCATTGACAGGTCCCCCTATGGTTTGAAGTCCATGTTATATAAAATCAAACATTAGGCCCCTATAGTTTAAACTTTATAAAACTTTCACCCCTTCATTCCTCTTTTTGATTAACTATCACTGAAATAACCAAAATGCCCTTAAAACATGAACTCACTTTCTTTCTACTTTGTCAAAACCAACAACAACCTTTTTTTTGTTAACTACCACTTTCTCCCTCCTTCCCCTCTTCCTGTTAACTGTCACGGAAGTAACCAAAATTTATCAAAATCAACAGTACCCCTTCTTTTATTAACTACCCCTCTCTCTCTTAAATATGAATTTTCTCTCTCTTTTGTTGAAACCAATAACATGATGTTAGACTCCCTCCCTCCCTTTCTCAGCACACATGTCTCATTAATAAGCTTCATCAGACTTCAACACTATCACCAAAAGTAGCAACAACACCTATATTCAAGTCATTCAGTAAAAGAGAGAGAGAGAAGGACAGGCAAGAGACAAAGAAAGATGGAGCAAGCTTATGTGAACGACAAGGGTGACCTAATACGGGGAGAGAGACAGAGAGGAGGGGGGAGAGAGGGAGGGAGGGAGAGGTATGGGTTGTAGTGTGTGATGGGTAAGCATCTATATCCACTAAAATAGAGATGAGATAAAGAAAGAGAGGGAGAGAGGGTGAGAAAGAAAGAAAGAGAGAGTGTAGGGACCATCAACACCAATACTCCACTAATAAGAGAGATGCAGGGAGTGAAGGGGGAGAGAGAGACTGAGAAAAAGAGATTGCAACATCTTTCCCATCATGTGTTCTTCTAAGATCTTTCTTCTCACAGCTAGGGGTGAGAATGATCCGAGTTTAAGCCGAGCTAGGCACAACTCAAGCCTATCTTATCTTAATTCGATTAGAGTTCAAGTTGACTCATTTCAATTTCGAGTTGGTTCAAGCCTTAATCGAGTCGACTCAAGCCCTCCAAGAATTGAAAGTTTTTTAAAAAAATTCTCTACTAAGATTTGCATAGTTGCATACCTTATATATTGCATAGTATACACAAACACATATACATATATGCATAGTATACACAAACACATATACATATATGTACATACGGACCTATTTGGAAATGGACATTTTTAGCCAGGATAAAGCTTTTTAATCAATTAAAAATAAAAGAGATTAATTTTATATCCAATCCTAGACAAACTTCAAAATAAAAAATTAATTTTATATCACATTCAATAAACTCATTAATTTTATTTCTCATCCTACATAATTTTTAATACAACTAACTTTATTTCCAATCAATACACAAATCTCAAGGAAGGCCAAAACTTCCATTCCATACACTAAATTTTTCTCCAACCAAACGGGACCATATATAAAGCTTCTAGGAAATGACTATAAATAAGTTGCCCGAATTAAAAAAAAAACTTTTCTATTTAAACACTCATAATGAAGACTCAATATGATTCAGCCTAGTTGAAATATTTCTACCTTACACATTTTAAACAACAGACCCATGACAAGCATGATCTCAGGCTCAGATTCGATGATCAATGACTGCCAACCTGGGATATAAAAGCATGCTGACTTTTTTTTATGATTCAAGTCAACAAAGCTCACTGAAAGGCTATCTATTATTAAAATAACACAATCATCATCACAACTTTCACTATCATCCAACTTGAAGAATGAATGGTACTCATATAAAACATGAAAGACTTATCTTGGTAGTTGATACGGTACAAATCTAAGGTGGTGTGAAGAAAAACAACTCTTCAAACTTCTTAAAAAAACATTGAGTTGATTGAAACTGTCACCACTGGTTAAAAGAAAGTTTCCCTGAGCCACAATAAACTGCTAATAATGTTAAAAGGATGTATTTTTCATAGAAGGGTGATTAAAGAACTGATCAACATAGAAAACATGGAAACGGTAAGCAGAAAACAAGTGTCTGAAGGGATTTATAATGTTTTCTTCAGAGTTAGGTCGTGCTAGTATTTTTTTTTTTTGATAAAAGTGGTGCTAGTAAATTTATGTGTAACATTAAAGTAAGAAAACACCGCACAATAGCCTGATACAAGCTGGAGGTATAACAGACTTGAATTGTTTATCAAAAATACACAAGCATGAAAAACAGTTGGTCATGCCATACATGACAATATGTGCACATTCCAGTGAAAGTAAATAAATAACAACTAATCATACTAACCATTTTGGCACCAAGTCCAAATTTCCCTCGAGTTTGCTTTAGCCCGTACTTTGTACCAGATAAAACTGCAAATTCAGAGGTGCACCTTCAGTGACATAATTTCCAATTTCTGCATTTCAAACTCTCTGTCCAATATAGATTTATAAATCAAGACATAAATGTTAGATGAGATCCCTGCTAAGGAGGAAATATGGAAGGCATCAAACCTCTTCCAAACATATTTGGGATATCATCATGTGGCATTCCCCGCCCATTATCCTTGCCAAGCAAACAGCACACCAGTGATTAAATCAAATTGTTTTACCATTTCCATTTCTTTTCTAAGTTGAGGGATTATTCATGAACTGTTTTGCATTTGTAGCAGTGAAGACTGTAGGGGACCAATTACACCCCATTAGTGTAAAATAATAACAATAAACATATGAACACAATACCTTGCATGAAACCTTGTAGAATGATGTTTCTCCTCTCCCTTTTAATCCCTTACTGTTAGTTGGAGGTTCCTTTGTTTTCTTTCCAAGGGCAGCATTCTTTGCTTGAATTTCTTGGAGACGGGCTTCTCTCGCCATACGTTTCTAATCAATGGCAGATGAACATATTAACTGATCAAGTCAATGAAATATTCATATCCTTGGAGCCACTGAAAAGCTTAATAAAAGCTTCACACATAACACACAACCAGCATATGCATGGACTTAAATCAATCTAAAAGAACAGCAGTCAGTAATCAGAGAACAGTGCTGACACACCTCACGAGCCTTAGCAGATTCGAAATCATCATACAGCTCTTCATCTACACGTTCCCGATCAACAAGACCGATCATTGTATTGAATTTAATTCTATCGATCTCTTCTCTAGCATACCAAAAGAAACAGTTCACCATCTGAAGAAAACAGTCAACGATAAGAACATAACTGCGCTTACATTGTAACTTCAATAGCTGGGAGCTCGTTAATAGACTCAGCTGAATCAAGAGAATTCTCAACGAGCTCGCGCACTGTGGTATACAGTGATTTGCCAGGCTGCCAGCACCATAGAAACACAGTTTTAAAAGGGGGGGAAAAACGCATGAATCTTCAAGGAACTGAGAGCGTATTGGAAGAGAGCGGACATTATCAAAACCAGCAATGTTCTTATTCTCCGCAAAGAACTCAGCAGGGGATTCTTCAGCCAAAAAAACCAAATTAATGAAAAGGGTAAAGGAGCAAGTTGAAAAAAAAAAGGAATTCAGTAAGCATGAAGAAAGGTTGCTAACTCTGCTTTAAAATGCTCTCCTTCGCATTCTTAGGGGTTCTGCTCTTGCCCTTCTTCGGCACCCCTGGGCTCTCACCGATTCCATCGGAATCCATCGTTGAAACCACGGTCTAGAAACAGCACGATCGTACGCGTTGAATCCGGCGACTGCAGAACTCCGACGAGGCGACGGGGAAGGTTGACCAGCTGAGCTAGGGTTTCTGAGAAGGCGATCGGAGGCTTGGAAGAAGGATTTTGGAGGGAAGCCGAGTTGAGCTGCGGTTGTAAAAAGCGGACCGGATCGGATTAACAATCGGTGGTTCATGGTCGGACCGTTAGTCAAATCAATTGAATTAATAAATTATTATTTTTTTAATTCATAAAAATATTATTATTCTTCAAAAATATTATCTTATTAAATTATTATATAATTTATTGCCATAAAATACTAAATATCATGACAAAAATTAATTTATTGTAATTTGATTTAATCTAATGTAAAATGTGCTTTGGACATTGAACTGAATAGAATTTTATAGCACTATAACGATCGCATGTTAGGCAACGAATCTATCGTGTCATTTTCGTGTAACTAGAAAACCAATTTGAAATTATTAAAAAAAATAGTACCTAAATCTCTTTAATTTGAACCAATATACAATTAAATTCTTGAAAATTGCACCGATAGATTTTTCATTGTAGTAATTAACATCTAAGCCTCGTTTGTTTGGAAGTTAAAAATTAATCTGGTTTAATTTTAATCTGGCATATCATATCACATATAAAATTTAATATTAAAAATTAACTTTATTTCACATTCTACACACATTACTAAAATAACAAACAACTTATATCACATCTCTCACATATTTCAATATAATAACTAACTTTATACTACATCCCTCACATATCTCAATATAATAATTAATTTTATTTCATATTATTCACAACTTTTAATAAAAAAATATTTTTGTCTTAATTTAATTTTAACTTTGTTAAATTAAACCTTACAAATAAATAAGTAAAGTTGATTTTACCCTTAAAATAATCTTTAATATAAAAGATAATTTTCCTTTCAGTATGAATTTCTAATAACTCAAAAAAAGAGAGCGATAGTAAAATTGCTACGATGAAAGTGCTTATTTGCACGTATTCTCAATCTACAAAAGCCATTTGATTAATTTAGAAATATACAGAAATCAAAACTCGAAAAACCAATGCTCTACTCATCCCAAAATTAAAATATTACATTTTTTATGGTAAAAAATTATATTACTTTAATATTTTAACTTTCATTCTTCAGTATCTCAAATTCATATAAAGATAATAAATAAATTATGCTTGAGAGATGAATTTAAAGTATATATGTAATTTAATCTAAAAATCTTAGGATAATTGCAAGAGCTAATACTTACATATGACCTCTAATTATTGTTTATCATCTAAATGTAGGATAATTCTTATGCATATGCCAACATAGTTTATGTTAATTTCAACCAATCAGATATTAAATGTGGATAATCATCATGTTTTGATTCCAACAAAGGGGAAGTAAAAAAATCTAGAAAGCTTTTCTGGTGACACTCTTCACATGATCTAGAAATTGGAGTACTGCACTATTGTTTGCTCTTCAGGAATTCGGCAAAATTAAAGAAGAAATTTTCCAATTTGCTATTCTGATCGAAATCAAAAGTCTTATCCCAATGATTACACATTTTTTGTTCCAAAAGATACTACTGATCATCAACCAAGCATCAACTTAATTTCATTATTGCTCATTCTAGCAAGAATAATGTGATAATCTGAACAACAGATCGACAGCAAACGAGAAGATGTGTTTGCTGTTCTTCTAGCATTTACTTTTACTCCTAACGCTTGATTCTCAGACCTCACAACTAGTGAATTGTTCACAGGTTTCAGAACAAGCTATTGCTTTTCTTCGACTTCAAGTTGGCTTAGTTCGGAGAAGTTGGCGGCTCGAGGGCTGCAACAGTTGATTTGAAGGACAAGTCAGATGCCTCTGCAGAGCTGCGGCGGGTGGCATGGCCCATAAGTTGAATCAGATTCACCAGGTTCTCGGATATGATATTCATCGGAGATCGGAACTCGGGTTCTTGCTGTTTTCAGAACATAAGTTATGGTTGAGTTATGATTCTAACGCGCTCATCATCATCATCATAGTCAGCAGCCTTCTTGCATCATGCAATTCTTTTAGTTTTGTTTAGTGTGTGTAAAACGGTTTGGAGTTTAAATGTTATATCAAAAAATTTAGAGGTAAATGTATACTTTTTCCATTACCCATCTACAATCTTATGACTACTTTGTACCTTGATACATAGCATGATTATGTCGGCGAAGCGAGAGAGAATCCTGGATGACATTGAACTTCTGATCGCTGGATCAACCATTCCTTCAAGTGAGCTGAAGTCGTGCAGACGAAGGGAAGCCCATTTGGCAAGAAACTGCTCTTCTTTTCTCCTAGAACTGAATCCAGTGGGCAGAATAACAGTAAGTGAATAAGCTGCAGGATGTAGTTTTTTGGTTCTCCGATGATACCTGTCAAATGCCTTCCTTCCAGTTAGAAGCTCCAACAATATCACTCCATAGCTGTAAACATCAGTTTTAATCATGTCGCTTCCATCTTTGCCGAGTTCAGGAGCCGCATAACCGTTGGGAGCATCAGTTTCCTCAGAGGACTGTTTTCATGTGAGCACAGAAAATGTCAATTCCAGAACACAACATGGTCTTATGAGGTACAGAACTGTAGTCTAGAAAAAGAAAACTGTTCATCAAGTATACTTAATTCAATGGCTTCATCAATTCAGCAAGGAAATGGGAAAAAAGGTGAGTATATAACAAAGTATTGTCTTATTTTTCCCAACCCATACGTGAGGCATTTTGTCCTTAGAGGACACAACAAAATAGGCTAGCAAGAGACATTGTCTATGTAAGGCAATTAATTTAAGGTGAGTGTATAACAAAGTATTGTCTTCTTTTTTCCAGCCCATACGTGAGGCATTTTGTCCTTAGAGGACAGAACAAAATAGGCTAGCAAGAGACATTGTCTATGTAAGGCAATTAATTTCTCTATTTCTTCAATATGGGACAATTCATTCACCTTTACCTCTTGAAAGGCTGTCAAGAGCTTCACCTTATCTAAGCTGGCAGAAGGTTGTTACACAATGGTTGTTTCTTCATTTTGTTCATAAGTATTTGGTCTAAGTTAAAAAAAATTGAGAGTTTCCACACAGTGATAGTGCACTAAGGGGCATTTAGTTTAATCTATCTTAATATTATGTCATATTATTTAAGTATTATGAAATAAAAATATCATCTTTTGAGCGACAATTTTATAATTTTCTAGAAAGCTATTTACACATGTCATCAAACCAAATAATCATTTTCTTTAGATGACATGATATAACATCAAGATGATATTGAGCCAAATGACCACTAATTTGCATGCCATTCACTTATGATTTTTGATATCAGAAACCAAGAATAGATGCTTAGCTCTAGCAGTTTAGCTTCATGGATTTCATCCTTTTGCAAGAAAATTGACATAAGGAAATATTGTTAACCTTAAGAAGACTCTTAATCGCATGTATTCCATAATCACTGAGATGAGGAATTTGCTCTTCGTTAAGCAAAACATTGGTTGCCTTTAGATTCCCATGGGCGAATGGTGGATAGCAGATACAATGCATATATCTGAAAAGTATTACAAGAAAATATTAAAACTGACATGAAAGTGGCAAACAATGTTGAGGAAGAAATTTTTCTTCACAAAAGTGAAATACATTAAGAATGAAAACAAAATTTTCGATCATATAAACTTGGTGGGTTTGAGTTACTTACTCTAAAGCATGGGCCACGCCAAGAGCTACCTTCAACCTTGCTTTCCATGAAAAGGCTTTTTGTGAGCCATTGATAGCAAAAAGAAGATCATCTAGAGATCCATTGCCAGCATATTCATACACAAGAATATGTAAACCACGTTCTACACAATAGCCCCAGAAAACGGTGATGTATGGATGATTTAAGCGAGACAAATTCCATATTGTATCAAGAAACTCGTCTTCTTCATGCACCGTTAACTCAAGCATGTCAACTTTCTTAACAGCTAACACCTGAAGAACATGAGAAGCTACATGAAGAGGAAGAAAATGAGGCAGAATAAGAATGAGAAGAATAACTAGGTACTGAGATTGTCCGAACAAAATATCAAAGAAAACATAACAAAACAAACTAAAACAAGGAATTACAGAAAAATAAGAAACTTTACAAAATAGCAAATAATAGAAAATATGAACGCTTTACATATAAGAAACAAATGTATATAAATCCTCCATTAAATAAATTTTCAGGTGTAGAAATAGCATTGTTATTCGTACTTCTCCATGTTCTCCACCTATTACCTTGCCATCAGGAAATTTTGCTTTGTAGACACGTCCTATGGAACCAGCTCCAAGCAATCTTTCTTCGCTATAATTGTTTGTTGCTGATTCAAGTTCTGAAGCTGAAAACACCTTTGCAACTCGTAAGCTTCTAGATCTCCTTGAACAACTTTTTCTTCTAGCCATTTTCTCAATTCTTGATTGAGGATCAGTGGGTGATCTTAAATTCATTTGAGGAGAGAACCAGCTGGGCTGGTCTATGTTCACTGTTGGTACTGCAAAAGCAATAATTGTTATCACTTAATTCTCTACATAGGTTGAATATAATGCACTTCTATAAGCTTATATATTAAAGCTATGTGGCTATTGCCATGAAAAGGTATTATAAGATTGATAGCAAGAAGAAGGTTTATTAGTGAGGAGAAACATCTGGCACCACATACCCACAAATTTTTAAAAGAAATGTGCGCTGGAGAAGATTATAGACCCATCAAGCTCTGAATGTTTAGCTTTATTGTTAAAGAATAAGCATTAAAGATTAATAACATACAAGAAGTAAGAGTGTTAATTTTGAAGAGAAACATCTCTGCACCATATCCCCAGATATTTTATAAGGAAACTGTCTTGAAAAAATAAAGAATTACCCGTTTATCTTATGATTGGAAGAGTTTCGTTTATCCTTAGGAACAAAGCAATTATTGGTGTAGAAATGAGATAACAAATAACTACATACAAAAAAATTATTGTAATAACATAGTTTAACAAAATTATTGTTATTACTTGATTTTCAGTTATGTCTATGCAGAAGAAAATATACTTCAATACAATTAAGGTCACAGAACATCGTAGCTTCATCAAGATATAAATGTATAGTTTTATTGTCGAAGAAAGCTTAGAAAGGCATTAAAAGATTGAGAACAAACAACAAGAAAGTTTGCTTGATAGAAATACCAGTTGGCATGGTGATTGGAAGTGTATCTGTATCGTAACACTTGTTCCTTTTCGAACGAAAGCGAGCATTTTTGTAGAAAAAATAGTAGCAAATTGTTGTCACAGTAACAGCAAGAAGGAATCCAATGAATGAGCCAAAAATGGCCACCAACTTTGCTCCCGCAGAAGACTTCTTTTGCTTTTTATGAGCAATATGTGCAGAAGGAAATGTCCAAGGACTAGATGAGACATTGGGACTATAGCTGATGTTTTTATTATTTGAATCAGGAGTTGAGTCATCTGTTTTGTTGAATAGTGGAGGTGGAAGATGATAACCAGGTTCAAAGAAATTTCCATCTATTCTGAGGAAAACAAAAAACAATACAGAATGTAATTGATATCTTTATCTGATTTGCATTTTATCTCATTTTATGTATTTTTGGAGAAAATGAACAAACAGGTCATACCTCAACTCCGGAATAGTTTTAAACTGCTTTGGGACATAGCCACTGAAATGGTTATTCTCCAGATTACTGAAGGATAAATTATCGAAAATCATCACTCTTATCATAAGTCATGTCAATCCTAACTTACGTAGATCTTTCCTAATTTTGCGAAACATTCAAGATACAAAACTTGCAACTCTGTCACTTACAGAATAGACAAAGGGAGATGTGCTAAAAGAACAACTGATCCTGTGAATTGATTATTTTGTAAATAACTGAATAAAAGTATAAAGTTAGAAATGTGGAGAAACCATTGAGCAAAATTCAAGTTTTTCACTCTACTTCCAACACTTACAGCTCCTGAAGATTTGCCAATGTACTAAATGAGCTTGGCAGATCACCAGAAAAACTATTGAATGACAGGTCCCTGGTATTTGCTACTTGTTATTTGTTATTGCACTTCATTAACAAATGAACAAACACTGAATACTCACAATTTCAGCAGAATCTTCATATCAGTAAACACATTTGGCATTGTTCCAGAAAGCACATTGTGACTGATATTCCTGAAAAAAGTTGGCAAAAATTGCAGCCAAATCGTAAGTTTCAAACTTCTTTAGCTCACCTGAATTGAAGAAATTATAAACTCACAGATGTCCCAGAGATTTCAAAAAAGGCAACGAATACGGAATCCCTCCAGTAAAATTATTTACAGCCAGATTTCTGGAGATCATCAGAAGAAAAACACTCAAAATCCTGAACTCACTAAGAAGCAGAGGTATAAAAAGAATGAAAACATATACAAACGCGAGCATCATACATGTGGGTCGCATTTGGCGGCAACCTGTAAGGAATATCGCCACCAATTTTATTATTACTCACATCACTGCAGCCATTAACATGCTCAATACAGAAAATTTTCAATTTGGAATAGAAATCTGAGGAAAAGGAGAAGACAACTAACAATTCCGTCAAAGAAAGAAAAGTGTGAAGACGAAAACCCAGAGATCCTCCGACTCCGAGCCCTCTAATCTTGCTGACAGACAAAACCCTAGTTGGAATCAGACATTTATTTCACAAAAGAGGAGAAATTTAACCTAATAAACCAAGAGGGGAAAGAAGAAACCAAGTAGTGACTCACATGGAGGTGACAGAACTGCGAGCGCAGAATACCCCCAGCCATGTGTCCCTTCCGCAGGGATCGCCCCCTTCCGATCTCCATCCCGAGAGCACAGGCGACGATTCAAGGGAAGCATAGAGAGCGTGCAAAGCCGATACTGACCAAGGAAGAAAAACCTAGCCATTAAAATCTGGCAAAACCCTAACAAGAAACCCATCTTCCCTTCTTGAGCGATTTTGGTTGTCAGACAGAACAAACATAGATTAATCAGAACAAAAAGGTAATGCACTAGAAATTGATGATTTAGAATTGAAACCTTCGAGAGAACTTACGGTCGACGGGTTCGGTATCTGCCCTTGCCGGAGGATTCAAGAAGAAGAAGGTGAAGAATAGGAAGAGGGTCGCGCTCAGAAATGGTCTCACGGCTCCTACCATTGTTAGCTCGATTCGCGTAGGAATCGAGAGTGGGGAACTAGCAGGGAAGAGTTACCGAGATCAAGAAGAACTCAATACCGAGAAGAGAGAGAGAGAGAGAGAGAGAGAGAGAGAGAGAGAGAGAGAGAGAGATGAAAAGGAGTTCAAGAGGAGAGTTTGGCGGGAGGGTGAGAAGGAAAAGAGAGGAACATATTCCAGACGTTGGGTAACGGGAATACGAGCTTGGCCGCCACGTCAGCAAGACCGTTAGGCACAGGGGTAAAACTGACAAAAGACATTACTTCCCGAATTTAGAGCATAATGTATGACTATAATTTTAAAACTTTAACATTTTAGTTTCTAAAATAATTCTATATATATATATATATTAATATAATATATATTTTTTAATATTAAAATTTTATAAAATACTTAAATTATGCTATTCTCCTTTTAACTTTTCTCTCGAAAGCTGGCAGTTGCTCAACCCCTATTTCATCAGGGAGATTGCATACCCATCCCCGCCGAAATTCCTCTTCTTTTGCCTGATAGGAGTCGTGTCAGCTTTAAGACTCAGGTTGTGTTTGGTTATGTTGCGGTCTATTCCAGGCGTATCCTCAGGTCCCGAGGCAAAGACATCGAAATACTCAAAAGGAAGCGCTGCTAAGGCAAGCTTTTCGCTTTCAGGAAAATCTTTGGAAACAAATATAGTCCTTCCGTCAGCGATGATTACATGATAATTTTGCTTTGCAGGAGGTGGAGTATGGTCCCTGGGGTCCAAGTGGTCCGTATGGAGGTGAGCGTTGACCTCGAAGCATTTCTTGGCTCTCATTTTGTCTCCTCTGATGGTAGCGATGCTAGACAAAGTAGGGAATTTCATGCAGAGGTAGAAGGTAGAGAGAATCATGTGAAAAGTTGCAATCGAAGGTCGCCTGAGGATCGCATTATAGCCGGAGGGTGCATTGATGAGGATGAAGTCAATGAGTTTCGTCTCCTGTCTGGGGCTATCTTCAAGGGCGACGCGAAGTGATGGATAACCTGCAGGTGGATAGACGTCGCTGGAAAAGCTGGATATCGTCATAGTAGAAAGGGAGGGGTTTGCAGAGGCCAACACCCATCTCTTTGAAGGCTTGCAGGTACAAGATGTCGATCAAACTCCCCGTGTCATCTAGGGCCAGTGAACATTGCAACCTTAGATCTTGGTGATGACCACTATGGGGTCATCACGATTATTGCCTCCTTCGGGGAGTTTGTCTGCAGTAAAGATAACATCAAGTAAAATCAAGGGGGCTTCGACGGTGTATACCTTGGGATGCCTTAGTGTCGAGCAGGTATAGTCGAAGCCAAAAATTGATAATACAGCCTTCTTTCCACTAGTTTTTTACGTGGTCGGAGTTGATGGTGAACCAGCAGAGGATTCATGCAGAGGAAAATGTCCCCGCACTATCTTTGAGGGAAGCTCTTCGACCTTCTTATAACCAGCGAGGAATCCCTTTTTCTATGTATTCATTAACGAGCACCTGAAAAAAGCAAAACTAGTGTAAGAGATGGTCGTAGTGCTGATAAAAGTTGGTGTGCTTAGAGCATAGAGGCCCTGCTTGTATATATTGCATGGCTCCGACATATTGGCCATGCCTCTTAAAAACAGCATGGAGGTTTTTACTTTGTACTTGACTGAGTCTAGGCAATTCGGCTTGGAAAGTTCGACTTGAGTCCTTCGGCGTAAGCTTTTCATCATGTGACTATAGTTGGTCTTCCCTTGTGCATTTGCCACATGAGCCCTCCACGTGTATACTCTAGATGCTTTAGCGTGAATCCAAATACAACAATTAACTTTGGCATAAAATATTTTTCTAGGAGCCATTTCCTGCAACATAAAAGACAAACATTAAATACGTATCATGAATGTAACACCTATAACATGAAAATGTCATATATGAATAAGAAACTTTCCACAATACCAACTAAGGGCCAACGTATGAATGGTAAAAATGTTGCATATGAGAAATATATAGCTACATAAGAAGGAATAAAGAAAATGAGAACTACACATATGAGAATGCTTTGTTGAGTAAATAAATTACTACATATATAGCTCAAAATGTTAACATATGTTCAATAAAAATTTTTATTTGAATGATTATTTGTAACCCTATAGGCAATTACTTGCTTTATATAAAAAGATTGGTGCAACTTAATAAAAATATAAGAGTAGAATTATTTGTATGAGAAGCAAAATGTTACATAAAAAAGGCGAAAATGTTTTGTAAAATAAATGAATTGCTACATATGAAGGTCAAAATGCAATGTATGTTCAATAAAAAATTTTGGCTGAATGATTGTATGCAATATATAGGCAATAACTTAGTTCATATGACTAATATAACAAAAAAATAACAAGCAAAATGACAATCATTAAAATAAAACATTATGTTAGAAACATGATGTCAATGTATGGCAAATAATATGCTTCATAGTCATTCAAATAAGAAATAACAGAGAGAAAATATTTCTATGAGGTGAGAGGAGATGTTTTTAAGAAGATTGTTGGGGAAAAATATATTTGAGCGTAGTTGTCTGTATAGTAAATTAAATATCGAAGCAGAGGTAGCAGACACTAGGGGTTTGTCGAATATGACACTCTGCTCATTACAGAGGAGGAGTGGTTGTTTAATGTCAAGCTCTTCTTTTTGCTTTCTAGAATGGAGAGAAGGAGCTAAGGTGCTTTTCGATATCGAGGTGTCTTTTGCTTTCAAGAATTGAGAGGAGGAGGAAGATGCTAGTTGCTTTGTGATGTTCAGCTTTGCCTTTTGCTTTTGAAAGTGACAATAGAGAGAAGGAAGAAGGTGCTAAGGTTTTTTGATGTTTAATGTTAGATCTTCTTGTTCTTATAATTGAATGAAAATAGGATGGGGCGGTATTTAAATGGCAAAATGACAGACGTTTCATTGCCGTTACTCTGTTGCTTTAGCTGCGACTCTCTTTAACACAACGCATTGGCAATTGTTACCAAAAATCTTATGTTAGGATGTCCGACTAGAATAACTTGTATTAAGGTACTTTTAAGTAAATCTCATATTGAAAAATACTATAGAATAGTTCATATGGATAAGTCTTGAAGAAATGTTAAAATATACATATTTTTATTTGGTTGGTGTTCAAATTGATCATAATTATTTTTTTAAAAAAATAAAATATCCTATATAATTTTTAATACATTAACTAATTTTATTTTTCATCATATATATCTCAAAAAAAACTTTAGCTTACCTCCAACTCATGAACGCTCAGCTGCGAAACTCTCTTCATCAGCCTCACAATTTTGCTCCAAAAGACTTCCCTGCTCTCTATTGATTGATATCACGTCTTTATGCCTTCATTTGGTTGGCGTATATACCTCTTCATCAAAGACTTGGGACGCTATAATATGGTATCAAAATCGGCCCTTACCTCTTAAGTCATAACAAGTTATGGGTTTGGTGCGGCTTAAATTCAATGCACAATGTAAGGAATGAACTTAATTGAATTGCATCAAGCAAAAATAAGATAAAAACTAGTTTAATTTTAAACACGGTTGCGAGCAACTCTTATGTCAATTTCTGATTTTGATCTAAATTATCAGCTTTATAAGAAGTTATGTATCATTATTACTTCAAAAATATTTACTTATATATCATTTAAAACTTTAAATATTACATTTTTTTTTCAAATACAAGTTAACTTACAGTTCAAATTTCATGAAGCAAACTATTTTCAATGCTACGATATTTACTTGTTTTGCATTTTTTTTAACCATAGAAGCTCGAGAAAAAATGATAAAAGGACTTAAACTGAATGATTTAAAACTATGACTTAAGCCATTGGAGGACTTATAAATAATTTAATTTATGATTTTGACTAGAAAATCATTGTTTGTGTATGCCAAATTGCCAACCAACCTCTCTGTTGTTAAAATATTGGAGAAATTTCAAAAATGTTGAGTTAAAAGATTATGTTTATATGTTAGTTCATCTTTGAATTTTATTATGTATGACATGATCTTTATAACTAAAATTAATCTGAGAAGACAAATTAACAGCTCTTTAAAGATTTGACGAAAATACTCTCCTATATATGACTTCAGTTCAAAAGTTTTGAAGTAGTACTTTTTAATTTATTTTCTTCAGTTGTATATAAAAATTTATAGTTTTAGAATTTTTGTACGATGACTTATAGATTTGAATTATAGTACTTAGTTCCCTAATATTCTTAAATTTTTGCACGAAATTTGAATTATAAATCTTATATCCATAAGATCGATATATTGCCATACGATCTTCCATGTAAAGTGTTAAAATACAGGGGGTTAAATCATAATAGATCGCTAAACTTAGGGAGCTATTGTTATCGATTCAAAATCTATAAATCAACGTGTAAAAATTCTAAAGTCTAAGAAAACTAAGTTTTATAATTTAAAATTTATAAATCAGAATGAAAAATAATTAGAGTTTAGAGACCTATATGCAATTTAACCAAATAATAATGCATAAAAATGAAGGAACCCAAAACCCTATAAAACCTAAATTTCGAGATCTCCATGGTGTCGAGTCCCCTTCGTCGATCATCCATCAGCCTGTTACCATCCCATGGCTTCCTCACTGCAGCTCTCCAATTCCATTCATGCCATCTCTCCCACTTTCTCCTCCACGCAGAAGCTCTTCTTCCCATGTGTGTCCGCTCCGCTCGGCTGCCGACGGGGTTGCCGCCGTCGAGCTGATTCCGTCACGCGGTGTTCGTTCGCCTCCTTGGCCCCGGTAGAGTCGGCGAGGATCAAGGTTATCGGAGTGGGAGGAGGTGGGAACAATGCCGTCAACCGCATGATTGGAAGCGGGTTGCAGGTTTGACCTTTTAGTGACTCGCGCCGAAATGCTTACTGTTCTGCCTTCTGGTGTCTCTGTTTGTTCGTTTTCTTGAAGCAGTCGACATGCTTTTCTTGGTAGGAATGCACAGTAAGCTGTGATGTTGATATATAAGTGATGACTTCTACCTACTAGCTTAAGCTTTTGGGTTGATGGGTGTCCATTTATTTGTGTATTGTGCCCAACTTAGTCCCCTGTTATTTCTTCCCTAACATTTCTATTTTCATAGATCATTCAGTATCAGAAGCAGGATTGAAAATCATAATTTGGCCTGGCAATAGCTAGAATCCGGAACTGCTCCATTTACTAGAATTTAGAAAACCTATTGTATGGTATGTGCAGCAAAAAAAAGAGCTCAACTTTTTAACATAACTGCAACAAGATAAAGAAATAACTTAATAAATTCTCAATGAAGTTACTTGACGCAATTGCATGAAAATTTCATCCAAAAAGCACACAATTAGAAAACGAGTAGATAGGTGCTTCAAGTTTACAGGGAATAGCTCTCAGGAAATAAGGAATATTAATGACAATGCCTGAAGAAGAACAATATACCAAACTAGCTGTAGATATCATTAATAAATTTTTTTCTGCAAAGTATTTTAATTTCAAGATAAAACATCACATGCAATACCAGGATTACAATCTCATTTTTCTTTACATAGATGTATGAAAATAATGGTTTTTTGGAAATAACCACCTTCCTTATCTTGTGTAAAAGTCAGCAATATGCTTGTTTAGGCTTATGACTACATGATCTTGTCATCTCATTTCATGTTTTAGGCTCTTTTATTCATGTAATTCATTTATCTAAGGATTTCAAGACTCTATTGATTGGAAGTTAATTGGAAGTTAATCTCATTTGTTTAGAAGTTAAAAATTAACCTGGTTTAATTTTAACCTGGCATATCACATCACACATAAAATTTAATATTAAAAATTAACTTTATTTCACATCCTACACACATTACTAAAATAATAACTAACTTATACCACATCCCTCACATATCTCAACATAATAACTAATTTTATATCGTATCCCTCACATATCCCAACATAATAACTAAATTTATTTCACATCATTCACAACTTTCAATAAAAAAATATTTCTATCCAAGTTTAATTTTAACCTTGTTAAATTTAACCTTACAAACAAACATACCCTAAAAGTTATAACTTAACAAATAATTGGCAAGTCAAAAAACCATTGCATCTTTGTGAGTTTTCTTCGACTTCCAGCCTTACATTTTGCTCACAGCTATGAAGATGTTATTTAGACATGTCGACACCGACTACATCAGAGGAAGTGGTTTAAATTAAATCGAAAATATCGCACTCTTGTTTTGAGTAAATATATTTATGATTGACGCGGTCTTGCTTTGTGGCACTTTCCTATTCTAGTGCAGAGGTTTCTTTGTTTTACATTTCCTTTTCTTTATTGTTGTTTGATGAGAATGGCTCTATTCAAATATGTCTAAAAAATTTGTATGTTAGGACTTTTTCGAGTTTTTACGGTTAGTTCAGTAGAGTGTTTCAAGTTGCAGCTTGTTAAGTGTTCATTTTTGTAAGTTAGTTGAAATCATGCGGTAGGTCAGCACGTTAATATGCAAGGTCCAACATATGAGAATCAGCAACACCTCTAACAAAACCATCAAGAGCTTCAATATTTGTATCCTTTTACAAGGTGGACAAAATGATGTATTATAGCATAGATTGCCTCTTGACTACTTATTTTTTAGTTACTACTATGTGTCACTTGTGATTAAACAAGTCTCACGGTTTTTTTTTGCTATTTCAGGGTGTGGAGTTTTATGCCATTAATACTGATGCCCAAGCTCTTTTGAATTCACAAGCAAAAAATCCATTGCAAATTGGAGAGCTTCTAACTCGTGGTCTTGGTTAGCAAGCTTTAATCTGTTATTCTCTATGATTGCAAAATTGTTTCATTGGGCATTATGTACAAAATAATTTGCACTCTACCTTGAAATTTTCTCAAGTTTGATTTTCCATCTCTTTCTAAAGTTTAGCTTCTTCAGCTTGCTAGCCTTGTTTAGTTTGACTATGTTTTTAGGAAAGTTTTAAGTTTTTTTTAAGATAGAAAGAGAAAGAATATTATTTTAATATTATAATGTGAAGTAAAGTTAATTTATTATTGAAGGTTGTGTTAGATGTGATACAAAGTTAAAATTTTTTATTAAAGTTTATGTAGAATATGTAATAAAGTTAATTTTAAGGTTAAAATTTGTACACAATGTGAAATAATATTAATTTTTAATATTTCAATTTATATAATTTGAAACAAATATAAAATATTTATGAAAATATTTTTTTGGAAGTTTGAGAGTATTTTGGGCTGCAACCAAATGAGGCCAAAGTATATTCCCAACTTCCCACATTCATTATCTTCTTTATTTTAAATCCTCAACTTTTCTTTACACCTCACACTAAAATAATTTCATTCCAATTAACTCGCCGCTAAGAATCTCAAATGCTAAAGATTATTTAGCCGGTCTTTCTACGCCTTTGCGTATGAGAGTTTAGTCTCTAGCGCTCTTCTTGTTATCTTCACGTTTTGAACGATGGATGATGTCATTGGTCGATGAACATTTAGTGATGTTTTCATAACAAAAGGGAAGAATCTCATATCCCACGACATAGTGGGAAAATTTCTCACCAAAAAATCTTACAATGGGAGGGCTTTCCTTGACACCATCTTGCATTCATGAAGGGTTAAGGGAGGTTTTGAATCTCACAAAGTTGTCTCATTTTTTTCTTCATTTTTGAATTCAAACAGGAGAAGATAGGATTCTAGGGATGGAATCATGAACATTCAATAGATCACTTATCATACTCATGAAGGTGGGAAAGCTTTGCACTGAGAGATGTAGAGAGCTTCTCATACATTGAAGATATAGATATAGGCTTTGAATTGGATTGGGATCTACAACCTCTCAATGGAAGGGAAGATTGAAGATATAGGCTTGGTTATCGAAGATGCAATTGGAGTGATAGTGGGGGTGGATGCTAACTTGAAAAGAAGATAACTTGGGCCATACATAAGGATAAGGGTCATCCTAGATGCCCAAAAGCCACATTGGAGAAGTACAAACATCATGCTTAGTTTGGATAGTAAAATGGTCTAGGTAAACATTCGTCATGAACGTCTGCCTGATTTCTACTTTGTGTGTGAACTCCTGGGTGGTCATTCGGTAAAAGAATACCTGAGCCCGATCATGGCAGCGGATAGTGTAACTATTGTTTGGAAAAAGGGACTAATTTGGTTTTGTTAGAAAAATTGTGGTTTGCCTTGAGATATGTGTAGGATATAAAATTAAGTTGGTTGTGTTAAAAATCATGCAGGATGTGAAATAAAATTGATTCTTATATTGAGGTTGATGTAGGATGTGAAATAAAGTAGATTTTTTTATATTAAAAGTTTTGTAAGATGTGATAAGAATTAATTTATTATTACTACTATTTATTCTTTTGTAATGAAATAACCATTTTTGTCATGCCACATGACTAAACTAGTGAAAAGACCAAACATGTAATGCTCTCCTTTACAATTCTTGGTTGAGATGTGAGGAGGCAATAGGTGTAAATGTAATGCTAAAGTAGTTTGGTGCCTCAGGCAACGCCTTAGGGAGGGCGATATTTGACATAAGTAAAGCTTGTGATTGGGTGGACTGGTCATTCTTGAATGTTTTTTTTCTTCTAAAACCTAGATTTCTAGCGCAGTGTGTCATTGTTTGGAAAGATTTTCAACTCCAAACAGGCTCCTAATATCAGTCATCTCCTATTTGCAGATGATTCTCTCATCTTTGGGGAAGCAGATTAGAGCACCTGAGAAGCGATTCAGGAAGTTCTACATTATGAGTGAGCCTCGGACCATATGGCAAATCTCTAGAAATCCTCTCAGCCCAAAATGACATGGGAGAAGCTACTAGATCTTGGTTGGGGATCCCCCATGACTCCCCTCATGACATTTATCTAGGTCTTCTCGCTTTTATAGGGAGAAACATGAAACTAGTTTTCAATTGCATAAAAAGAGGGTTTGGAAGAAACTGCAGTTCTAATAGAGCAAACACTTCTCAATTGGTGGTCGATAAGTACTTATCAAGGTGGTTGTACAGGTTACATCTACTTATACTATGAGTTTTTTTCAAATATTCCAAGTATTAAGTGACGACTTGCAACTTATGATGTGATTCTGGTGAGGCATAAAGATCAAAGATGCATCCATTGGGCGCTAAAAGAACTTCGTTGCAACTCAATATTGCGTAGTGGCATGGGTTTCAAAAATATGTTGGCTTTCAATGGAGAACTACTAGCTAAACAATGGTGGCACATCATCCTTTGTCCAAGCTCTTTGATGGCACGTGTTAAAGGTGAAGTACATCTCAATGTTTGCCTTTCTTGGAGATTAGGCAAGTGCCAACCCGTCTTACATATTATTTTATGGGCCGTGATCTTCTTAAGCAAGATATTTGGTGGAGGATTGAGAATGGAAGCTCAATGAAGGTTCTTGGAGTTCCTTAGATGCTTAAACCAACTTCCTTCAAACCCATATCTTGTCAAAAGTTGAACCTTGACAAGACTCGAGTGAGAAACGTTCTACTGGCCTCGGGTAGTTGTGATTAGTCGGAAGTGGAATCCACTTTATGGCCAATTGTAGCTGTTGCTTCTAGAAATCCCATTGGGGTCAAGGAACCAAGCGAATTGTATAATCCGACACTTCAAGTAGACAGAAGAGCACACAATTAGATCGGGAAGTAAGTGGTGATGGTGTCCATACTAGAGGAGGCAAGCTCACATGGCAACAATTGCAAACTATGATGGAAGAAACTACGAATAGCTATGATACCCGGCAAGATGAAAATACTTACATGGCGAGCTTTCTACAATGCGCTCTTGACCCAAGTATCTTTGGCAAAGCACCGAAGCGCGGTGCCCCTGTTGCAGAGAGGAGAAAAGTGTGGATCATGCCTTCTGGTTTTGCGTCATGGCACAAAAGGCATATAGATTGTCTTCATTATAGCAGCAATAAACCAAGTTTACAGGCTATCCCATGATTGACTTATGTTGTTTCCTAGCCAAAAAAGGCAAATTGGAGGACGTTGTGATATTTTGTTCTATCATGTGGAGTGTTTGGTGCATGCGCAACAAGCACTTTTTTGAAGGAGCACCTTCTCGGCAACCAAACTCTATGGATAGAGCTAGCAAAATTATGGGTGGGCTCTCTTCTTTGTAGCATTGTTTTTGAAGGACCCCCTCACCATCTATCAAGCCTTTTGACTTTCTGATGCAGAAATCATAGTATTGAATTACTTGGACAAGGTTGACCGAACCAAGTCCTGGTTGACTCGATGCAATTGATATGCTTTTGAGGAAGTTTCAACACCTGTTCAATAAATCAGTCATAACTTTTTTTACATATGCCTGTTTTTAGCATTCAAGCTCAATTCAAAAACATTTCGAGGAGACAGATCCATCATTAATCATCTATGGCTCATTGATCGTGTTTTCAATATGAAATTCCATCTTTTACTTTGCCAAAATTGATTTTTTTGTAATTTTTTATACTTGTAATTATCGATAATCTATTTTGAAAGTCTAAATAAATCTGAATCAAGCTAAATTTTGGGCTACTAATCTGGCATGATTTTGGCCATTATTGGGTTGAATATTATATATTTCTATTTTGGGTTGATTTTTAGGATTTTTTTATATATTCCCTATAGAATGACTGTAATTGGAGATTTTGGATTATTGAAATCTTAATTTTCATGTGAAGTTCGCTTCCACATTTTGTGTGCCTGCCTCTCTCAAAACATGTGAAGGTCAATGTCAATGCAACAATGCATCTTGCACAAGAGTTGATTGGCACTATTGTAATTGTTTGAGATCATGTCCTAGTTGCAGCATCTGGACATGTCCATAGCAGGTTCTCATGTCACCTTGCAGAGAGTATGGTGATGAAGGCTAGCCTCCTCGAGGACTGTGGTAGCCCAAGTTGGATCATAGGATTTTATGCTGCAAACATAGTTCTTTCGATGGTGCAACCGACACCATTTGTTCTTGAGGCACTTATCCTCAGAAACATCTGTGAAGGCATCGCATATGCAGAAAGTGCAATGGTCAGCTAGTCTCCTCGCTCTGAGAACAGCGGGGCTCACCATTTAGCTACTTAAGCCTTTGATGTTCAGTGGATTGCTGCTTTACCTATCTTCCTTCTTTCAATTGTGTGTATAGATTGCCTCGCTTAAGACCTTCTAGTTGAATGTGTTGTTTTTGTTTTACCTTTCAAAAAAAAAAGACTTGCTAAAGTGTATTATAGGGTTGTTGAATTCAAAGCCTCATTTAACTGGTAGCAAATTTATGGTGCATATAATCATTGTCAAGAGAAACTAGTGACAGTAATAAGTCATTATCTAATCTAAATAGCTAAACTTGTCTTCAATTCAGGGACCGGTGGAAATCCCCATCTAGGAGAGCAAGCTGCTGAGGAATCCATGGAAGCTATATCACATGCTCTCAAGGAGTCAGATCTTGTTTTTATCACTGCAGGTATGGGAGGGGGAACAGGATCTGGTGCAGCACCAGTTGTTGCCCAGATTTCTAGGGAAGCTGGCTATCTGACTGTTGGAGTTGTTACTTATCCATTTAGCTTCGAAGGCCGAAAACGATCATTGCAGGTACATGCCTTTTGGTTTTGATATCAATCAGAATCAAGTATCTTCTTTTTTCTGTATTATTAGATGTCGGCTTTTGATGCCTCGACAATTGGTACAATCATAGACAAGACCAAAGCTTTATTTCCTGGTTCACTATTTTACTTTGGATTAATCCCTTTTTTTTTCTAAAGGTAAAAAATGCAGCTCATCCAAACCTTATTTAACACATGCATTACTAATAAAGGATTAAGGAAAGGTTATGTTCTCATGTGGATAAAAGATTTTTCATTTTATACTTGACTATAAGTTTCTCACATTATTGTGCACTCTTTTAAACATAAACATGCAACTAAAAGAATATGCTTTAAATATGCACTATTTTTGTACAAAATACGAGAAGCTGCGAACTTACAAAAACAAATGAATGGTTAAGGACATTACATTGAGGAAATAGATTCAATTTAGATCAAAGCTGATTAAGCAATAAAACCACAACAACAAAAACCTTGATCCCAAACTAGTTGGGCTATGTGATATCTCTTCTCGATTCAGCTCTATGTAGCAACTCTCTTTGTGAGTGACTCAAGTTCATCTTTTATGAATATGTTCCATGTCATTTTTGGCTTTCTTTCTTCTCTTTCATATCATGCATTAGGTGCCCTCACGTTTGCATATAAGGGCTTCTATAGGTCGACATGCATATGATTAAACAACGTTAAACATATATATCTCATCTTATCCTGTACTCATGCCAAACTCTCTTTGCTACAATCAATTTTAATTTGATCCACTCTATAATCATTCATCCCTTTGAGCATCTACATCTCAATTATATTAATCATATGGATACCTTGTTTTTTAACTAACCAACATTTGTCCCATATAACATAGATGGTTGGATGGTAGTCTTATAAAAATTTATTTCAACTTGATAAGCTCCTTTATGTCTTATGGAACTCTAGTCACTCTCTTCCATTTTAATCGTTATGCCTAGACTATTTGATTAACATTTTTCTTTACATTCCCAATATTGTGGATAATAGATTTGAGGTTTTTGATGTTCTCACGTGATGGACTAATCTCTCACCATTGTCGCTCCTTTATACACGATTACTAAACCTACAATGCATTTACCTTGTCTTGTACTCAAATCTGAATATCTCTACTTCTAATGGGATTCCAACTTTTGATTAACTCCTTGAGTTTAATCAATTAGAATAATATAATTTAAAAAAAATGCACCATAGAATCTTATTTAATATGCTTAATCATTATATCTAGGGAACTCAAAGCAAATGCTGTCCAATTCTAATAATCCAATCATAATAAGGAAACCCTTCGAATTGTTATCAGCAGTAGTCACAGAGGTAACTTCTCCATCATTCATGTCCTTGATGAAATTGATATGTCTAATGAGCACACATTTCCTTTTCAAGGCCCTATAAAGAACATCCCCTCGTTAAGACTTTAGGGTCAAATAAAAATAATATAAAGACCCCTTTTTACATTTCAGTAGTTTTTTATACTTCTTAATTGATAGCTTTCATTGTTGATCTTTTAAATATATATTTGTTTTGATGGTTAGTTGATTTTTTAAATATTAAATAAGCCAAATCTATTGCTTCATGGGATGAATCAAGAGCAGCATCAAATAATCAATCTTTGAAACTCAAACAACAAATTTCTTCATTTACTCTTTGGACAAAGAAAATAAATTAAAAATTCTATAGATTGATTACAATTTATAGTCTGACACTTTTGATTATTATGTTCCTTTTCCGTAATCAACTGCTTGTATAGAGGATAAGAAATAAACTCAACTGGGTCATCATTTATGTGATATTTTTAACCAAGGAACTAGTAGCCCAGTGATATAGCCTTTCTTTTAGATTAGGATCAAGGTTTTGAGTCCCTTGGATGATATTGATTAGTGTTTTTAGCAAATATGTTAGTGCTTTTTATATAGTAAGCTGCAATGTTCTTCATGAAATTACTGTCTATTCCCATGCAGTAAGACGCAATTTTCTTGGAGTAATTAATTTTGGTGAATTTTGTTTGATTCCCTTCATTAGGCGCTGGAGGCCATAGAGAAACTACAAAAGAGTGTTGACACACTCATTGTAATCCCGAATGACCGACTCTTGGACATAGTCGATGAGCAGACACCACTTCAAGATGCATTTCTTCTTGCCGATGATGTTTTACGCCAGGGAGTTCAGGGCATATCTGATATCATAACAGTGAGGATTTTCTTTTCTTTTCCATGTTCGTTTTAGGGAAGCTACTACTGGATTTCAGATCCAGTTATGTTTTGTAATCAACCATTTGCAGATCCCTGGACTAGTCAATGTAGATTTTGCTGATGTGAAGGCTGTGATGAAGAATTCAGGTACAGCCATGCTTGGTGTTGGTGTTTCCTCTAGCAAAAACCGGGCACAGGAGGCAGCTGAGCAAGCAACCTTGGCTCCCCTTATAGGTTCATCTATTGAGTCTGCTACTGGCGTTGTCTACAATATAACTGGTGGAAAAGATATCACTTTACAAGAAGTCAACAGAGTTTCTCAGGTAAATTTTTGTGCATTTTATCCATCTAAACTGGTCATTATTGATGGAATATGTGCTTGCCATTTCCATGGAAGATCAAACTGTGACTATTACTACAACGAAAAAGGGCTTCTTGTTTTTCAGTTTACTGAATTCAAGGTGCTACTTACCGGTGGGAATTTCAAAAGGGTTGTGATGAAATTTATGATGCTCCCACTAATATGAGATCTATGTAGGATTATTATATATAATTGTAAGAATATAAAATTTTTCTTGAATCTTGAGTCATAACCTCCAAGCTTAGGCCTTTAGGTTAATTGATAACCACGGTATCAGAGCTATAGATCTTAAGTTTGAACTTTAGTGATCCTAGCCATCTCAAGCATAAAGTTAAGTTGGTGGAAGTGACACAATCTATGTTGAACTGATTCCACATTGCAAAGCAAATATATTTGTGTATAAGGAAACATGTAAGAATCTAAAATTATTACTAGTCTACAATCTATAAGCTTAAAGGTTTTAGGCAGAGGAGGTTGTTTTGACTGCTTATTTCAAATATTTTAGCTCTCCTTACTTCCATATATCAAGTATTTTCTCTTAGGTGTACTCTTAAGCATCTTATCCTGAAGCCTAAACAATCGTATACGAAATATTTACCTGCTACTTATTGCTATATATTCAATCATCTTTGGACATTGCACAACCCTTTTCTTTTTCAGTATTTCTTGAAAAGTTCTATTTCACTATTGCTTCAAAAGTTCTATTTTAGTGCTTCCAGTTCAATTATTACTAGGCATTTCACGTATTATTATTTCCCAACATTATAGTACACTTGTACCACAAAATCATGGCATTTTTTTTTTCTTTTTTACTTCCAAAAGCTAGTGTACTCCCACCAGTGTTGATAGTCTTATGTTTATAAGTCGACCTAATACTCCAAACTCATGACCATCAAATCACACGAAGATGAACTAACCATTGTAGGTCATTTCTCTTTTTTATTCGACTCTTTTGATGCAATGCTTTTTATCTTGAGTCAAGGCCATATGTTTTGACGACAATGTCCCAGGCCAATTTTGGCCTTCATTTCTTTCTCTTCTTGTTATTTTACCTTACCACTTCCCATTTTATGTTCCGGTGAATATGGCTGAACTACTTTAAACATCAGTTGCTCATCTTATTATATACATATCACATCCACTCTCTTCTTGATGTATTCACTTCTAGTGAAAGATTTCACTCTAGTGAGATCTTTCATTCATTTGAGCATTCTACATCTATGCTATACTAATTTTATGTTATTTTGTTATTTAACTTCCCAATATTCATAGTTGATAAAACAGTTGTCTTCATTTTTCTTTGATAAACTTCTTCCTGTCACATGGATTAGAACCATTGATTATGTGATCAATATCTTATATACTTCAAGTGTAAATAATAAATCTGAACACCTGAAGTTCTCAAGTGATGGGGTTATTATCTAGTCTTTCACTGTTGCTCTCTCTCTCTCTCTCTCCCTCATAGTCATTAAACTTACAAATTTATGCAATTGGTCTTACTTACAATCAATTGGAAATCATATACTATTGAGGTGCAACTCCAAGTTTTTGAATGTCTCGTTTAGAGTATTGTAAAAATATGCACCACAAAAAGTGAAGCAGTGCATTGCAAGTGGGGAACAGATCAATGATTAATATCATAGGAATCCATAAAAAAAAGTGAAAGAGTTTTGCAATCATCACAAAGGGATTCTCAGCTGGTTTTCATGCACATTTGCAGGTTGTGACAAGCCTGGCAGACCCTTCTGCAAACATTATATTTGGAGCCGTTGTCGATGATCGCTACACCGGTGAAATTCATGTAACGATTATCGCGACAGGATTTTCACAGTCCTTCCAAAAAGTTCTATTGGCTGATCCAAAGGCTGCTAGGATCGCCGAGATGCCGACGCATGAAATGAAAGTTGGATCAATCTCTGGCAACAACTCTCTAGCTAATTCTCGGCAGCGCAAGCTCTTCTTTTGATCTAAAAACTTTTCAACCCGTTTGATAGTTATCATGAGAGGAATTCTTTTAAGAGTTTTTTGTTAATCTTTGTACACGCTACTTTGTAAATGTTGTGGGTTGATAGAATTCCATTGCGTGCAACTTAGAGAACATGTATTTTATTATTTTGGATGTTTTTTTAGTGATCTTTATAATTTTAAGTTTTTATTAGCATGCTGCGACATAAACATCTGAAACTTATAAATTACATATCTTGCACTCAAAATTTTTAAAAACAAATTCAATCACTCTGTTGTAACACTCTGCGATTTTGACCCACATGCTTCTCAACTTCACTTATTTAGATTGAAAATATTGATAAAAAGAAAACATTTCATATTCGTTTCAACCTTAATTTTGTTAGATTAAGATTTAATTGAAATTTTTTGATTTATAAGTGCAATGTCTAAGATTTTATAAGTCTTGGTATATTTAATATGCAATGAGATGGCATGCAAATAAAAAACCCTATTATTTTATATTAGATGATGGAACAGATGGGATTTGTTATCTGATTTATTAGAAGTCACTGGTGGATGTTACTAATATTAATGTATGAAAGTTAGTTGAAGAAGTAAATAACCAGTGAATGAACGGTCATCAAAATATAGCAGGCCAAATTTACAAAGTTTGTGAAAAAATGCTTTGGGAAGTATGAATGATGGTGAATAAACAAAAGTTCAACATAAAGGTTTCATTATTCAAAAACATTAAAAAAAAATAAAAATAAAAATAAATAGAATTGACAAGGAAATGGCAAACTTTGGTGCCTACAAATTTACAGAACACATTTCCTTCTGACTCATTAAAATTATCAAGATTCTTCAAATAAGAAGATTAGAACATTAACATAAAGTCTCTAGTTTTATATCGTAATTACTAATAGGTTTAAAAAAAAAAAAAAAAAAAAACAATTAGAGTTCCTATAATGAGTCCTTCTCACATGAAATGATAAGTTTACCATTAGAATATCTTCCACTGTCTCTGTATTCTCTTTCAATACTTTGAAGTAGAGTGATTGTCTATTCCCCTTCTCCTCTATTTCAACAACTTCTCTGCCATCCGTTCATGAATATTAGCCTCTTTTCCATCACCCACACAACCTCTCTCTCTCTCTCTCTCTCTCTCTCTCTCTCTCTCTCTCTCGAACCACGACATCGTCATACCCACAATCGCTAGAACCCTAGTAGCTTTCTCCTAAACTCATCGCAAATCTAAATCACACTACTTAGACAATAATTCCAGGTATATTAACCCAACGTGCAAGATCAAGAACAGAATGGTCGCCACCATGTTCAATAGATGGGGTTGCACCTCGCCACAATCACACATTCATGGCAATGCTCGACATTGTGGTGAACACAATGATTTGCTAGACGATGAGGACTGTGGTGCTCTTATGGCTCAACAAACAGGCTATGATAGTTGGACTTAAAATTCATGGGGAAAAAACCTTGAGAACTTTCAGTCAACATTTCTTAACTACAAGATTGTCAACGGAGCTAGGGAAGAAAAGTGATGACAAAATTTTTTAAAATTCTCAATTCCGTTTATCTATAAAAAAAAAAATTGAAAAACAAAAAAAAAATCTGTAAAATACAATGGCCTAACATATTGAAAGGAGAAAAAAAAAAATGGGCGGCACACAATTTCATAAATGACAATTTCATGTGGAAATTGGACTCAAATAAAAGTGGAGTTTTTAGTACGTCAGGTTAGTAGTTTTAATGAAGGTTTGACCTCTAAAATAATCCAATTGCAGTAAATATTGGTTATCATCAAATGTAAAAATTTAATCATGATACAGATTATGTATCCTATACCAATACCACCCAGCAGATATGAATTTGATTCTCGTATCCATCGAACTAATGTCGAAGTCTGGGCAAATTAAACATCTATATTTTCTATTTAAAACAAAAATCTACAACAATAAGGGGCTTATAACAGGATACAAGTTCCTTTTCTATCACATAGTATCTATAAATTGTGGGAATGCACGTGAGGATTTATCCCACATTAGTAGTTCAATAACAAATTGCAGTGTTGACTCTTGCCTATTAGATTAGGCTTTAAAGTAAATCAATTCCCATTTACCTGCATACTAGGCCTGCATGGCCCCCTAATATTTCTCGACAAATGATACCAAACTTAATGGTATAACTGAGATCAAGTGGTTCATGCAGATGCTCCTCCCATAGATCTTTCAAGAAGATAAAGATTGAGTGAAATCCAACAGCATGTGATTCTCACAATGCATCCAGGTAGTTGAATTGAATTGAATGAGATCTTTATGTGCAAACACAGATGCACTTGATAGGTTAAAAAGACCTATTGATGGAAAAAGACTAATATAGACGAATCTTCTTGTTAAATTTTGGGTGAATGGGTGTCCATTCACTTGTGAATTCGGCCTAACTTAAGCCTCCTAGTATTTCTCCCAAAACACAAATATGGACCGATCATTATCCAAAACATCCAGAACTGAATGTTGCAAAGGCTAGAAAGTATGATAGGTGCAAACTCTTCACTGCTCTGCGAATTAAATCTACTCTACCGTTAAGGCTAAGCAATGCCTTGCATATAACTAATCATAAAAGTTAACAAAGCTTGGAACAAGAGAATACTTGCAGCACACTTTCACCATGAGCAGAAAAGCTATTCTAACGTAATATAACAATTACAAAATCCCTATAATGCTGGAACTACATAAAATATATTATTAAACAAAACTATGCCTTAACTAATCAATGCTAGTTTGGGAAGAGTTATAAAAAAATATATTCTAATTACCATTAAAGCAATGAACACGAGACTGCATATTTACCTCTTTTCACAAGAATACATTCATCTCAACCGGCTGTATGAAAGAGAAGATGCGCTCACCAAACAGTTCAAACAGCAGAGCCAAAAGACGCCCTGCTTCAAGATCCTCCTTCCAGGCTTGTTCCAAGATTGAGGAAGTTTGGCGGGGTTTGCTACTTCCAGCCAAGATAATGTTGTTTGATAACTGCTCAGAAGAAGAGGAATGTTGTCCAGGCTCTGCAGGCATGTTGTCGCTAAACCCATCCTCTACTGAATGCGGGTTTGCCGTCGTTGAAATCATTGACGACGAGCTGAGGGAGCCATCAACAGCTTGCTTCTTGAGAGGTGGCTGCTGTGAGAAGTGGTGGTTGCTTGCAAGCAACTTCCTTTTGCTATCTTCATAAGCCGAAGATATTATCAGGAAGCAGCGGTTATGTGCAAGGACTCAAAAAAGAATAAGAAAATGAAATGAATGGATTTTTGCATATGCATGCCAGCAAAAACTTTTTCATGTTCACGCATATCAATCAGATGGCACCAGGGCACAACTTAAACATCAAATTTCACAAAAAGCTGAGAGAAAAAGAGGAACTCATATAGTACGTGGGATCAAGGCCTTGCTGTATTGTTGTTTTATCCTCTCTGAGTTTCAGGGGTCAGTATTAAACTAGACTTTATGGGAGGCCATAAACAAAGCATTCTGCATCCATCTTGTACTGAACTGTCAAAGTTGGAGACATCAAGGAGGGGGAATCCAACTTTCTTCAGAACAGATACTTAGGCTATTGGATTCTAGCGGCTCGCTCCTACATGGTTCAAATGGAAGCGACTTATCCCTCTTATTGGAGCTGCTGCCTTTGCCATCATTCCTATTTTAACTTGCAAGGAAAATTAGTCTTTGGCTTTGTAGGAGGATGTCTTGCACTTTGTTGTATAGACTGCAATCATGGCCCGAGTGATGGAGGCTCTCATCACCTCCATAACCCCAAGAGCATAGGCTTGAATCAAAGAACCCTATTCTGTGTTGCTATGGTATTGTTGAAAATGCATTCTTGCACATTCTCCACAGGAAAGCCTGCATCTTGGGCTGCATAGGAATCCTCCAGCACCAATCACTCACAAACAGTCCTTGATCTTCAACAAATTGCCTGGTGTAAAGATTTGCAAGAGAAATCTTGTTAGATTATGTTTATGCCCATGCAAGCATCCCCTGACTTGTTGTGCATGCTTTTGATGGACATAACCCTTTCTATCAAATCCACCCCAAGAATTGACACAGCCCATCATCCATTCAACCAAATGTTGACCTCTGCTATAGTGGGGGGGGGGGGGGGGGGGGGGGGGGGTTGCAGATGCTAGAAGGGATTGCTGCATGTGAAGGGATTGTTGTATGGTTGATTTTTGCACGTAACAAGTCAAATCATATTTTTCTGAGATTACTGACTTACCTATGCATATAAGTCTCCGGATCCATGAATCTCCTCTTATTGCTTCAAAGGGATTTTTGCATGCCCCTTATTTGGCTTTCAAGCTCTCTCGCCAAATATAGTTTGAATCATCAATGAATTATGCCGCATGCTTTGCGTTCCTTGATGCCACACCCTAAAATTATGCACTACCCCCTCCAGCCTTTGGTTTGCACACCACCTTTCACTACATATAATGCATTGCCTTGGTCTCCACAGTCCCACTCCATATGAATGTCTTGATCATCTCCTCAATGGAATCATGGACATTAAGGGGTACATAAGTACGTGGCATAGCGTAGACTGACATTGATGTCAAAATGCTGCTAATCAGGGTAATTCTGCCTACCATTAACAAACTCCTCACTTCCCAAGCATTGATCCTTTCTGGAGTGAGATACATCACTAGGGACCATGAGGCCTAGGCCAAATTTTGAAACAAAAAAAAACAAGCTCGCCAATTATTTTCTTCTTTTTATAGTTGACGACCTACTTTATACTATAAAGAATAGAATACTACTTATTTTGAGAGGTATTGAAATGAATTTGACATATGCTGAAGATACAAATAGAAAATGGAACTAAGCAAAGCTTTGAGATGTCTTACTTGGTAGAGTTGTGATTATTTTCCCAGTGTGTTTTGAAACAGGCCGACTTAATTGGGATAGCAAACCAGGAAACATTTTCAACCTATCATACAAACACTTTCCTGCAGCCAACTGAACAATGTATCATAATTTAAATATCAACAGCGGAAGAAGGACCTTTACATCGTTTGCAAGTAATAATACTTTCAAAGAAAAGTACATCGTAAACGTACAATCAAGGCACCATAGACATGCCAAGCTTCTCTCCTCTTCATCTCATTCTTCTGCGTTTCAACTAGCATCTCTGGTTCTAGAAGTAGAATGTATGCTTCCAGGTTAGGCAGAACCAAAAGGCGTACCTAGCACACCATAATGTTAATTAATATAATGCAAGAGAATGAAATCAGCGAGATATCAAGGTATAGTCATTACCACACTTGGACCAAGAGCGGCAAGCCCTTGAATGGCACCATAATGCTGGGTCAATGCTTTAGAAGTATCAAGAAATGCACGGAAAAGAGTTTTTGTTAGCCTAGATTGCAGGTTGTGATAAACGTGACCATATCTGCAGGAATGTTAAATACCAATTTATTTCCAAGAACTCATTGGAAGTTCCTAAAGTAAGCCACAACAGTGTAATTTTGATATCTAACAAGATACGTGTAAAAAAACATACCGGAAATATGAAAGAATTACATAACATGAATAAGTACAAATAATAAGTACACAAGCTCATATCATGTACATGGAGGACAAAATGGCTACTTCGAGAGTTGCACAAATATGTTTATTGACAGTTTAGTTCCAGCATATCAGGTTTTTGACTAATTTAAAGAGTAAAGAATAATACTCCAGAATTGGCACAGTCAGAAGAGTCACACCGGAAACTACACTGACTCCTCAAGTGCAATTTATAGC
Source organism: Apostasia ramifera (assembly GCA_019297695.1). NCBI lineage: Eukaryota > Viridiplantae > Streptophyta > Magnoliopsida > Asparagales > Orchidaceae > Apostasia > Apostasia ramifera. Next base: position 392,994 of record JAEMOT010002570.1, on the reverse strand, counting down.
AAACTGGTATAGCTCCCAGAAATTTAATCATAACAATTGGCAATAGTAACTTAAATAAAAAGAAAGCTTACAAAAGTAATGAAATATTGACACGAATTATATCCACCGAATTGCACCATAACTTCAAGACGAGTGATTTCCATCAAATAGAAATTTCTTGATCATAATTTCAGACGCATAAGATAATGCCAATGTTCAATCAGCTAACAAATATGTGCAAGCAGACAAATCAAAAAAAATCCCCGTGATGCCGGACAGTCATACAGAGGTATGTCTACAAATGAATGGGATAATCCAGTAAAATTGCAAACTAATCATGAATAAAGTCTTGCTCTATCCTAGAATAAGGAAACCATTATGGCAAATAACCTGAGCTCTGTCCTGTGTTTGAATCAATTGTTTGATCATGACAGAATATCGCCAAAATGCAGAAAGCAAAACCAAAGAAACTCCAAAGAGGCGGAAAACAAGAAAGCTAGCCTAAAATGATGTTAAAGATTGAGAACAAGCTTTTGGTCACATTTCAACCACAGAAGCTGTAAAATGATGACACGTGCATGAAGACATCCTTAACCTCAAAACAGTAACAATTCATGCAGGTAAAATGTCATAATATGATTCTAACACATAGCAGTAACAAAAAAGGGTAGCAAATTTATGGCAAATTTTATGCCAAACACAAAGTTCAATTGGGTATAGCATTTGGATCCCATGGGGTCATATTGGAAATAGGCCACAACAATTGAATTAGCAGAATCCCTGAGTTCGATTCATGGTTACAAAAGGGCTCCACCATTACAATAAACTACTTGAATTCTAATAAACCTCATACATTGAATCCAATTGATCACTTCCCCCTTTTCATTCACAGTCACTCTGTGGCCTCTTTGTTGGTGGGAGCAGATCTCTATGGACCTTATCAACGAGAGTAGCAGGCAGTTAGTCATGCATTTTTTATTTTTATTTCTCTGTTGTTCAGAAGTATGTAATCAGTTAAAATAGATGAACAAGAAGGATTGTGTTTACATGTGAACAAAAAAGGTAATCTGGTTTTTTCATAAATCTCACATTAAATCATCTGAAAATTTATGATTTTCGTTAATTGAGACCCAATTGAAAAGAGGAAACTAACCTAAGGGACCATCCTGAAATTCACATAATGCACATGAGACCCAATTGCAATTAATCCAAATGTTGGTTACCCATTACATTCAAATGTTGGGTTCATTTGTAATGTGATCCCAACCGTAGGGACCAAGAAATAATTCTCCCAATCAGATAATGTATATGAACCATATCAGTCCCAAGTAACACAAATACAGAGGAGGAGAGATTCAACGTGCATTTATCAAGGGTGCAATTTTAGACTAACTTGCCAACTGGAACAGACTTAGATATGGGTTTAGCTTATATGGGTACCAGACTTAATCAGGTTGACTAAGCTTTGACCCATACACACATAGTTGAAGCGTCATCATAATCTTCAAAAGTACGTACTCTAGATGCATAACATCAGCACCTAATCAACAAAGTTAGCATGGAAAGATTAGTGGCTTGGGTTGGGTTAACAACAAATAAGAGTGCATTACGGTCTTTAAGGTTCAACCTGTTTAGTCATCAAGTTGATCTCAAGTATCGCATCGTCCAACCAAAACCCTACCCATGAACCGAATAGCACCTTAGATGTATATTGAATATCTACAAGAACTAAATTTTCAATACAAAAGAGGAAAGAATTGAATTATATATATATATAGTAAACTGAGAAATGTTAAAGGATATTAGTGATTAGATAACAAGAAAGAACACACCTACAGAGGAACAAACCTGACTATAAAAACAACCCATCAAATGCTTGCATTAACAGTAAAAAGACTACTAAGTTCAGAATGTATCATCGATGTTCTCACCGCATACATATTTAATGGAAGCTTGAATCAATGTATTCGAATCATATATCTAACAAAAAATTCGGGTCAATTTGGAGTCAATGATGACTCCTTCAAAATTATTTGCGAGTTGATGTAAAATAATAATGTACCTAACAGAATATAATATTTCAGAAAGAACAAAGACCCACCTTGAGGTAAGTGAAAGAAATAGGAGAGCTTGAGTTCAATCCCAAGAATTACCACAATTCATATTCTTTTTTTTTTCTTTTGGAAAACTTGATTTAAAAATCCTACATAATAGGATAAAGGCTTAGTTGTTGTTATTGTTGTAGAAGACTTGATTTAGAATCAACTCAAACTGAGTTTGAACTTAAATAAATCAACTCAATCTCAAGTTGATCCAAACTTGGAACTTGTTCCCAACCCTACAGATAAACTTGAACTCAAGTCTCGTCTCTATACCTTCGACTATAACCAAGAGAACAACCGTGATAGATATGCTGCAACTTAGGAAAGAGCCCTTGGTTGTAACTCCTAACAATACTAACAACTCCCTTCGAAAGTTCTTGATTGACGTATAATTGTTAGGGAGGTTAGCCTGTACCCAAGACTTAGGAACATAATGTACTTCCCTTTAAGAAACAGGCAGCCCCTTAGCTATTCAAACTTTCCCATACCTAAAAGTTGACTCACTAACATGAAAATTCAACCCCACACTAATCAAATAAATGAGAACTTTAAGACAGACTCTAGCAGATGAACAAATTATCACATATTAACATGACATCATAAAAGGGTGGTTCACATTTCCTCTAAATGAAAAACACTTGAGTGCACTAATAACATATGCTTAAAATGATCTTAAAAAAATGATTTTGAAGTACAAATATCACAAACGATAAATCCCAAAAAAGAAATTTGTCATTTCATTAAGGAACATCAATCATCAAATAGCTTATACCTCTGTTTCATTCGTTTACTCCAATTGCTAGTTCAATAAACTAAATTTAGTTAGCCTCAAACAAATATATATCCAAAAAACACGTATGAAACTACACGAGTCAAGCTAGACCCATGGATGTTGCTCCCAAACGTTTGAATCCTTATGTCAAAGCTACTCTTATGTACAATGACATTCACTGTAATAGTACAAATTTTGCCACATAAACGATTTAAAACATTTGCCCATATTACACAAAACTATCAATTCCTATTTTTTGGAACAAATGAGGGCATAATTCGTTGCTATTCAGGTAACTCGTTGGTGCCATGTCCTCATATTCCAACAATTTGGAAAAGTTTATTAGATAATTTCCATTATAAATGCAATCATGTAAAATCCCAATACTAATTCTTTAGACTATTGGCCTACAAATGCAATTGTTTTTTTACCATTTCCATAGCACCATAATGAATGCTTCGGCATATAACAACAATTACCATATTTCAAAATGCTAATCATTTTTGACAAAAGCTTTTAATACAAAGCTCATATGATAAGCAGACATCATTGGCATCCCCCGACTCCCACCCCATTAAAAGAAATGAAACATTAGAATAATTCAAACTTACCAACTCTATAACAATAAATGAAACAAATTAAAAATAATCTGCATCATCCCTGAAAGTAAATAATCTGTATCATCCATTAAGCATCATATGCATGTTTCGATATGGGTCATTTATTAACAAGATGTCTCAATCCGTTCTCCTAAGTGGGAAAAACCCAACCCCATTGAATATAAGTCAACTATACTCATGTGTACCTAAATGACATCCGGCCAATTTGTACGTCTAAATGACCAAGTCACTATGTGTGGCTACTCTCTTGATATCTCCAGATCACATGAAAAAGATATATATATATATATATATATATATATATATATCCAATAAACTAAAAACTATTAGTTTCTCAATTTCAAATAAAAATTATCTAATCATCAAAAATTATTTGAATCACTTTAATTGATTTGAATATGGCTAGTGGACACTCAAGAGTAGACTCACTTAGAAAGAAAGGTAAAAGAAACAAATTTTAACTACTCTTAAATCATGAAAAAACACCAAATTTGAAGTATTAAAAGGTTACAATCGAATACAAAAAAAGAAAGTTTGCAATTGAACCAATCTCATTTGAAATTTTAAAAAACTAACTTCAATGAGTGCAATAAGCCACGGTGAAAATAAGTTTGGTGTCCAAAAAATGCAAAGAGTTCTCCAGAAATAATATGTGAACTTCAACTGATCAAAACTCAAACTTCAATGAATATCTCTAATTATTGTTGTAAAAAAAAATCCCTAATCATCACATTTTTTTATTAGTAATTATCACATAATTATTCTTAAAGAAATTTGCATTTATATGAAATAAATTTCCATTAAATTCATTAACCTGTTTAGGCGAATACAGATGTAAACTCTCAACCATGAAATCTATTTTAAAAGGAAACTATAAACTAGCATGTAACAATAAACTCAAGCATTAAAATTTCATGTAAGACAAATTCTTTAATTCCTACATACTAAAGTCAACCTAATCATATAACTATGTGCAATAAACCACGGTGAAAATAAGTGTGGTATCCAAAAAATGCAAAGAGTTCTCCAGAAATAATATGTGAACTTTGACAGATCAAAACTCAAACTTCAATGAAGATCCAATCAAGCTCCTACACAAAACATCATTTTTTCTTCTTAGGTCTTTTGTTCGGCTCGCTCTCATGTGGATGTTTCTTACAGATAATAGATTCAAATATATCGTCCACAACAAGTTGCATAAAAATGTGCCTAACTATATCCGATATAACATTATCATCATAATAAGGAATAACAACCATCTTGATATGCTCTATATCCTTGACCTCACAATCATTATGCTCCTTAATGAAAGAATCACTAGATAGGTTGTTGACTTATCACCACCATCATCATCAAATAAAAGAGTATGTAATAAATTATTCTCCTCAAAATTCTCAATGTTCTATTGACGACATAACTTCATCCTTTTAATTAAGGAGTTGCAATCACCTTAATCGACTCTATGATCATTTCCTTGCTATGTTCTTCAATTTATTCCTAATATTTTTCTCCCCAAATTTTTTTGCATAGTTTGTTAAAGCAGGATCGGCTATATAAATAAAAATAAGCGAATTAATAAAACGCTCCTTGATATGAATCAAAAAGTTCTTGAGGTACATTCTAGATATCCTTATTCAAAATAAGTATACTAGCAATGGTAAAACACGTATCTATAAAGCGTTTTAGTATGCTTACCTCGAAAAGAGGGAACTAACAGTAGAAATGGGTGCAAAGCAAACTCCATAATAGTAGGCATAAGACCCGTAGTATAACTATCTCAGAACTCGAGACACTGGGATGCTAATGGTCTCTAAGCTCACTCATAATCTCAGACCTTTCGATAGTCCCCTTCAAGTGTAATGAACTGATGCTAGTACAAACTCATCTTATATATCCTCTCTCAAACTAGTTAAAAATTTAGTTACTATCACCATAAGACCTCTCCCAAACTAGTTAAGATACTCCTTGAATCTATCAATATATTTAAACATAGTCTTCATCTCTTGAGACAATCGATGACATTGATCTCATCGACAATCAAAGTGGCAAGAACATAATTTTCCATTAGAATTCTCTTAAATACATTCCAAAATTCAATTGGAGTATCACCAAAGATGGCAAAGATTCTAATTGATATAAAGCCTAGCCGGCCTTCATCTTAGAAAATGTAATCTTCCACAAATCATCCATGGTATACCATTCAACATAGTAATCATCCCATCAACAGTAAAGGGACTCAACTCAAGCGCATCCTTGGCTTAATCGTCTCCAACAACTACACCAGCTTCACTGGGATGAGCTCAATCCAAAACTCCAGTTCTATTTACGTTATTTTGTTTTGTTCGCTTATTTTTATTTTATCTTAGTAAAGTATACAAGGAAGAGCCTGTGTATTTTGCGGGAACTAGTATTTTGTATAGGTAAATTGTATAACACAAAATCCATCTACCCAAGCTACGTTGAGCCAGCTCAGATGGATTCCTAACTTAGCTACACCTGCAAAATGCTTATTGGGATGTATGTATACATATATATATATATATATATATATATATATATATATATATATACATATAACACACTCATAAGAATAACAACAAAAGACTTTTTTCAAATAGACAGAGAATCAATTTGCAGGCATGGCAAAATGTGGTGCAGTCCAATGACATTTTATTTCATTTCGGCTAGCACCTTTCCATGGACAAATGTTATTCACTCTCATGGGAAGTACAACATCAACGTCAGACCAGTGGCTTACTCATCATCAGCAAAATAACAGCAAGAACCCTCCATACATTCCCATCAGGATAGCTAACTCAAGATGTATACTCAATGATAAATGAGCATCAGAAATGTTGTATCCAATAACAAAACAGGCAGATATACAGGTGATCTAAATGAAGTACACAACAGAAATAAATATGAAAAATAAAAGATAAATGATATGTAAGAAATGAAATATATTGTAACCTAATTGTACTCTTATACTAAAACTGAAGTGGGATAAATACAATTATAATATGCCAACAAGATATCAATGATAGAATTTCAAACAATATCAAATAAATGATATATTTTTTCAAAATTTAATTATGAGATAAATTGATTAATTTCAAATCTGATAAAATTAAACTTATATAAAATTTCAATTGAAATTTTAAATAAGTTTAATTAACAAATTCCAAGCTAGATAAGAGGAGTCTATTTAACCTTCAGTAAAACAAATCCAAAATTTCAAAAATTTAATTGTGTTCCACTCAAATTAAATACCACTAGTAATTTTATGTTAGGTGAAGTTTCAAAGACCTCTTAATTGAAGCAAAATCTAAAATCTAAATAAACAATTAGTTTAATTAAAATCCAACCAACCAAAGATTATCAAAATTGGAGGAGAAATTATATGTTAATTAGACAGTTTGGATGAAAAAGAAAACATGAGCAAAAGTTCAATTGATTGTCCTTGGCTTGATCTTGCAATGGGATAATGTTCTTCAATGAAGGCAAGAAATCAACTATATACAGAAGCCATTATGCTATGTTGAGAATTCTTGGTTTGATAATTAGATTAAATGATAGAACCAAAAAAAAGAAGTTTTTCGCATGGGCCTTAATGTTTCAAAAGCTTCAAAATAACAACAGACAATTCTTAAGCAAAGAGGCACTGTAGCATAATACTTATAATGCAGGATCTCACCCTACCCTTTTCCTAGTGGAGCACCGGATGCTAGTGAAGACGTGAGCTTTCTATTTGCCTTATCGTGAAATGGAAGTACAAGCAACATAGAGAGGGATTAGCCACTTCATAGGAAAGAACCCTTCACAAGAGCAGGCTAGTTAAACTATCTTAATGAAGAACTAACTAGTAGCATGAAGATAGAGAATGGTTGTGGATAATTGCATCAATGGCATGAAGACAAAGGACAATTATAGATAATAGCATGAATAGCGGAGATGAGTTGTACAAGCGGCTACTAGACTTTCTGAAGGGGACTTTTATTATGTCAATTATAACTAGAGTTTCATAGATTCTTAAATTAATATTTCCCTACTCTTCACTTCCAGGGTATCGGTCCCATCTGAAATCTCACAGTTCCCATCTAGAATCAAATATCACACAAACTCAAGTCTACATTAATAAAAGGCTTATTTATATGTTAGTACAAACTCTACTTAAAGAGGGGCAAGTCTCATTCTGAAAACAAAATAATTGATGTGGGACAAAAACATACTTATCACAATATATAAAATAAACTAGTGCAAACCCTATAACTAAACAAAACAAACTAAAAAAAATAAGTATTATCCATCAAGCAGGGCATGCATTTTGATCTGGGCCATCAATCAGGATGTCCCCATCATCAACATTAGCAAACAAAAAGTTAAACTTTGTGAACGGTTGCCAATGAACTATTTCCCAATCTACATAAAATGGACCTTTTTGAAAATATCTTGGTTAAACATTCTTAATATACACAATTCTACACTATAAGCACTATGACGGGCTTCTTGAAGCACCATCTTAAAGTTGGAATCGAACAAAGTACTGACTATTATTAAGATAATTAATGTTTACAGAATTAAAAAATCAAGATTGTAGACTCAAATGAACCACTACATCAAGTAAATTGACAAGCATGGAACCAAAATTTCTGGTTCCATTTACAGGAGAAGACATTTCTAATGACTCTCGTTAACAAGCAGGTTGTAGGCTCTTGGCAAAGGAACATCATTTGTTGGCTCACAGAAGATTGCATTAATAGACCTAAGGCAATAATTTAATAGGTGACTCGTTACAAAGCGGCTAGTTCATATACCAGTAAAAGAAATCTAATTAATCAACTCAAGTATCTGATGACCAATAAAAGAGTGTAGATGCTTAAGAGCACTTAGAGCAGTGCATGTATAAAAAATAGAAACATATCATGGCAGTATACAGGATCAAAATATTTAATAACAAGCAGGTTCACCTCCTGCAAACTGAGGCAACTAGGTCAGCAGCAAAATCTCTCAGCTCCCAATGATTGTCTGAAAGCCTATTCCCTAACCTTTTAGCAACAATGCAAGTTATCATCGAAGGCATCAGCTGATGTAGCTGCATGGTAAAAATGCTTAATGAGTCCCTAGAACAAATGGAATAACAAAAAAATGCATACACATGAAACCCTTAACTTCATGTAATTTCTTCTCAAGCTTCAGTACAACAGTAGGCGCTTTATGCCAAATTGAATAAAAACAAAGTAGCTTACAAATAGGAGGGATCAAGATGAATATGAATCAAGCAATTCAGTTTAAGATTGGTAAAATTGGTAGCGACAAAATAATGTAGCTCACTATTAGCATATGCAGTTTTCAAGCTCCCCAATAACTCCATACGTCTATCACTGAACCACACTACAGCAGATTGTTGCTATTGACAAATATAAACAAGCATGTGTTCCTTAAAGCTGTCCACATTTCCCACTACATCAATCTTGGGTAGAGGAAAGACTATGAAGGGCCAAAAACGGGATATGTTGTGCAAAACAAGAGCTGGTTCACAAGAATCAAGTTCTGATGGCTGTCTGATATGTGGGTGGCGTAGTGGGGCAGCTAGAGGCAATTTAAGTTGACAATCTACAGGAAACAAATGCATACTTTAAGGTAATTAAGGGAGTAACGTTTCAAGGGAAAATAAGCAGCTGGACCAAGTTAAATTAGACAATAATACATACTTTCAGGTGATTAGACAAATGGTACAATTAGCAATAAACAACTTACATAAGGTTCAATATGTATGTGTGGATTGCGGAGAAGGCTTCGCAGAACACGCATTAAAGCAAAAAGGAGTGGAAGATCATTTAAACTTCTGGCCACCTGTTATATTTAAAGGAATTGATGAATGCAGAAGCAATGAAATATATTACCTAATACCTTAAAATGAATGCCAGATAGATATAATTTACCTCATCTGCAATGAAGTATGAGAAATATGGGACTAAAGGATGGATCCCAGAGTCAGTAGCCAAACTTGTTAGTACTTGTTTGAAAAGAACAGAATCAGACTTGCTGACTGTGATCTCCGTGATCTTATCGAAGTATAGCTGAAATATGAGGATTTAATGCTAAGATGCATAGGAAATCACCTTTTTGATGTGGACTAAAAACAGAAAACTACAAAGAGACAGCAAGAACTGATTTTTTGAAAGTTTTTTTTTTTGAAAAGGTACATCAAGAACTGATTGCAAGAGTTAAAATGCTACCTGAAGTTCTCTAGAAAGAACATGCTTAACAGGGAGCTTGATATCAACAGGCAGTCCATCTTTGTTACGCTCGAACTTCTTATTCTCAGATGGAACTGCAATTGCTGGGAATATTCAAGCTGGTAAATGACAATCAATAGGATCTCACACTGAGGTTAAATCTAAGAAGCCAATGACATTGGAAGAACAAAAAGAAACGCCCAAGGTGATACTGAAGTAGGGAAGGCAATAGGGCTGGTTTACAATAGGTTTACCAAAATCCTAACTGCCAGCTAAATGCAAACTTGATTTGATGTTGGAATAATTAAAAGAAATGCCCAAGGTGATATTGAAGTAGGGAAGACAACAGGGCTGGTTTTCAATAGGTTTACCAAACTCCTAACCTCCAGTCAGCTAAATGCAGACTCAAGTTTTGAACAAGAACTCATACATCCCCAACATTCATCTGTAAAATGGCCATGCTCCACCCCGTTTACTTATATATGAGGCAGGCTCCACCTACCTTAACCTATTGAAAAAGCACATACAAGGTACAACTTATAAAAAATAATAAAATGCACTTATACATTGTATTTTTAAATAAATAGTTTCCTTTATAGAAAATTTAAAGGGAGGTACTGTTAAAAATACACGAAACATGAATAATGGGAAAATTTCTAGCAAGGATGAAAGTACAAGAGCATAAAAATTAAGAAAGAGGAATACAATATCTAACAGTATATTCAAATTATCGGGGATAAATGGTCTGTACACAAATTGCCATCTTCTATACAGGAACAGCCACAGCCATGGAAAAATTGACATTGCTTACAAAATAAAACTAAAGAATAGAAAAGAAAAGAAGTGAAAAAATTAGACAACTAACAGTTATCATCCCTGATGTAATAATAAAGAACGATAAGTAGACTTTATTCATCTAATAAAAATAAGAAACTGTGATGACAAAGGAGAATTGTGTATTTGTGCAATGTATAGTAGTTACCACCAATAGGAACATTTTCAGGAATTGCAGGTTGTACCCCCTCAATAGCTAACCAATGAACCACTACAGCAGTATCAAGAGGCGCTTTTGGTAAAGGCGCTTCAATTATCTGCAGTCCGCATAGCAAAATATACTAACTAATATTTACAAAAACGAGAATAAATTTATCGTTGTAATATACTTGAAAATGAATGAATTTACATCCTTAAGGTCCACATCTTTGTCATCAAGGTAGAACAAATCCTTATGACCCACAGCTCTTTTGAACTTCAAAGGATCCCCAGTGGCAAATCCATAAAGTGGCTGATTTTGCCAAAAAACAACACAAGTTAGAAAACCATCTAAGAAGAAAAAAACAATGTGCATAATGTGTGTTTGCGCAATTGGGAGAAGGATTTTTGAAGGGTTGGGAGGAAACTAATCACTTGTTTAAACTCCAAACACATCCAAAATACTAAACAAATATGAGATTTATTTTTTGTTATTTAAAAATTAACAAGTTGAAAACATGGACAGAATTATCATTTGCAAAACTAGTCACTATGATTGATTATTGCAACAACCAACCTCCCATAAGACATTTGCAGAAACATAACTAATGTAGGACAAACTGACTCAAAATCAATCAGTATGCAATTAAGGCTACCAATAAAACAAACATACAAGGAATGGAACTAGGGCTTGCTGCCAATGTTACAGGGAATTTCTGAGTTACAAAATTTCTACTTTTAATATATTTTCAGTGGATTTCCACTTTAAGCCACTTTTGGTTATTTATAAGGTGAGGTCTTCAGCATGTAAGTACGAGAGTTGATTGCTAAAGCATAAATTCTTTTGCATGTAAAGTTTCCTTCCTTCCAACCCTTGGATTGGAGGGACATTGGTTCATTCCGTAACTTCTAATTTTCATTGATTTAGCCATCTTTGTAATCCCTATTATCTTTCGTCTTCTTAGCCTAAGAATTTCTTTAAGATCTTGAGCTTGATATTTGTCAAATGTAAACCTCAACCCCACCTGCATCAATAAACTTCTCATGAAACACAAGCTAAAATCCCACCACAAAAGACAAGTTCAACGTTTTGTAAATCTTATGCAAACTAATCATGCCCTGCCATTATTCAAAATTCCATAATATAAAGTAGAAACCGACAGCTGTAAATTATAAAAATTAAGCAGAAAGAAGAAGTAGCTGCAACAGACAAAGTAAAACAATATAAATAAGGAATCGTCCAGAGCAGCTTTTAAAGCTTGAAGTTCTGACAAAAACATCAAACAGATAAATCAACTTCGACAACTAATAGCTTGAACTGCAAAAAAGCAATGCATTCTCATCTAAAAAACTTCTAGGGTTTCCATTTCTAAACATAAAGCCCGAGAAACAACCCACCAACACAACAGAATCAACCTACCTCCAGATTCCTCATGCTTAGAGCGCTATCCACGTCCTCCGCCGTCAGAACCGTCCTCCTGGAGTGCCGCATGCACTTGATCGCTTCCTATCTCAACAAAAAAGTTCGGAAACCAACGGACCCAAAAAGGGAAAAAAAAAAAATTTGATGCAATAGGTTTCAAAAGTTAAAAGAGAAAAAAACCTGCATGATCTCACGGAGGCGGTACTCAACGTCGGGAGCGAGGGCGAGGGAGACATCGGGTGAGAGGTTGGTGATGCCGATGCTCTGCGCAATGACCTCAATGGTCTCCTTCGGCACGATGCTCATCGTTTCCAAGATCGAACGTCCTGCCTTTGTGTTACCGCCCGCCGATCCGGTCGGCGGCCGGCGATCAACTCCGTGGTTCTCCTGTAGGCGAATCCGAGATCTGTCCGTCTCCTCAACGGCTTCTGGAGAAGGATCCCAGCGACCTGCAAAGATATCAGAGAACGGTGCTAACTGAACTCGAGAGAAAGAAGCAGCAGCAGAAAAGCATTATCTCCATCGTTCGCTACGGGGGTTATTTAAATTGCTGAGCCGGACGGTCCAGTTAAACCGGTTCAATGATAAGAACAATTAAAAAATAACAATAATATTTTTAAATAAATTATTTTAATTATTCTACACAAATTTTAATATAAAAAATAATAATTTTTAATAAAAATATAAATTTTATTTTACATCTTAAATCAAAATACTCGATTTGAATATTTTAGTCTAGAATGTGAAATAAAATTGATATTTTTATTTTAAATTATTGAGTATGTAAAGTAAAATAATATTTTTATATTTAAATTTGTGTAAAATGATTTAAAAAATTTATTTATTATTATTGTTGTTATTTTTTAAACTAGTACCATTTTGGTCTGTTTTGATCCTATTTTGGTCCTTGCGCCAAACATGGCCTTAAATTCCACCCACATTTATCACTTTACAATTTTTTTAATTAAAATTTTATTAAAATTTTCTAACATATTTTCATTAATATTTTTTATATTTTTTTAATATTATAAATTTTATATCAAATTGACACAATTGAGCACCCAACCACAAATTTATGGTGATTTGACTAAGCCTAACAATTCGATAGATTGTATTCGATTATTTTATTTTAATTTTATTTAAAAATATGATAATATGATTTGAATTAGAAACTCTCTTAGTTCTTAAGAAAGTTCCTTCTCTACAAGATTTAGAGAGTATAGCTAACTTTAATGATTTAAATAATAAAAAATATTTTTGATTCTTATGTAATTTATATATCACACTAACTTTACTTTTAGTATTATTTATGCATGAATTTGAAGTTGCATCATAGTCATACATATAACATTCATATAAATATTGTGCTCGATATTTTTATAAATTCTCAGAGCTAATCAACCTAATCTCATGCATAAGGTTTGATAACATACATTATCCTTCACATTAAGGGACTATAGGAATAGTTGTGTAACATCAAAATAAGTTATAACTAACTTGTTAGCACATTGCCTAAAAGTTTTAACCAATCATAGCATACAAATGCCCGTCATAGTTATCCAATTAACTATGAAGACGCTAAACTTAAGTAATAGGTTCTAACAACAAACTGCTTGGAGAGCCATATAAGTCAGGGGTAAATCCTATAACATATATATGAAAATATGATATCAAATAGTAAAGACATATTTTGAGGTAAAATCAAAAAATTAATGATAAAAAATTCTATAATTAAGTGTGCTTGAGCTGGAGTAATACTGGGATGAATAACCTCTTCAGAAGTACTTAAGTCATGCAGTTTCTAGAAACTAAAATGAATAATACATTTATATTTGAATCATAGAATGTTACAGAGAATTATTAAAACTATAGACAGTTTTTTATTTGATTTTAAATGTGAGTCAGCTATACTTAATACTTTATTCGTAACATACTATGTCTACATCTTATATTTTTTTTATAAAATTAATAAATAAATATATTTTTATAAATACATTAGATTATTTTAATTTAAGAAAAGTGATTTGATTCAACTATGGCTCAAACTCGTCTCAATAAAAATTTGAGCTATAAGTATGATTTGTGGTTTAGCTTATTAAACTTGATTATAAATTAATTTGAGATAAATAACTACTTAAACATCAAATAATTATCAATTTTCAAATCTACCAAGAATGATACTTGCCAAATACATATAAAAATTCTTGCCAAATTTGCATTTATCATTTACAAATAATAATATCTATCACCCATTATATTGTAATTTTTTGTAGATTATATTGTAATTATTATTATAGAATGGTGTAGATAATAATATGTGTTTGTTTGAGAGTTAAAAGGACAACTTGGGTGCTTTGTGAGTAAACATTACTCAGCTATTTAAAGATTGGGAGATGATGCAACATATATTTGTGACTTTAAAAAATTTTTATTTGATCCTTTAGTTTCATAATAATCTTTAATTTAGTCTCTAAAATTAATTTAAATATTTTAATTATATATTTTTTTTTAAAGAATTTCATCAATTCTTTATCTCCATTTTAACAAAAAAAAAAATTTAACTAATTTTTATCCTTAAAATAATTAAAATATCTTCGCATCTTCCTTTCATTATATTTTTATTAGAGCGCAGCTATGATCATTGGAAAGAGAAAAGATAATGTGGTAAGCCTAACAATAATAAGCGACGACAATGTCTATATAGAGGGGCTATGTGCCCTTACACATTTCTCTATGTAGGGGTGACACTGCACAACTCTCACGCACTACTCTTGCATGTGTGGGGCTATGCTGCTGCTTGTGTAGTGGGCTCGTATTCCAACACGCTACCTTTGCGTGCAAGATTGTGCAGCTCAATGTATGCTATGACACTACGGAGAGTCCTCTTTTTACCCATACACATCTAAGGCTACATTACCTTTATGTGTATGATATTTTTTGTCTCTTAGTCATTTCTCTTGTCCACATAATGCGTGGATGCTGCCTACACGTAAAAGTGAGGAAGAGGAAGAGGGGGAGAGGAGAAGAGGGAATGACAAAATAATAATTTATATTCACATTTGTTTACAACTTTAAAATTAATTTTGTTAATTTTTGTCTGATATATTACATTACACACTAATTATAGGCCTCGTTTGGTTAAAATATACATTAAAAAAATTTTAAAATTTTTGAGATAGAAAAAGAGAGAAAAATTATTTTAATATTATAAAATAAAATCATTTCATTATTGAGTATAGTAATAAATATGTAATAAAATTAAATTTTTTATTGCAATATCTGTAAGATATAAAATAAAGTTAACTTTTTAATGTTAAGTTATATGTAGGATATGAAATTAAATTAATTTTTTATATTTAAATTTACATATAATGTGAAATAAATATAAACTATTGATAAAAGTATTTTTGGAAGAGTTTTAGAGTTTTTTAGGCTCAAAACAAATGACGTCTCAATATATATTTCAAAATAAAAAATTAAATTTATTTCACATCTTATGTAACGTCTAGGTATCCCTGTTCTCTATATTCTGATTTTAGGGTGAATGTGATTGTTTGGACTTTATCTGAGAGGTATGAGCTAGGCGTAACATCGTGCACGAGGAATGTGAAACTTCGGGTTAGGCATAACCTCATGAACGATGTTATGTTGTATGAATTTTTGGTGCCACGTGTATAACTAATCCTAAAGTCAAGTGTTGGGTTAGGCATAACCTCGTGAACGATGTTATATTGTATAAATTTTTGGTGCTACGTGTATAACTAATCCTAAAGTCAAGTGTTGGGATAGTATGCAGTTGGTAGACAAGTCTTAAAGAGTTGGTGTCAATCGTGTCATGTGTTAAGTTGTATGAAAACATGCAAGAGAATAATTGTGTCAAGTGTTGAGTTATATGAAAACATGTAAGAGAATAATATATATACATTCTCTGATTCTAGTCCCCTAAAAACTGGAGAAGTAGCACAGCGGCAGGATGAACCTGAAGTAGAGGAGATTCTAAATTAATATTCATTTATTTTTTTGGTAATGGCAGATACAAGGTAGGCAAATCTCATGCATATAAATATAAAAAAGATAGAGCTATGAATCTTTTACTTTGTACGGAAAGATATGCATGATTTTCTTTAAAGAAGTATGCATGAAATTTCTGATTTATAACTGAATATTTGTATGAAGAAATTCTGTGATTGCTCTGTTATCTTTTTATTAATTGAGTAAGATAATATTGCGAAGAGTAACTTGAAAGCCAAGTCTAGGGGACTTGTGTTAAAAAAATAAACTGTGAAAGAAAAGAGAAAAAAAGATGGTTCCTGATTTCTCGTAGTATAGGTGTTTGCCCAAACTAGAAAGTGGTAATATTAATGTTGTAAGTCCAGTCTACTGCTGAAGGTAGTATTGGCAGTAAACTGGAATTTATGGTGGTACTATAGGTGGTTGCTGAGGACCATTCCAGTGAGTTTGGGCAAAGAGGCAATACACTGAGAAATCAGAACTGGTTGAGCAATCGTCGTTCCCAAGGTTTGGTGGGACTGATCTTTGGTGAGACAATCGTTGTCCCCGAGATTTGGTGGGACTGATGTTTGGTGAGATAATCGTCGTCCCCGATGTTTGGTGGGACTGATGTTTGGTGAGACAATCGTCGTCCTCGATATTTGGTGGGATTTGTTTGGTGAGACAACCATCGTCCCCGATGTTTGGTGAGACAACCATCGTCCCCGATGTTTGGTGAGACTGAAGTATTGAGTGGTACTATCATGAAAACACGAATGTTGTAAGTGTACCGATGTTATGAGTAAAACTGATAACACGAGGTTATGGAGAAATGATGTTTGATTAATTGTGGTTTGATGGTTCGATGTTCGGCAGCTGACTGTAGGTGCACATATTGTGGCCGAGGTTTGTGTAAACATCGTGTCCGTAGTTTCATATTTTTATGACATCGTAAATGATATTATGAAATTTACTTGTGGTACAGTGAACCCTGTTAAGAGGTGTTGATATAAACTCTGTACTTTCACATGATGTTAAGGTAATCAATATTAGAGTGGTTTCCTAACATTGTGATCGAAGGATGATATTGAATTTTTTGAGCTAATCTACTGATACTGTGTTCTGGTGAAATATTATTTGTAGTAGTATGAGCTTTATCTACTAAGTATTTTGAGACTGATGCCTTTTTGGCAGGTATTCTTCCTCACGATCATGCACGAGACAAGGGCAAGGGAATTGGCCAGGCTTGAGCTGCCATCTATTTTCTGTTATTTTAAATTGTAATAAACAATATGTATGATTTTTACTGAGTAAGCAGACAATATGGTCTGTAATAGATATTCTATTATATGCTCAATTTTGATATCGCCGAACTCGATGTTTCCTTTGCTAAGAATTTTTGGTCACACCTCCACTATCATCAAGTGTAGGATGGTTAAGATGGCGGGATGTGACATCTTTTATGTGTATATATTAAAATAATAATTTATATTACATTTTTGATATATTTTCATATAAGAATTGAATTTAATTTAGAACATATACAATTCTTATTTTTTTTCATAGAAAGATATAAAATTTATTTATTTTCTGATATTACGAAATGTAATATTTAGAAAGATGAGAATAATGTTTAAAATTATTAACTTTATATTATCCCTTAACATTAGAGGAGGTATCTTATTAAAAAAAAATTAAAGGAGATATTTATTTATTTTTCTTATTTTCTTTGCTTTCTTCTAGCTGGACTCTATCTTCCACTTTTCTGCCCTCGGCGATTCAGCTGGGTGGGCGATCGATCTACCCTCGAAGCTTCGGTTTCTTCCATCACCGAGGGCGTCCCCTCTTCCGAGTATCTGCTGCGAGTTGCGATGAGGAAGAGGGAGAGGGAAAACCCTTGCGGAGTTTGTGGTCATTACCACCGGTACGAGGAGGGAGAGGTCTGCGGGGTCTGTGGCCACCGGTTTCCCATGTCGACTGAAAAGCCGTTCCAGCTGGAGAGTGCCTTCCCGACGGAGATTTTGAAGGACTTTCTCTACCTTGGGAGCTACGACAACGCCTCGCGCGGAGAGTTGCTGAAGACTCTGGGAATCTCCCGCATTTTAAATGTAAGTTCGGTCAGCGGTTTTATTTTGCAATTTTTGGTTTTTCTAAAGTGAGTTGCTTGGATTAGGATCATTGTG
Organism: Apostasia ramifera; assembly: GCA_019297695.1. Taxonomy (NCBI): domain Eukaryota; kingdom Viridiplantae; phylum Streptophyta; class Magnoliopsida; order Asparagales; family Orchidaceae; genus Apostasia; species Apostasia ramifera. Next base: position 374,714 of record JAEMOT010002570.1, on the reverse strand, counting down.
CAGTGCGGTAGAGTTTGCTTTTATACTAGTGGTTGGTGTAGGGAATCGGGAGTGCAGTAGTGGTTTGGGTGCATATAAAGGATTTATCTTTGAGTTTTGGCACGACTATACATAGAATGTTTTATTTTAAATGACATGAAACATATCACCTCATATGAAATGACTATAATTTTTCATTCCTTTAGTTGTGTAGTTGAAGAAAATTAAAAAAAAAATGACACGGGAAGCATTTTTTTTGTTCCAAAGAACATCTGAGTGGCAAGCATTTTTGGATTTGCTCAAAACCGTATTAGAAGCACCTCAATGTGATTAGCGGATGTTTTTGGTCTTATGTATGATAACAACTTCAGTCTAATGGATGATTAGCTATTGGTCCGCATCTTCATCTGTTCACGTGGTGGGTTTGTATTTGGTAGGGTGGTTGAATTGTTTTTTCAAGCTGTGCGGGAGACGTAGAAAGCTAATTATTAGAACTTCTTGATTGGCTTTTGTTCACCTAGCATGGTCCACTATATTTAACTGGAGTGTATTGTGAATTGTGAGTGTTCTTTAAGTCCATTTACGTGCACTAAGTTGATGGCTCTACTATTATTGCTTTGAGTATACATGGACTTGGAGTTACATTTGTTAATTGTGCTTAGAACTCATTTTGGAGCAAAATGCAAGCATTCAAGCTGCAACATTTTGTTGTGCTAGGATAATTACACAAGATTGTGTCAGAGCATTATTCTCGATGTATTTTAGTTGTGTTTTTACGTACTATATTTCCAAGGGCTGATATGTTTGGATCATGCATCTAGAATACTTGAAGTAGTGGATAATATTATCTTAAAAAATATTATCTTAAAATTTAAATAATATATTTTAAAAACATATTATAAAAAATATCTTAAAAAAAATCTTAATTCTCTCCCTAGAAAGGTCTATTTAAAGTTTACTTCTGATTGTCCACCATGCTCAGAAGTTACTATGCATCTACGCATTGTATGTTTTATCTGATATTATTTGTTATAATACCGGTTGATTTTTTCAGTGATGTTGAGTGATCTTTTAATCTTTCACTCTTGGAAACGTTGATTTCATGATTCCTTTGTACAGACTGTTCCCACTTGTCAAAATCTATATAAGAACTCTTTCACATACCATTGCCTCCCAGCTGGTGATAAACTACAATTCGATGATGCAATCCAGTTCCTTGGTATGTTTTTGACACTCTTGCACTTTAATATTTGCCAGTAGAATGTAAGTTTACATCATATAGTGCTTCTTGAATGCCTTGAACAGGTGGCAAACGTGCTTCTTTTTGTATTTCAAATGATGTTAAAAATTTTAAGGTTGTAATTTTTCTTTTTTCTTATCAACAGTCGGAAACTTTTTCATGATTTAAGTTGAGAAAGGGCAACAATAATATGGCTTTCATTTTTAATGTAATTTGGGTTTCAATGTTATCTAGATTGCAATATTATGTGGATATCATTGTACCTGCAAATTATTGCTTGTTTGGTTCAATTGTGTTGGTCTAATATGATTTCCCAATCTTGGATGTTCATTTTTATTTCTTAGGTAAAATATTGCAAGTGCACAATGCACTTTTCAAATCTTAAGTTAGATGTGTTTCTCACGTGCCACGTGTATTCCACATTTCCTTAATTTATTTCTCAACCAACATGTGTATTTCACAAGAGTGTCATATGAGAAACACATTGAGCATACCAAAATGAATTTTTTTTCTTATTATATCTGGATGTTGGATATTTATTTTCATAGAAAAAGAAACTGGCCATTATATGAAACATAAGCTTATATAATTAAGCATGATTTGAAGGAGTGAACAAACCAAATAACCTCTATATGCCATATGCATTTGGGGATAGTTGTTTTGTACTTCAAAAGTACACATAATGATTGACATCATTAGACAATAGGAATGATCCATAACATGTTTATGTTGACATTAGAGTCTATGTATTACATGTTATCTTGCTCTTGTTATTATTCTGAAATCTATAGAGTTTTATCAATTAGATTAAAAAGGGTCACCTTGTTTTTTTTTTTAAATGTGCAGAATGATCACTTTTGATGTCTTATTGGATCAATCTGTAGTGTGTAAACTGTCTGCATAAAAGAACCTCCGCTGGAACTTATGGTGGCAGAGATGAAGCTTACGTTTAACAAATTAAATGGCCATGTTAAAAGGCATGTTTAGTAATTATTGCCTGTAAGCAACTACCAAACATGCATATATCTGCAATAAAGTTTTGTAGCACAAGCTCAGCTATACTTCAAATTTTGGCATCATATTACATTACGAAGTAACTAATTATATTAGATCTTGGATGGTAGAAGTGTTTAAAAGCAAAAATACGAGATCTGAAATAAATGTGTTTAAGAGCAGAGGTAAATGCGTTTTCTTGGTTGGAGCTGGAAAATGTGAATGGAGAAGTTAGGGTATGATGTTTTTGTAGTTTCGGGATATATCTTTAATAGCTCAGAGCAATGCAAGAGGTGTAAGCTTTGAAACTAATTGAGCTTTTAACATAATGATTTCCTAACAAGCGTGGTTTCATCTTTTGGAAGATCTTCTTATGTTCAAGTCGAGCTCTTAAGATGTTGTTCTCAATATGATAATAAGCTGGACAATAGTGACATGTGTGTCCTACATACATTTTAGGAGATTAAATCATGAGATTCTGGAGGAACTTTTACTAGAACGGAGTCATGATCTTTTTGTTCTTTAAAATGTTTGTTATATCTAATAGATCTTAGTGGCCACATGCAGTTATGTATTAAATTTCAGAACTTGTACAACTCAAGCTATAAAAGTCGCAAATTGCTCATCTTGCATTTTAGGCCACTCATTGTGAATTTATCAAATGTATCCAATCATTGAATTGATCATGGTTTGTCTAACTTGGACGACAATGCAAAGAGGTAAGGTTTAAGGGCATGTATGGAGCAGTTTTATCTCAAATGGTCTGCTTTAATTATTTTTAACCAATATGATTTATGTTTGGTTGGGCTGTTTTAGGTTTTATGTAAAAGAAGTGCTTAGTTGTTAGTGAGGTTAAATTTGGGTTAAGTTTGACAGTTTGGTTATTAGTTAGGTTAGATTTGGGTAAAAATATCTAGATGAGTAGATGATGACAATACATGATTCTAGTTAGAGCATTACTAAATGTTTGCTCTAACTACTACTAAAACTACAACCCGCTATAATATGATCACATCATGCTTGAGCAAATCAGAAGCACCCATCATGTTATTGCTGTGACTTAAATTCTTCGACCACAGAAGGGGTTGGTGAAGATATGTCGATGGTATAACTTGTTCGACAAGATATTACCTTTATGATGAAGGTTCTTTTCTGAGGCAAATTGCATGTCAGGCTTGATTATGTTTTCAAAGATGAGAGATGTGTCAAAAGATAAGTGACATTCCCTAACTTACGAGGATGTGCTCAAAAACTATAAGGAACTTTTCGCTTGCGAGGAAGCACTTGAAGCTTACAGGGAAGTGCTTAACGCTTATAAGGAAGTGCTTGAAGATCCAACCCTTGTTTTTCACCTAATCCTCTTTAACATTATCACTCTTCACTAAGTGCTAAAGACAGAGATTGTGCAAAATGACATAATCGTCTGACATTGGGGGAATGTGTTACATTGTAATTTAGTTACCCATCTCTTTCAATGCTTTCACTAAAAAGGAGACTTAAGTTGAGAATGGTATGCCAGGCCTACTTGTGGTCTTACTCTCTTTAGTGTAATTCCCTTTATACTTCCTTTGAAATAGTGAAGCCCTTCTTCTCTTTTCTGTGGTTTCTCCCTCAAGAGTTTTCACATAATCTTGGTATGCTATTTTATTTTATTTTTTCATTATTTCTTGGCTTTTGTCGACCATCTCTCTTTGTTCGCTGCCTCTTTGTTTATTTTGACCTTCTTTGAAGAGCTGGTCGAAGATCACACTTTCGCTTACGATGATGTTATGAAGATTTATAACAAGTGATATTAGAGCTATGGCATCCTTGAAGTGTAGCATTGAGAAGTTGAGCAGAGACAAGATGAAAGCTATCCTTGTCTAGTTGGACTTGGATGTGTTCTGCTCAGCATAGAGAAAAAGTCTGCAATGATGATTGTTCAAGTGTTAAGAGAGGAAGGATCAGAAAGTGTTCTGTTAGAGTAATCTACATTTGTCCAATGAGATCCTCTAGGATTGCCAAAAGGAAACTACAATGGCTACATTATGGCTAAGGTTGGAGCCACTATGTATGATGAAGAGCTTATCGAAGGAGCTCTATCTCATGCAATGCTTGTATTCTCATTGTTTGGATATCAACGATGATATCAAGGCTCATTTGGATGAGTATAATGGTATTGTCATGGATCTGAAGTTATTTGAGGAGAAATGTAGGGACGAGGACTTAGCCTTGTTTTTCCTATATTCATTTCCATATACTATAAGTGCTTCCATGATTTCATATTATATTGAAGAGATTTCATCACTTTGGAGCATATATGCCAAGCACTATTGTCCAAGAAACTAGATGACATTGAAAAACCAAAGGATGTTGAACCCAGAGCAGTTTTCTTCAAAGAAGGGAAATAAAAAAGGGACTCCTATCAAGAGGAGTAGAGAAACCAATAAGTAGCTAGAGACTAAGTTTGTTGCAATTGCTGTAGGAAGAAAGGTCACTATATGTTAAATTACTTCAAGTTGAAGTATATGGAGCAGTTGATAACTCAGAAAGTAGGGTGAAAGTCAATCTAAGCTAGTATTATTCTTGAAGAAGGTTATGGTATCAATCTTCTCTGAAGGTATCTTGATGGAGGTGAAGTTTTTGTGCCCCTGGTGTCTTGGCGTCTGCTATATATATGGGGAGTTGCACATTTGTTGGAGTCCTTTTGATCAGCTTTTTTATTTTTGTCTTTTCTAAAATGTACAAGTTTTTTATTTTCTCTATATATTTGTGGGATTAAGGCTTGGTTGTTATTGTTATTTGTTTTCCGTGTAGCTTACGTAAGTCGTCATAGCTAATGACTCCATTTATGGTTGAAACTAAGTGTTTGATGTGTAGAGCGAGTTAATTGAACAATGTCATTGAGCTAAGTGTAAGCTTACTATAGGCCATATTGAAAGATATTTTCATAATCATTTTTTTCTTGAGGATTGCTCATTATAAACAACCAACAAATCGTCTACACCATTAGGAGGTTTTGGTAAATTTAATGTTGTGTGTTTTTCCATTTTGTGCTTCAAGTTTATGGGAAAGGTAGCTGGATACCCAATGTTGACGTGCACAAATACTAGAATATGGAAAGCAAGGTGGCCTATAAGTTTTAGACTTTGAAGCCCGTATAGGTCTACTCCAGAAATTATTCTAGCTACAAGCTATTTTTTTGAAAGCAAGAAGTTCTCGAAAAGTTGTCTTTTCACCATAGTTCCTTGTTCGAGGTAAAGTTCAAAAAAGGTTTTTTTCAACGAAGTCACTCTCAAGTACTTGATGAAGGCTCTATTTTGAGAAGCATGAATAGAGAAGATGACATTACCAGTAATTTCACTCTTATTTTTGACAGATAAATGACTTCAACAACAATTATGCTGAGATTGCATATGGGATTTAGCCTTGTAGAGTGAACTTTTTTGAAAAAATATCCAGTGTAGTATTTTTCTTTTTTATAGTGGTTGTGGTATTTCGAAATCAGAGTATGTCAACGAAGGTGAAGTTCTTTGGGTGCAAGGCGACAGTTTCATATAAAAGAAGGTATGCATTGGTGTCTTTGGATATCAGAAATTGACAATTAGTCTTCTGAATATCACTTCATCAATGAGAAATGAGAGTATATTATTTGGGGGCAACTTGCTTTGTTCTCCAATGAGAAGCGACAGTAATTTGGCTTTGGGGAGAGGATTTCTTGTGCTTAGACCATGGTAGGTTTTAGCACAATTTGGAGCTATATTCTTTTACAGACGGTTTCTTCGAATCGATTGGAATTCTTCGTATTGGTATAAGATCTTTGACTCCGCTCATCAATGTTTTCAAGGTGGTATTCTCTTTTGCTATAATTGTCTTTTGACGATTGCAATGGTTTCTTCGTCTCTATACTCATTTGATCGGTATGCTGTAGACTCAGCACGTGTAAGTTGAGTCACAAGGACATCAGTGTTCTAATTGGCGTTCAATGTGTGAAGGTTCAGATGCAAAATCATTTGGTTGTAAGCCATTTTACTCATCCTTGCACTCTCATGTAATCTAGTGTTATTTGATAACTTTATACTAAGATGCCAAACTAATCGTCATTGTGCCATTTTGGTTACTTGTACATGACATTTGGTGGTTTTGTTCTCGATGATTTTCACAGTAGGATGGGGATTTTGTTTCAGCTAGAAGTTTTCTATCTGACTCCAATTTTGTTTCAATTCCTATGAGATTGGTGTTCAACCTTGATATTTTTCTTTTGGATGTTTGGAGAAATTAGGAGAAGCTCTTTCACATATTGTGAGAATTATGAGTCAAGGTGGAGATTATTATTGTTGTGACTTGAATTATTCGACCTCAACAGGGTTGATGAAGATATGATGGATGGTATAATTTCTTTGATAAGATACTGCCTTTACAACGAAGAATCTTTTTTATGGCAGGTTGCTTGTTAGAAGTACATGATCAATCATTTTTCCAAAGATCAGAGATTGGTTGAAAATGCAAAAGACAACTTATAAATTTGTATCCAAAATTAACCAGCATTAACTTTGTGTTTGTTTCCAAAGGTTAACTTTAATAAGGCTTAAGTTAACTTGAATGAGAACATTTTTTTTATTAAGAGTTGTATATGATGTGAAATAAAGTTAGTTATTATGTTGGGATGTGTGAAAGGTGTGGAATTGGTTAGTTATTATTTTTGTATGTAGGTAGGGTCTAAAATAAAGTTAATTTTTTATTTTAAATTTTGTGTATAACCTGATATGTCAGGTTAAGGGTAAATAAATGCATAAATGTTTCCTATAACTACTACTAAACTATAACCTGCTATAATAAGAACACTTCATAGTGGAGCAAATCAGAGGCACCCATCCATACAATAATTATTTTGCTTCATTTTATTTATAAAATTGTTTTCAAAAATTGACAATGAACACAAAAGACATTGTCTATTTATTAGTATATTCATCTATCGACTAATGAAAATGCAAATTATCACCCGTAAAATGTATCCAAAAATTGACTAAGAACAAAAAAGACATTGTCTACCCTTTGGTATTTTCATCTTTAGACTAATGAAAATGCAAGTTATCACCTGACACTAAAACAAAACCCGTAGACAAATCTTAGTTTTCACTTGACCCAGCTACTGTTCAGTTTGAGTTCAGGTCATGTTTTCTTACTTAGTTATTAATAAGTCTTGTTTGGGTTTTACATGTGGTTGGGTTGTACTTATCACCCAAATCTGACTGATTTTGAAAGATTAATGCTTAGAAAATTTAAGTAATGAGAGGTTCATTTTGATGGGAAAGGATCTGTTGATGCATTTCATGTTGCATTTTAGCCAAATGTTGGGGGTTTTTATGATAAATGCTCTGAAAGCTCTGTTACTAACATGTTTAATTCAGGATTTAAATACAGTGCAACAAATTGCAAGTTGTACCCTGGATTGCTGTGCTAGTTTTTTTTTTCATGATTGTAGAATCTTGATGATACGTAGTTTTTCTATATATTTGTTCATGTTGCTTACAGCATCGTCACATCTTCTATGATGAATTTATGACACAATTGTGCAGAGCAATGTGACAAAGACAAGGCCCGTGTTCTTGTACATTGTATGTCAGGAAAAAATAGGTAACATTTAACATGCCCCATTATGCAGATGGGGTATTTAGAAATGTGATTATCGGTTATCTTGAAAATTGTTATTAACATGGTTGCTCTTCTTGTAAACTAAATTTGACAGATCACCAGCTTTTGTCATAGCGTACTTAATGAGATCTCGAGGTTGGCGGCTTTCACATAGTTTTCAATGGGTTAAAGACCGCAGGCCACCAATTGAGCTGACCCCAGGTTAGCCCTCTACCCTGCATAGTCTCAAATGCAAGCTTAAGTCGACCTTTACAATGATCTAAAGGCCCTCCATTCTGTAGGAGATCCCTTATTCTTCGGGCATCTAACTGTCAGACCAACAATTCTAACAGTTGCAGAGATTCGAATTCTAATTCTTGCATAGAATTCATTGATTAGTTTTTGCAAGTTTGCCAAATCCTTTTACAATGGCATTTCTAGTTATTTTAATAATCTACTCTATTAGTATTTAGCATTTTCTTTAGGCTCAATCTTCTCTCTCTCTCTCTCATGAGGATAAACACAATGTGATAGTCTACTTCCACATTCAAAGTTCAAACTAAGTGGGCGTTTGGTTCAATGCGGTAATTTAGATGTTAGTATTATTTAGATATCTATATTATTTTGAAAGATGATAATGCTGTTTATTTATTTTTATAATTTCAAAATTTATTGAGTATTCTCCGAGACTGCACTTCACCTTTTTTCCATTGCCATGTTGAGTGCATCTTTATGCCACCTAATTTTAGGTGATATTTAGATGCTATATTATAATGATAATTTTATAAATATTTACAATGTTATTTAAACATAACTTCAAACTAAAAACCATATAATTTGTTTCTCTAAATAACAAATCATAGCATCATAATAACATTAAACCAAACGCCTACTTAGGTCTTATTAAAGCGCTGCTCAAATAATAATGCCTCATTCAACAAAAATCTAATTGAATCTCCCTATCATAGACATGATTTTCCTTTGTCTTTATATTCTTCTGTTAATGATGCACAGTTGTCCAACGGCAGTTGGTTGAGTTTGAGAATCGAATCTTCGGTTCCCACGATATCGCTTCAATGATGCCGGCATCTGATTCGGTTCCGTCTTTTGGCTTCAAACTACAACTTTCTTCTGAATCGGAGCAAACTCCAGTGTTCAACCAGCCAAGCAGCACCTCAATCTTCCAACGCCTCAGTGCAAACAGTCTTCCAACTGCTTTCGTCTTTGGAGCTGAGAGAACTAGTGAGCATCTAATTTTGGAGAGCAGTGCTTTCAACTCTGGGAGTGAAGGCCCCATGGATAGCTCCTGAGTGGATTGGGCTTCAGGAAGAAATCCTTGCTCTATAAGCTTTATAACCTGCAAATATATCTGAAATCTATATATGTATGATGTTTGTAGGCCTAAATGCAGAAAAATGATATGTGAATATTAGAATATTTGTATTTATTGCCTTTTTTTTTTTTTTTTTTCTTTAGACTTTTGGTCATTGATTAGTTCTAGTTGTAATCGCCAGCTTCACTGGAATTTCTCTTGAATGCTTCAAGGAATTTGCAATTCTATGCTTGCTTGATTTCACATGTGAAATTTTCCCTGGAACATACCATTTTATCAGAAGGAATTTTTTTTTTTTTTTAATTTAATGGATTTCTGTTATAAGATGTAATGTATTGAAATTATCATTCTAAGATACATTCTAAGATACGTTTTAATGTTATGATGTGAAATAAAATTATTTTATTATTAAGAATGGTGTTAAATGTGAAATTATAAAAAATAATTTTTTTATTGAAGTATGTGTAGAATAATAAAATTAGTTTTTAAGAGTAAGGTTTGTATATGGTGTAAAATAAAAATAATTTTTAATATTTAAATTTGTGTATAATATGAAATATTAATAAAAATATTTTTAAAAGAATTTAGTGATATTTTTTTATTATATAATTTTAATATTTTAAAAGAATAATTATTTATATGTCATATTATTTAGTTTTATTTATCTATTTTTAGTTTATTATGCTATATAAATTTAAAATATTATAAAATTTTATATACGCACATTTGAGTTAAAATTTAATCAAAATTTATTTGAAAAAAAAATATTCTGTTAGTAGATCATTAAAATTATATTTTTATCCTTAATGATACGTATTTTTCTCTTCCTCAATACCACACTAAAACGCTGATTTGTCTTAAAATTAATTTACGTCGCGAATGTCTCCTTCCTTTGTCGTCACTTAAACATTAAGGTTTTAGAATTTTCGCTCAAAATATATTTAAATATTCGTAAAATAATATGATGAACAGCTCAATTTTTTTGTAATTTAACTATAGTTAAGTTATTAAAAAATTATGATTACTCATTATAATAGAAATAAATTAAAATGTGTGTATGTAAGATTTTATAATATTTTAAGTGTGTATAGCGTAATTAACTAAGAATGAATGAGTAAATCATAAATAAAAATAAATTGTGTGGCATGTAGGTAATTATTCTTATTTTAAAATGCAATTTACCATCAAATTTATTAGAATCTATTAAAGGGACGAATATCAAAATAATTTTGAAAAAAGGTTCATTTCAAGAGCCTGGAAAAAATTATCCCAAAAAGAAAATATATGAATTTTTAATATAATTATCAATTTTAATTTATATTGTACATAAATTTGAATTTTTAATATAATTATCAATTTTAATTTATATTGTACATAAATTATTTGATCTCTTCTTCCCTCTATGTTTTTCAAGTTCTACGTGGATGAAATGCAGATCAATGGCAGTTCTCACGTTCAAATATAAACAAACTTATAATTCAACTTCTATAAAAACGGATGCATGTGACTAAAATCAAAATTAAAATGGCACTAATTTAAAAAATAATAATAAATTTTTTTAATTATTTTACATAAATTCTAATATAAAAATATTATTCTATTTTATTTACTCAATAATTTTTAATAAAAATATTAACTTTATTTATATCCTAAGACCAAAATACTTGAATATTAAAATTTTGTCTAGAATATGAAATAAAATTGATATTTTTATTAAAAATTATTGAGTATGTGAAATAAAATAATATTTTTTATATTAAAATTTACATTGAATGATTAAAAAAATTTATTATTATTATTATTATTATTTTTTAAACTAATATCATTTTAGTCTTGATTTTAGTCCTCGCACTAAACAGGACCTTAAAATTTATTTTAGCATATTAGTAATTAATCTTAAAAATTTAAAAAGGTGGGTCAAGCAACTTAGATCCTCGTTTTTCCGAGAGTTGTACAAATTAAAGAGAAAAAATAAAAAAATAATAATAAAGATTGAATCTCTTAGGAAAATTTTGAGGAAAAATTGTGAGACAACAAAGTTCTTATGTCTTTCTCGTACCTAAACAAACACGTTACGAATTTCATCTACAAAAAATTAAATGGTCATGTTTGAGACCAAAGAAGAGAAAATTTGTGGGAACACCGTGATTCATGACTGTCGATTTACTCTTAGCAAAGTTTTTCATCGGAATGGATTGATGATTGTTGACATGATTTGTTGAATATCCCCTTATTTAGTTGGCTACATTGATGTGATATTCAATTTTTATGTTGATTTTGTTTAATAGTCATGAAGTAATCTGTTTTATTTCTTAGTTCATGTGTAAAGCTTCAGTAAATGGTTTTAAAATTTTTCTATTTGTGTAAGAAAATTAAGATATATTTTATTTTTTAATTAAGTTATTATGCATAGAGGTTTATATAAATTGCTCTGTTATCGTATTTGATCAATGCTAAATTAAACAACAATTTGCTTTTCCAGTTGAGATTGTTAATTCTAGAATGGATCAATACTCGGGATAGAAAAAGACTTAGGCATTAGGTAAGAATTCCTAAATACTATCCGCTCAAACTCACCTGCTCTCCGGATCGATTCCTTCTTTGCCTGCCCACTTCTCTTCTCTTTTCTCTCAATATTCACTCCACCATCACTACCACTTCGCCTCTCATCGTCCCGAAAAATACTTGGGTTCGAAGAGCTCGCCACATCATCATTTCATACACCAATTAATTGGCGACAGCTGGCAATGGGCGGCCCACTGCAGTTGGGTTCGGAGATCGATGTGCTTATTATAGGTATAAAAGTGCTTGTTATAGACATAAAAGTGCTTGTTATAGGTATAAAGGTGCTTAGTTATATATATTTATACTTATAATAAGTACATTTATGCATATAACAAGCACATTTATGCTTATAACAGCCTATAATAAGTACTTTTATGCCTATAACAGCCTATAATAAGTACCTTTATGCTTATAACAAGCACATTTATACTTATAACAAGTACATTTATACCTATAATAAGCACATTTCTGCCTATAACAAGTACTTTTATGTCTAAATGTACTTGTTATAAGCATAAATATATATAACTAAGCACCTTTATATCTATAACAAGCACATTTATGTCTATAACAAATACTTTTATACTTATAACAAGCACATCGATCTCCGAACCTAGCTGCAGTGGGCCTCCCGCTGCCAGCTATCACCATTTAATTGGTGTATGAAAATGTGACGTGACGAGCTCTCCGAACCCAAGTATTTTTTCATCGTCCCACCATGTTTGATAACATTGAGGTCCTCACTTCCCGCTCAAGGTGAGAGCCACACCCCTAGACCCTGCTGACTCGCTGAAGTTTGCAGCCAAAATCTCTCATTGGAGAAATTATTGGGTGTGACACGTAGAACATATCAGCCATTCACTCGTGAACGATAATGCGCTGTGGCCATGTTAGAGCACACTATTGGGCCTATTGGCATAACTGAATGGTTTGGTCATCTGCTCCGCTTGCTCGCCGTTAAGCACGACTCCACTAGCAGCATGCGGCACATCACTATTTGTGAGCAAATGGCTGATGTGTTTTGCACGCCGAACCCAATAATTTTTTTTCTTTTTGAGTGCGCAATTTATGATGCTTGGCCACGACCCACAGCCAAAACTGGCTGATTGTGTGCTGTAAATCTATTTTAAGCTGATATGACTTCGGCTCAAGATTGAATTAATAGCTTTCAATTCTATTTTGTTCTGTTCTAAAATATGAAATAAAGAGAAGGGCTTGATCCAATCTCGATTTGAGCTAGATCAGCTGATTTATTATCAATTTAAATTTAATCGGAGCTAAAGTCGGTTTAACTTTGATCTTTTAATTTAAATTTTAAATATCAATGTGTTATACAAGTTAAATTATGTCGTACATCTTGATCTAAAAATTAAAATTAGAAGTAAAAAAATAATCTATAATTAACAGAATTTTAACAACTCATGAAAAATTCCCAATATAATTTATTCATTAGGCCATTAAAAAAAATTAATATACGAAAACAAATTATATATATGTATTTTTATAAATAATATTTTTAATGTTTGAAATCAATATCATAGTTTTGTGGGCTCAAAATTGAATTAATAAAATTTATTGTTAATTTTAATTCAATCCAACAAACGACTTTCGAGCTAACAGCTGTAAAGCTGCAGGTTGAACGCTTGAACCCGAGCTGCCCCTTTTTATCAAAAAATTATTGGGTGCGGACGACGCATCGTTCGAACGTCCAATCAGAAGGCGCCGTCATGTGTGCCCGAACCCAGCTATATGACACACGTGGCATTCTCTGATGGCGCACCTGCGGCGCAGTAGCGCATCACCGCATGAGCCAGTTTGAGCTCCTGAGACGCGCCGACGCACCTGATGCCTCTGTGCGGTTATGATTTCAGAAATATAAAATGATTTTAAAATATTTTATAAATTTTTTTAAATATATATGTATATGAAATAAAATATTAATTATATTAAAATTTTATTATATATAAAATTAAGTAATTATTTAATATTAAAATTTGAGTAGAATCAAAACTAAGATATTTAGTTAAAAAAAATTTAATTATGATTAAAATTTTAATTTATGTGAACTATCGTTATTATTAATTAATTATTATGTGAACATCATCCTGTAACTCTACTGATTTATTAAAAATCAAATTAGCTCTAATTTGATTTCTTAATTACCTCTATTCCCTATTTATTTAATAATTTAAAGAGATTAATTTTGCAAGCTTGAATAAATTAAAAATTATTTTATTCAATCTCAATTTGACCTCATTATGAATAATAAGAGTTTAATTCAATCTCAATCCGAACTAATCCCGACTCATCTATCATCAATTCCAACTCAATCCGAGTCAAAGACCATCCAACTTTCAATTAATTTTTTATATTTCAGTCAAAATATTTGATATAAATATATTTATTTATTCAATAAAATTAAATAATATTATTCACATTAATGTACCAATAAAAATAAAAAAATTAATTTAAAATTAACAATATTTAAACAAAAATCATAAATAAAATTCTAACATAATCATTCGTTATGCAATTAAAAAATAAATAACATACCCTCATATATATATATAAATAATTTTTTAATTTTTGAGCTAAATTTATTTGATCTAACACCCGGTTAAGACTGAATTGATAAAAATGTTGAACCATAAAAATAGCTCGTTAGTCAGTTTGTTTGGATCGAATCGATTCTAATTTTATTTAACTTTTGATCGATGAGCCAATTAACAGTCTCATATATTAATCATCAATAAAAAAATCAAAATTTGAGAATTTTCTGCATTCAACTGACCTCATAACATGCAATTTCAATCACATGTGGAGCATCAAAAAAGAATGGGATAAGACCCAAGAGAACTGATATATGTGAAGGTGCTAATAATTTTTCTACAGTTAGATCACGCAAAATTTCTACAGTTCTGATTACATATGAATTAAATAAAATATAACCAACTCTTACAAGTTATTAGACTAAAATGTCTAAAGCCCAACAGAAGCGAAAAAGAGAACGAAAAAAAGGAATCAATTTTACAAACTCGAACCTCCCACACTCTGATTTCCATCACCGTTAACGGATTTGATTACACCAACTTCAGCGGGACGGATGACACGGTCATGTAACATGTAACCAGCCTGCGAGGAGAAATAACACCACACACAGCTGAGTTCAAGAAAAATACGATAATAACGACAGCGTACAAGCTTTGGTTTATAGATCAGCTCGAGCTCAAATTCGAAACGTTTGGAATTTGAGCTAGCTTGGCTCGAGAAGTAGTTGTTTTTAAGCTAGCTTGAACCTTAGTCGGCCAGGTCGATCCCCCCAAAGATGTGAGAATTATTTTGAAAAAATAAATCTTAAGCTGGCTTCACTGAGTTTTGAAGTTGGATTACCACCACATGACCTTAACCAATGAGTCGCACATAATTTTGTGAAAACAAATTGTATTTTTTATATTTTAATAAATAAAACCTGAGCCAAGTTCAATTTGAATTGATCCAATCAAACGAGGTTCAAACTTGACTCGATAAATTTACGAGCTATAAATATGGCTCGTGGCTCTGTTCAACAAGCTTAACTGAAACTTGATTTGAGCTAAATAATGATCCGAGTATTAGGCCAAGCTGTCACCTCTAGTCATAAAATCAAAGTATTTTAATCCACATAATAAATTATCTACTTTACCCCCTTCTTTAAATTAACACAAGCTCAAATCCAACAAATTCATCCCAGTTGTCTTAACCTGCTAATATGCCTATTAACTAACAGCGAAAAAGAAAAATGACTCCTAACTGCATAACTTTTTCTGGATAAATTTTTAACTCCTACTGATATTACTTCTGAAGTACGTTTTTAATTATATTATTTACATAAATTTATTCAACTATTTCTTCATAAAAAAGTGCCACATGTGGTTCACAGGATACCTTACTTACACAACTCCTTTTATTTACCCACTAAATTACTTTTTTTTGTCTTTCATATTATTGGAGCATGTTTTACTCCCTATTTTAATTTTTGAAGCACTAATATTTCATGAACTCTCCCATAGGGGTGAGAGTATAGCTTGAAGATCGATAGTCACTTGATGTTTGGATCGATATTTTACTTGAATTGAGTTCGACTTGAGTTTATTGAGTTAAGCCACAAGTCGTGATAAGATTTAATATAGTTATTTATTGTTTATATTTTAATATACGTTAACTATGATTGGGATATCTATAAGGTTGAACCAATTTCAAATCCTAGCAAAGGAAACTTATTTTTTATTTTTTAAAAAATTTCAATTCTTTAGAGATTATGAGTTAGCTCGGTTAAGGCTTGAGCTAGCTTAAAGTTAACACGAGCCAGCTCAAACTCGAATTGAATTGAGACGAGCCAAGCTTGAGCCGTGTCTGGCTTGACTCAAACTCGGATGGTTCTCACTTCTCACCCCCACTCTACTCTCTCATTTCATATGCTGCCTCGAGCTATTCATGCACCCATTTATCAAACCTAGCTTATCAATAGAATGTATATCTAAACCAACTCCAAATTGAAAACTGATAGCATACCTTTAGAACAACAGCAACAGTGCCAGGAGGCTTTGATTCATCGGGCATTTCAAATACTGCATTATGTCGGTTTGGATCGAAGTTTTCATTCAAAGGAACATATTTCTCAATTCCAAACTTTCTGAACACCTGTTATAAGAAATAAAGCATCAGAAAAGTATAATGACACTAATTAGTTTCAAATTGTATTCCAGATCTTCATCTTAAACAACAAAAAAAAAACCATCACATATGAACAAGGATCCATCTAGTGGCGTTTAGATCATTGTTATGTACTATTATCTAAAGAAAATAATTATTAGATTTGATAACATATACATAATCTGGTAATGTCTTTTGGATATTCTAAGTTTTAAAAAGCAAAAACAGTAACAAAAAATGTATTAAGGCATTATCAACACAAATTTCTAAATTAAATATTCACATAAACAGAATAAAGCCTATAAATTTTCTCAAAGACAATGTTAAATCAGAACGAGGAACTTATAGTACGTTTACTTCAATAGAATAGAATAAGATTGGAATGAAATTATCATTCCATGGGAATAGAATTATTATTACAAGGGAAATGGAATGTCAATTCTTTTATTTGCTTGAATGAAATAGAATGTAGAATAAGTAATTAGAAAAAAAAGTATTAAAATATCCATAAATATAACTTAATGAAATCTCATATTATTTACTATTATTAAATTTAATTCTAAATAAATAATTAGATAAATATAACTTATATAAGTATATATCAACATGTAGTATATATATAAAAATATGTGTATGTATATGTATATATATGTGAATAAAAATAATTTTAGAATAATATTTTTAACCCATAAAAGATAGCGAAAAAAAGCTAAGGAATAACTATTCCTTGGATGGGTGAGAGAAATGACTATTTCATGAAATGTGAAATAGCCATTCCATTATAGAAATATGGAAATACCTATTCCATAAGGAATGAAGGTGGAATGGAATAGTCAATCCATCCAAGTAAACTCACCATTAATATCTATCCAATACATGGAATTTCAACAGCCAAAGGTATAAAAAGCTTGCTCCTTGCACACATCAGCTAAACACTATAAGATGCAAAACAGCCAGCCCTGCATCAAGAACCTTTTGATAAAGTTAAATGTAGCTTCGTTCACCACCTTCAACTCGCCGGAATTCATTAAAAAAAAAAACCAATTGACACAAAGTGACCAACAAAGATTAAACCAGTCAAGCCTTAAACATAACGTTCAACTTGGAAATGTGCTTCATATCTACTAGAATATACCTATCTACCAATTTATCTATATATATCTGTATTAATCAGTACCTCTGCAAGTTGTTTATCAGTCATTTCAACACCCTCTAATAGAGATTTCAAAAGTCCCAGTCCTACGCTATCAGAACTTCGATCAATCTTTGAAAACTTTTCCTTGACAGCATTTGAGGCTCTTCCAAGATTATCAGCAACATCAAGCAGGCCCTTGGCAAAATTCTGGAGATACCTCATATATCAAAGATAAAGAAAATCCAATACTGTTTTACAAATTAAATGCCAAACTACAACATTGCGAAAGAAAAATAAGATCATACAGCAATTAATAAAAAACAATTGCAAACAATACCTGAATTCCATACTTTTTGGAGTTCTCTACCTCTCGTTTTGTCCTTTCTAAGACATTTTCCATTTCGGCATATGCACGGAGAACTTTTTCTTGCATGTTTTCAATCTCCTTCTTCCTAGCTTTCAGAATCTCATCCTTCTCAGCAACAAGCTTCGCAAGTTCTTCAACAGACAGCTCAGTCTCTGCATCTGAGTCAGAAAATGTGGTTCTTCTAGTTGCTCTCCTCCTCCTTTTTTGAAGAGATGGGGACTCCACCTGTTCAGATTTTGAATTAAGATCTGCAAAATGAGAGTGGTCTGGAGTTGTAGAATCACTAGCAGCTTCAGAAATATTTAAAGCCCCTTCATCTTCAGATGTTTTCTGAGAAGCTTCATATGTTTTGGAAGAATTATCATCCCCTAATTGGTTTATCTCCCTCTTGCTGGCTTGAGGAAATGCAGATGATGAAAACCCAAACCTTTGAAATATACTTGTAAGATTTGAATGCCTCAATTTGCTCATCGGACTAGGTAGTTTCTGCGACATGGAAACAAACAAGTTCATTTCGTACTTATTTAAACCATTGTTACATACGTAACGAACACATTGCAACTACAAGGAATAAACATATGTAGAGCCATCATGGACATGACTAAACTTGAGCTGCATTTTTCTCAACAGAAAAGTATGGCTAGTGACAGAGTCCATCATCAATGCACAACTAACAATTTTACAAGAGAGAGCTACAATATGAATATCTAATAAGAAACCATTACAAAAGCATAACCAAAAACTTAAACTGATAAGAGTAGTTCTATGAGATCCATTATTGAGTCGCAAAAATAATAGATGCGGGGTTTGATCAAACAGTGAAGGATAAAGTATGAAGCAACATGCTAAAAAGAACAATAAACTTTAATGAAAGGGGTTTCAAATGTTGCTCTCAGATCATCTCTACTGCTGAAAATTGGCCATTACAACAACATTTGGTCAGTGATGCCAATTTCCTCCCAAAATAAGAGAGTTTCTTGCATGTCAAGTTATCTAGAAAGTAGATAATGAATTTGTCCCATGAACTTGTGAATTCACCATAATTCATGTGTTTCCCGGTTGGACATTCTGCTTTAATTCATTATTTGCTGTTTTTATTTTAACTATATCACCATTATAGGGTTGTTATCGGACTGATTTCAAGCGAACTGAAGGCACTCGAAATAGAAAATTTCAAGTTTGTCACAACTTGAAATCGATCCAAAATAGAAATGGGACATAATTCAAGCCGGCTCGGCTCGAATCATGATTTGAATCGACATATAATTGTAAAGAAAGTAAGAATATTATGTATCTAAGAGAATTTGATCCCGAAACTTTGGGGAGAATAAACTTTAAACCTCCTTCACTCTACAATTAAACCACTAAGCTAACTTGTATATAATAGCATTTTATTTATATATATATAATTTATTTATGTTTATATATAATTTCGAGTCAAATCGAATCATATTTCGAGTGAGTCAGGGCCAACTTGAAATAGCTCGAAATAAACTTCGAGCTAAAATCCCTAACTCATGATTCGATTCAAACATTTTGGACCGATTTCGATTTAACCAAGGTTAAAGATAATCTAGAAAACAAACAACTTGCGTTTTGTATTTATTAAAAATCATAAATTAGAGTTTCTATTCTTCTGAAGATCCATATTTTACATAGAATTCATGTAGCATGCTATCATTGTAGCCTTGACAAACCTATTCATCATCATATATATAGCACCTTGTAGAATAATTTCCTTGAATAGCCAAAAATCTAACTTTCATGATAGTAGACACAAGACTACTAGGTAATTGATAGTAGACACAAAACTACAAGGTAATTCTCACACGGCTACTACAATCATCTCATTTAAACCTAACTCTTTCTTATAAAATTATTCAACTATTGACGCATTCAAGGAATAATCAAATTGCTAGTTTCAATGAGATAACACACATAATGTTTGCTTTTATATAAGGACATGCAAACACACAGTGTCAGACACGTCACGTGGCATGTCCTAATAAAATAATATTAAAAAAATTAAAAGACATTTCTTGAACACACAAGGACACTTTGAGACACCTTAGGACACTTCTGGGACACTTTTAAGATGCAATACATTTTTGAGACACAGAACACTTCTGAGACATATATAAAATAAAATTGAATAAATTTAATATTAATGTTAAATTTATTTATTAATATTATATTTTTTAATAAAACTTATGAATATATCTACCTCTTCTTTATTATTTTTATTGATATTTAAAATTTTTATTATTGTTAAAATTTTATTTAATAAAATTAAAAACTCAATTATTATTACAATTTTACCTAATATAAGTCAAAATTCTAAATTAACCAAGCTAAATTAAATTTTTTTCCTTCCTTACAGCCCTCGAGCCTACCAATCACAAAAAAATTGAAACTCTAGCTTCACATTTATCCTTCTCTTATCCTCAACACCGAAAGCTCTTGCTTCCTCGACGCTCACTGCGATTGCCTGACAAACAAAATTGTATTCTCGTATTCTCCCACTCACTTTGCAAAATGAACACTAAATTTACATCCCAAATCTCTTCAATGTCAACAACATTTGTTCTCAAATTTTTATCTTAATCCTATGAAATTTCAATGCTATTCACAGATTATTTATACTTAAAAATTTAATTTTGTACTATGTTTAATATATTTTCTAAGTATGAATTATTAATTTTATTATTATTATATTTGACGCATGCCGTGTCCATGTATTAAGTTTTAAAAATCGTCGTGTCGCCGTGTTGTGTCGTGTCATATCTGTGCTTCATAGGTTCTCAAACATTTGACTAAAGCACAGCAAACAGAAGCAATTCACAGAGCTCACACAAGGTAATAACCTCAATACATAAATACTAGCGAGGGAAGCTTAATCAGAAAATGAAGAATCCAATCCTACACTTTCAAATGACAATGGGATATGGAAGAGAATAATAAAGCCTATAACCCAATACCCTAACTATAAAATTAAACATATTTCAATAGAAACACTCTAAAAAGCAGAACCACCAAACTTTCCTGGAAGGTCACAGTGGAAAATTCATAATAATCAAGCAGCAAGTAGGACAAAATGGCCTAATAGGAGCTTAAAACTGATGAAACAATATTGGGAGACTACAGAGCAGATCCGGAAGCTTAAAAAGCGGCATTGAAAAGCTTATAACAAAAACGCGAAAACCGAGTAGAGGATTTTCAATGCGGGATAAGTTACAAAAGCCTAAAACCCTAAAACCGTCAAAATGCCTTCAAAGAAATTTTAACAGAGAAGCAGTGGAAGCTCGCAAAGTTAACTGATAGAAACAGGCAGAAGACGGTGACAATAACTCACTTCGGAGGAGCTGGAAACATACGAACTTGTATTGGAGAAGCTACAGGGCAGATCCGGTTGTGACGAAGCGCGGGCAATAAGGAAGCGCAGGTTAGACCTCTGAATGCAAGGAAGATGCCTCCAAGCCATCACTTCCTTCTCCGGCACAGGCCAAGCCGCGAATGCTTTTCTAGGAGAAGAAGCTGGAAGCGCGAGGAACAGGGGAACCTTGGTAGAGGAAAAAAAACGGCGACATTCACTCGCATAATTTATTTATTATTAAACAAAAAAGATTTCCTTTTTTGATAAAAAAAATATTAAGAAAGAATTTTTAAAAAAAAATTCAATTATGATTTTAGTCACAAAAAAATATAGTCATATTTCAGTTAAATTAGAACCTATTTGTTCGTAAATTTTAATTTTTATAATATAAATTAA
>JAEMOT010002570.1:269032-352986 GCA_019297695.1 Apostasia ramifera | reverse complement strand
TAAGTAATGTTAGATCAAAGACTTCTCAAAGGCAAGAGTGAATCGAGATTAATGACATATTTTATCCTATTAAAATATAATTAGTATTTATTAAATAAGAATAAATATAATAACAGCAAAAAAAAAAAACAACTAGAAGTATAGCTAGATAAATACAAGAAATCAGATAGCAATTAATTAAGAAATTTATCAGATAAATTTTAACAATTAGTCAGCAAAGTCACAGAATAAATTCTATAAATTAGAAAATTTATAATATTAAATATTAATAATCTCTATGATATATTTCACCAATTAGCCATAGAATAAAATAGCTGATACAAAGAATTGGACTGGCTAGCAGAACACCCAAAATAGCTTCATGATAAATAAGCTTAAATCAATTTGAGTTTAGTTTATTAAATAAATATACTTTTCTTGAAAAATACTTTCAATAGACGGGTAAAAATTTAATTTAGTAGAGATAATATCAATATAGTAGAACATTAAAGAAGCAAGAGAAATAAAATATATGATCGATGTATAGTGGTTCAGTTCTTTACCTGATCCACTTTCCACGCTCCTCAAGTGAAAATTTCACTAAAATACAGAGGCTTCTTATAAGAAAAAAAGCTGAATAAACTAATATAATTCCTACTATTTTTTACAGAAATCAAAATCGAGTAAACCTACTAACTCCTTATGACTTTTTACAAGAATTAAAGCAAGTTTTTTACGTAGGTCATTATCTGATTAATCTATTTAGGAGTCAAATTAGTATAAAATTTACTAATATTAAAGAAGCATTTGGTTCAATATTATCTTGATGTTATGTAATATTATTTAAAAAAATAATTATTTAATTTAATGATATTTATAAATAATTTTTTATAAAATTATATAATTATTAGTTAAAAAATAATATTAAAATATCACTCATAGAATTAAAATAATAATAAATTATAAATGCCCCGAGTTAAATCGGATTTGGGACTCGGGTCAAACATGGCAGTTCCATGTGACGTATTTATGACGCAGCCGACATTTCACAAGACGAGGTCGGAAGAGCAAGAACTGGAATAAACCTCCGAACGCAGGCAAGACGCGAGGTAGAGGAGGGATAAAGAGAGGGGAATTGAGGGATAGAAGCCTTGATCGAGAGCGGTTGCCGGCGGCGAGAAGGACAGTCGGCGACCGACCTTCGAGGCGACCGACCTTCGAGGGATGATGCAGACGAACGTGACGGCGCCTCCGGCGGGGAGTCCGCCTCTGGGGAAGGAGCAGCAAGCGGCGGGGGTTGGGATTCTTCTGCAGATCTCGATGTTGGTTCTGTCTTTTGTCCTTGGCCACGTCCTTCGCCGCCACAGGTTCTACTATCTGCCCGAGGCTAGCGCCTCCCTGCTTATAGGTAATTGCACAATCCCTCTCCGTGTCTTGCGTGGGTTGCTCCTTTTATTTTCCGTCTTCCATTCCAAAGTATTGGTGGTGGATAGAAATAGCAACCTTTTGGTAGCAGCTTCGAGGATTCCGATTTTTTTGTGCATGCTGTTAGGGATGGTACGCGAGTTTTAACTTAGCATGTAGCTGTGATATTTTCGTTGTCATCGTTCATTTAATTAGCTGTGCTCTTTTTAAAAGTTTTACTCCGGTGAAATTAAGCTTTATGAATAGGGTATCTGTATTCAGGAAATAGTCATGTAAAAATGAGAGAACAAGTGAAAAGTGGAGTTAAGTGGGAAAATGGTCTTTACAGGGTAGTCCATCTCATTTCAAAAAATGGTTGTTGATTGTATGAGGGAAAATAAGAACATCTCTTGAAAATAAGATTATGAAACATTGACTAGATGGTTTGGGTGTGCAGAACCTAGTCTGTAAGACTGCGGCCTCTTTTCGTTGGAGTATGTTTTTAAGAAGTTTTTAATTTTCCAGAGATATAAAGAGAAAGAAAAATATTTATATTATAATTTGAAATAAAGTTATTTTATTATTAAGCATTGTATTGGATGTCAAATAAAGTTGATTTTTTTTATTGAAGTATGTGCATGATATAAATAAAGTTAATTTTTAAAGTTCAAATTTCTATAAGATGTGAAATAACGTTGAGTTTTATTATTTAGCTGTGTGTATGATGTAAATAGATATAAAAACATTGATGGAAGTAGTCTTAGAGGAGTTTTGAGAAGCTTCTTTCCAAACAAGTGGGCATATAACCTTTCTGAAGAAAAAGAGTTGGGCAAAAGCAACTCAGTTACAGTTTATACAAAAGGGTTTACATATGTTAGGATTTACATAACATGAAACTTTTAGCAAGAATGATTAATTACATGGATTTAAAGTTTACTGTGAATGGTTTTGCATAAGACCATCTCATTATTCATTAAGAGGTGTATGCCTGTAATAGATTCTGTTGAAATTGATTTGCTTTTAGTGTTAATTTGCAGGAAACCATGGGTTTTTTTGTTAAAAATAAATAATATTTGGCTAAATATGTTTCTACCATCACTATCGCAGGTTTAGTTGTTGGTGGTTTTGCTAACATTTCAAATACGGAGACCAATATTAGGTTTGTTTTCTGTGACATGTCCTTGCGAATCCATTTCCTATACGTACAAATGTTTTTGTTAATTCATTTCCTGCACATACAAACGTTTGGATTGTTTTCTGCTTCATTATTTTTTCTTTTGCAGGACATGGTTCAACTTTCATGAAGAATTTTTCTTCCTCTTCTTACTGCCTCCGATCATATTATATCCAAACCACGATTATTCAAAGAACGTTTTCGTTTCAATGTTTTTCTAAATCCTTGTAGAAGTAATAAAAAATGTTCAAATTTTTTTTTACTGTTTTCCCTTGACTACAGCCTAACCAGTCAGGTTTCAGCTTAGCACCAGTAAGTCCTCTAAGCTAATGTTTTATACAAGATGTTCCCTGACTCATGCTGCATTCTATTTTCTTATGATATTATCATATTGTCATCAATTATTCTGTTTCAGAAACCGTTCTTTTCAAATTTTGGTGCTATTGTTACATTTGCAATACTGGGGACATTTATAGCTTCTGCTGTTACAGGTCTTTTAGTGTAAGCATACCCATATGCCAATCCATAAATATTTATTGATGAAGTCACAGGTTTGTTTTTTTAAGTCTGAATGGTCATTATTTGTCCTCACAGGTACCTGGGTGGGTTAATTTTTCTCATGTATCGATTGCCATTGGTTGAATGCATGATGTTTGGTGCTCTAATATCAGCAACTGATCCTGTGACGGTATTATCAGTCTTTCAGGTATTGTAAATGCTTTTGATCTTCAATTAGTTAAATGCTGTTTTTTATTGTACAGCTATTTATATTGCTTGTATGTATTGTTATTTGGAGCCTTATTAGAGATAAGATTATAGTACATATATTTAAAGGGTTTGGAATGTAACTGAGTGATCTGAAGGCTCACTATCATATTGCTATGTAATTGTCCTTGGATGAAATACAGGGAAGCTATTGATGCGGGATGGAATATAGAAATGATATTTAAAATTATAATCATCAAAATTAACTGATAAATTATTTTAATTAGTTGCAAGAATATTATATGATTAATAAGATTTTTAAATACTGCAAATTTAAATTATTTTAAAATTAAAAATAAAGTGTATCATTTGATAAATAAAGATTTATCAAATTAGATTACGACGTCGATTTTAATTTAAGAAATCAGACCTAAGGTTTATGAATTAAGGTCAAATATCTTACAAATAAACCAATAATAATTTTACTCTTAACTTTAAGTTTATGGTTGCACAATTAGAGCTAAACAGGATGATCGAGTAGATTAAATAATTTTATTGAAAATAAATAATCAGTGATTCGTTGGATTTGATGAGAAATTATATCAATGAAGGTAGTAGAAATCCGGCGCGGGGTCAATAGGCTCGAACGCGACGATGTCGTCATGGGAGGTGCTACACTCGAGACTGAAGAACGGTGAAAGATGAAGCTGGCGCATTGCGGATGGAGCTAAGGAGCGACTAGAGTTAGCGCACAAAAGGAAAGTTGAAGTGGGCGCATGGGTCACGTCTACGCTGCCAACACGAATGAGCAGTTGCAACTTGCGAGCTTGCATGTGTGTGCATGGGCCTTGCTCGAGTGAATTTTCGCAGGTTCGAGTTGTTGGTGAGTGTTGGAGACGGGTGAGCATCGAATGTGAGCAAGCGTCGAAGGCGGGCGAGCATCAAAGGAAACATATTTGGTGGTCTGGAGGGAGCAAAAGACGAGAGAAGATTTTTTTTTTAATTGGAGTGGATAGTTAGGCTATTTAAGAATTCTTAACATAGGCTAACCTTGCCCTTTCTTTCATCGGAATATCGACCCCCTAATCCGAATCTAGGCACAAAGCTATGTCCACATGGTATGATAAAATTGATGATGACAATGTTGGTTCTAAATTGATACGTTCCTTCTCATTCAAAAGATGCATAGGAGTAAGAGAGTAGTTTGACTTAGATATCTTTGTAATGCAAATATGTTGGTAAGGACATTTTTAATTTTCTAGATATTTTTATATTTTACTATGTTCTAGCATAATAGTTTGTAGAAATGCTTATATCAGATATCTTACAACTACTCAGCATATTGCTATGCTAACTTGCTTTATGCTATGGAAATCTAATAATTAGCAAGATTATATTTGTTGGAATCACAATAATCCAGACTTTGATGTCTTGTTTAATCTATGAAGTCCTTATCTGCCTTATGTTCTTACTATATTTGCATTTTCATTTAGGTCTGCCTGCTGGGATGTTCATAAGTTGCATCACCTTCAAAATTGAACATATCTACATATTAGGCTTGGATAATATAAGAGTAGATTAGGACTCCTAGTGTTGTCTATGTGGTCATCTTTCTTTTGCATGTATGAGTTTTTTCTTATGAGTAATTGTATACTGTACTAAGAACAACAACAACAACAAAAACAAAGAAGCCATTGTCCCATTCTAGTTTTTTCTTATGATAAGGATCTAAGTGTCAATTGTTCTATTTTCCACTAGGAAAATAAATCTCCTAGAGATTTAACTTAAATTATAGGGAAGATTTAGGGAATGAACTAGAACTAGAAGGTAAGAAACATCAAAGAACTTATCTTTTGGATTAAGGTTCAACCTTGAGTTCTCTAGTCTATATGCTATGTAATATGCAAATGATGCAAATGTATAGTTTACAGACGAAAATATTGATTATTATGAATATTCCATATATTTAGTCCAGAGATCAACATACCTTCACATAAATCCTATACCAAACACAAAATTTAGCCTAACACATACTCATTCATAGTAATTAATAAGAAATTATGTCAATTTTAAATTACCTCACAGAATCTTTCTACTTTAGAAAATTCAACACTCAACAAGTGCAACACTTAGAATTAAAAAAAAAGTGCAACGCTTAACATACTATGAATTAGGCAAGAACAATAGCAAATACTTAGTGTATGAGATTAAACAAGAAGAGAAAATAAGGTTATTCAAGAATTTTAACAAATAACTGGGGAAAACCCTAAAAGGGAAAGGGATCTAATTGTGAGGTGCCTCCAACTATGTCCAGAAAATGCAAGAAAACGGTATCTCTTCCTCCTCAAAGCCTTGACCACCTGCCTTGCTTTAAAATATACCAAGAATCTACCTTGTTTTTTAGCATTTACTAGCACCATTAGTAGAATGCAGTCTCCAATACTTTAAAATTTCTTCATAAAAGGCATCTTTCCCATCATGGAAGCCCTCTACCTCTCAAAGGCTCTATTCCCCAACCATCCACTAGTTAGAACTCCCTCCAACCATTGGTGAAGTTCTGGGATTCAAATTTGAATTCATGAAATGGTTTTGTTATTGCAAAAACTCGACTACCCGACAAATGAGGTAGACTGCCTGAGTAGCTTGTAAGTTTGTAATTGTTCCTATGTGTTAAAGGTGGACATTCTAGCTGAAAGGTGGACCAATCGACAATATTTTCTGTTGCCATCCTAAAACTCATTGTGTTGAGTTTGGCTGTAGTCAGAATATCTCGCTCTTTGTTTGTCTCTCGCTATACTCACTTTCTTGGAGCTGTTCAACATACACAACCTATATATTACACTCATAATAAATATACATAACGTACATGTGCATGATTCATAAATACGTAACCCCTTTTACATAAACTCTACCAAATATATAATTAAACAAACATATGCTACTATTAATGCACAAAGATGTTTATGTTCAGGGGCAAAGATGGTAACAGTGATATTGATGTGGGTTTTGAGTAACCACAGTATTTTGTACCGTCGTTATTGTGGATAATAATTTGAGCCGTTTGAAGTTCTTTCGTGATTGGATTTTTTCGATCTAATTTCATAAGATTATCTTATGTCTATAGTTTTACCAATCCTACAATGTATTTACGTAGTCTTCTACTTAAATTGTACCTCTTTGCGTTCAAGATATTCCTCCAAGATTTCTGTTACTAATTGACTCCTTCATGAGCTTCATTTGTTAGGACTTTATATTATCCACAAAAAACATGCACTTAAGCATCTTCCCTCAAACAAAATTGTTTATCACTAAAGTCATAAAGCAAAAGACTTAAAAGTGGAATTTTGTTATAGTGCAATTGTAATTGGAAACTCCTTCGAAATCTTCACTATTGTAAATGCTACATCGCTCATCATTAGTGTTATTAATATGTTTGAAGGGAACGTATTCCTTTTTCGGATGCCCTTCTAAATAAAAGGTTAATATGATGATTCATTTGGCAGCTCTATAGTTTTTAGTTAATTTTCTTACTAGAAATAACATTTATTGTTGATCTTTAGGAGCATAACATTTAATTAATTGTCTAAGAATATATGCGGTGATTTACATCTGCCAACTCAAAAGTGCATTTATTACTTAATTTATCTCTACTTCTGGCTGTTTTCATCTCAATCCCATAAAGTGCATGCATGTTTATATTTTGGCCGTTAGCTTTAGCAATGGGATTGGGATATACCATTTGGTTATTCATTCAAATTCACAAAAGAAGCCACTCAAACGACATGGGTATGTTTGGCTTGAATCCAAAAAATCCATGGCTTTTTTAGCCTTGACTGCTTTTTTTCTTTTCAATAAAATGTATAAAAGTTATTTTATATTCTATTATACACAAACTCTAATTTTAAAATATTATTTTATTTCACATTATATACAATTTTTAATAAATTAATCAATTTTATTTTGCATCCTACACAAATTTTAATATAACTAACTTTATTGCCCATCATATATTTTTTTGAAAAAAAATAAAATAGTTATTCTCCATAGCTAAAAAAGGCTCATGCCAACTTGCGCCAAATTGGAACTCACCAACATCGTCTTAGGCAACACACTAGCAGTGATAGTGGTCTCGATCAAGATGGTGACAGGATGTAGTTCCTCGTATGGGATTCGGGAGAAGCCGAGTACGGATTTTAGTAGTAGAGTGATTGTGGAATTGGTGTTGTTCTTTTACCACTGTAGGAGAGATTCAAGTGATTTGGGGAAGATGATGAAGTTAACCTTAGAAGAAGGGGACTCCACAATTAGGCTTTCTCTATCCACTCGATGAAGTCAAATATGGATCCTCCGAGAAATCAGAGAGGTGGAAAGTGTTGTTTTCTGAAAAAGAATGTAGAAATATTGGCTACGACAGGAATGAAAGGTAAATTCTCTGAGCATCTAGTACTTGAATCATGTTTACTTATTTTATTTAAATATTAATTACATTTTGGTAAATGCTATGTGATGGCTATCGTGTGCTGTCCACAGCGTGAAGTTATGGAGAAGAGGATGATTGTTGTTTCACCACCTATGGAAAATCGTTGCTAATTTTGCTAGATAAGTTGTTGAGTGATGGCCATTACATTGTTGCTATCTTCTCACATGTAAACCAAGATTGCAGCTGCAATAGTATGGCTAGAGACGGCGACGACGAGTTGGGAGGACTAATAGTATTGGGACGAGGAAGTGTGAGATTATCAATAAGGGTATGTAATATTCACAGATGCCCAACCATGACTTAAAAATTAGCTAATGGTGTTAATCATGGTCCAAAATGTAAATATTGATACACTTAAATGTAAGTAGTGAGAAATGAGGATAAATGAATAATAAGCACATCTTGGGGTTGACACAAATCATATGTAGCTTCTTACCTTATTTTAATGACTCTTTCTATCTGAAAGCTTCATAACATCATTCAATGTCAGATCTCTATGTAATCACCACTTGAACCCTTTGTTTGTTCAAATTGTTGTGTTGTTCCTTTATAAATATGGCCTTCCACTTTCTTAACAACCTTTGTCTCATTTTAGCTATTTTTTTTAGCTTTTCTATAGTTTTTATAAGCCTTTGAAAATTATTAAAGTTGCCAAAATTACAAAAGAGTACTAAGAGAGACTATTTTTGCTTGAGATTGGAAAACATAAGTATGTTCTTCAAACACATTAATGTAATGATGGACATGTATGATATAGTGAATGCTAGTGGAAAGACAACTGGTTGTAATTTAAAAGAGTTTTTTATTAAGAGTTTACTACACCAAGGTTTGGCCTTGGGTTTATCTTTTTCACCTTGGTAATAGAAGATTGACTATGCATATTCAGGGTAAGATTCATGATGTTTTTTCCTAGATGATATAGTTATAATAGATGGGATGTAAAGAGTTAATTAGAAGTTGAAATCTTGGAGGAGGAGTAACTTAGAGCAAATGGATTGAATTTAGTGGATAGAGTGCAAGCATCTTTAGATTTTGTTACCTTGAAGAAAGGATTAATTAATAAAAATGATTGGAGAATAGTGGAGGATCCTAATCATCCTACCAAGGCATGATGGTAAAATAGAAAAGCGTGATGAGTTTATGCCATAGAAGATGTCTATAGGTTTCAAGGAAAATTTTACTTTGCTGCAACCATCCAACTATATGGGATTGAATGTTGGGCAATTAAATGACATTTTATAAGATGTTGATGTTGAGATGGATGAGTTGTCACACTAGAGTATATTGCATTTTTTTGATTGTATTAGAGAGAGGGCGAATATGGCATGTGTTGAGGATAAAATGAGTGAATGATGTTTAAAGTGGTTGACCATATGTATCATCAGCCTACAAAAGAACATATATATAAAATTGAAAGTATCCAAGTTACCAGATACATGTTAAGGAGAGGATTATCATTCTTTTTTTCCTTCTTTATTGTCTAGTGTAATCCAGTGTACAAGTGTAACAGGGAATCCTATTTATCTTTTGTGCATTTCTATTTGCTCAATATATTTTTAATGGAATGGCAAGTGTGCAACTGCAGTCCTGTATTTACTTGATAAGTATTTAATCATTCAAATTGTATCATCTTGTTGTTAGCTTTTGTACTTTAGCCTGCACATAAGCCGTCCTTGATCAGTCCTTGATCACCACTTCCTTGATCTTGTTCTATACAGGAACTTGGCACTGATATGAACCTGTACGCATTGGTATTTGGAGAATCTGTTCTAAATGATGCAGTATGTCTGCAATACTTGTAAATAGAAAATAATGTGAACTATTGCTATACTGTTCAAAATTATCCACTGAATTCTCCTAATTTCTGATTGTTCTTCCCAATCTTTACAAAACATAAGATGGCAATTTCCTTGTACAGGTGAGCTTCAAGTATTGTAGCAGTCATTTCTGGTATTCCTTTTGTTTGTTTTGATTCAAGCTATTATTTCAGGACAATGTCATCAGTAAGAAGCCATGCTTCCTCGGGCCAGCATTTCATTATGCTCATTGTTAGGTTTTTGGAGACATTTGTCGGTTCACTGTCTTCAGGTTCACATTTTGATCTTAAATATTATAATCAATTATAATTCTTTTTGTTATTCTTTGAACCCGTGTTGAAGATTAAAAATTTGCATCAATGCATGGAGGATGGATTAGTAAATTGTTGTCTGTCAATACAAAAAGGTCATGCAAATTATAACTTTGACTACATAGGAGCTGCTTTGTTTTGTCAATGTAAATCAATTTTTCAAGAGTCCAGACTAGATATTAGTTTCCAATTTCGTTATTTTTCTTCGTGATTAACAAAAATAACTTTGGTACTCATGACGTGTTAATGGGGGTTGTAACACTAACAGTTAACTTTTTTTGTTAGGTATATTTTTTAATAAAATGTACAATAACCCTCATGTCTACTGTTTTATGTTATTAAATAATAAGATTTTGTTTTTCTTTTAAATTTTTATGACGGGATGACGTAGGAGCTGGTTTGTTCCTGTAAAGTAAACAAACTTTTAAAGAGTTGCGATTGCTATTTGTGATGGGGACATTTTAATAAACAATTTAGTCAAATCTCACACCTTGATGTTTTGATGGATGATATAGATTTTATTTATTTTATTTTGCTATTCATAGTTTGTTAAGGTTTGAATTAGTTTAGTCTCTTTTATTTATTTTATATAGTGTATTTATTTAGCCCCACTGTTTAATTATTTTTAAGAGAGTAGATACTCTCTCTCTATATATATATATATACGACAACAACAACTAAGCCTTTATTCTACTAGGTCGGATCAGCTAAATGAATTCTTTATTTTCATTACACTTTATCAATTAACAAATCTTCATTTAAGTCTAAGTGTATAAAATCACTCTTTATAGTTTCTTGTTATATTTTCTTTGGCCTTACTCTTCCTCTTTTTATATGGGCAAAGTTCAATAACTCAACTGTCCTTACTGGAGTTTCAATCAGCCTACGATTTATATGTCCAAACCATCTAAGTAGATTATCGTCTCTGAGTTTATCTTCAATTGATGCTATTTCAACTTTCTCGTAGATTTGCTCATTTTTCATTTAGTCCTTTTATTTATATGTGCTCATCTACTTTAGCATTTTTATTTTTATAATAATTATTTTATTTGTATTTTTCCTCTTTGTAGACTAGTATTCAATATCTTTTATCATCGCTGGTTTTACTACTGTTTTATAAACTTTACTTTGAAATCTGAATGAAAATTTTCTATCACATAATGCATAGGAATAAGAAATGAGTAATTAAAATGTCTTATTTATTTTAATTATATATTAGGTTTGTTTTGTCCCATAGTCTAACTTGTTTTAGAGAGAGATTAGCTCCTCTTTATATACAAGTAGTAATTAAACATTTGGGGATTAACGAGAATTTGAGCTTGTGTGAAATCTGATTCTAGGATGGGTCAGCTTGAGATTTTAGAATGGGTCAGCATATAATATTATAATTGCTAATAATTTATTTAAAAAGAAAGATGAGCATATTATCACTTACAAGAATGAACCTTCAAGTACTCAGATTGATTATTTTCTTATAATTATTTAGATTGTAAGGATTGTAAAGTAATTCCAAGTGAATGTCTGACTACTCAACATCAATTAATAGTTTTAGATTCTGAGATAAAGTATTGAAGAAGAAATAATAAGCTGAAATTTTATCCTCGAACTCGATGGTAGAATCTAAAGAATGAAAACAGATGTATATTTAAGAAGAACGTTCTAGAACTTGGGTAGTGGAACATTAACGGGAAAACTGATCTTATGTGGCTGACGGTTGTTAACTGTATTCATAATGTGGCGAAGAATGTGATGGGAGAATTTAAAAGCGATTTTAAATAATAAAGATGCTTGATGGTGGAAAGATGATGTATAAGAAAAAATTAACGAGAAGAAGATTTGTTATAAAGATTGATTTAAAAATAAGAATAAAAATAAGTAAGAGAAATATAAAGTGTCTCGATAAGAATCTAAGAAAGCAGTCATCAATGCAAAAAATATTCCTCTTGAGGGTTTATATAAGAAGCTAGACATTAAAAAAAAAGAAAGAAAAATATATGGGATGACCACAGCAAGAGATAGAAAAACTAAAAACTTGATCCAAGTAAAATGTATTAAAGATGAAAATCAAAAAATACTTTTTATGAAATGAGATATTAAAGATAAATGAATAAGTTACTTTCAACGATTTTTTAATGAAGATTGTAAAAACACAATTGATTTTACTGAACTCAACACCCCAAAAGAAAGTAAAAATTATTTTTATATTCTACATATCAGTAAAACTAAAGTTTGAAAAGCTTTGAAGAAGATAAAATATATAAAAAAAAAGTAGAACATGATATTCTAATAGATGTTTGGAAGTGCTTGAAAGATAAAAATATTTCTTAGCTCACTGGATTGTTTAATATGATTTTGAAGCTAAATGAATGTCAAATGAATAGAGAAATAGTATATTGGTACCTATCTATAAGAATAAAAATGATGTACAGAATTGTGCCAATTATAAAGGAATTACATTAATGAGTCATACTTTAAAACTCTGAGAGAGGGTGATCGAATATAGGTTACGCCATGATACTAAAGTATCAGAGAATCACTTAGGTTTTATGCCAAGTAGATTTACTATGAAAGCTGTTCATTTATTAAGAAATTTAATGGAGAATTAAAAGGAAAAAGGAAAACTTTCATTTGGTTCTTATTGATTTGGAAAGTTTATGATAAAGTTTCAAGGAAAGTTCTTTAGAGAGTTTTAGAAAAAAAAAAGAGATTTGTATTACTTATATTTAAGTTATTAAAGACATATATAAATGAACTGTTACTTGTGTTCGGACATAAAGAGGTTCGTCTAAGAATTTTTCTATTACAATTGGATTATACCAAGGCTCAGTTTTAAGTTTATATCTTTTTGTTTTGACTATGAAAGCCTTGATTGAATATATCAAAGATGAGATGCCTTAGTGTATGCTCTTCGCAGATGATATTGTTTTTGTTAATAAAACTAAAAAGAAAATCAAAGCGAAACTCGAGCTTTGGAGGAATACTTTAGAGTCTAAAGGCTTTCATCTCAGTAGATTAAAAACTGAATATATGTAGTGCACATTTAGTCAAGAAAGAAATACTTATATTACTGATGTGATAATTGATGAACAAATTATCATGAAGAGTAAGCGCTTTAAATATCTTGGATCAATCATACAAAATGATGGTGAAATAGATAATAGTGTTATTAGTAGAATCAAAGTAGGATGAATAAAATATAGAAATACTTCTGGTGTGTTGTGTAATAGAAAATTTTCGTCCAGACTTAAGGGTAAATTTTATAAAACTGTAGTAAGATCAGTGATGATATATGGTGCTGAATGTGTAAAAAAAAATATATAAATAAAATAAGTATTGCAAAAATGAGGATACTAAGGTGAATGTGTGAATATACACGAAAAGATAGAATGAAAAATAAGTATTCTCGAGAAAGTTGGTGTTGCACTAATTGAGGATAAACTTAGAGAAAGTCGACTTAGATAGTTTGGACATATAAATCATAGGTCGATTGAAGCTTCAGTTAGAAGAATCGAGTTATTTAATTTTGTCCACATACAAAAAGGAAGAGGAAGATCAAAGAAGACATGACAAGAAACTAAGACAAGCGATCTTACTCGCTTAGACCTAGAGAAGGATTTGTTAATTGATAGTGCACAATGGATTATAAAGGATGCATGTAACCAACCCTACCTAGTGCAATTAAGGCTTGGTTGTTGAAGATGATTGGTAGAGATATAAAGATAGACAATATAGAACTTGTATACATACTTTTCTAACAAGTTTTAATAGTGCTAGATTGTATAATTGGCACTATGAAAGACGTATTAAGTGACATGATGTTATCATTAGGCTTAGTTCATTTAATTTGCTGCCTACTTCCTGAAATCTTTAGTTGGTTCACTTAAGGTGGTGTTGAACTATTTGTTGTAAGTGACAAAGTGCCACCCTTTTTGGGAAGAATCCATGATGATAAGGAACTCTTTCTTTTGCACTTCATGGTGTTGGTTGTTTACTCTATTGGAATTTTGGGTTTTTTTTTTCTCTATTGGAATTTTGGTTGTTTGACTAGCATATTTGAGTTACTGTAAACTTGGTGAGGCTTTCATCTATTGCAGTGATTGATTGTTTTGGTTGGCCTGAGATATCCATTTCCTTAGTGAATCATTGGATTAGATGCTTCGATGAACACCCATAAAATTTCAAATTATAAGTGTGACGACCTAGGACCGAAGAGGGTGGGTAGTAATCGCTGGGGTGATGTCCATAAAATTGATTTAAAATCACCTGGATAAGAAGTGACTCTTAACAGGCTCCTAAGTGGAGGAGCATAGGAATGAATCATCTTATATTGAAAAGAGATGAGAATTTTTGAGCTATATAAGTAAATAATTTAACCGCAAATAACAAAAATGTCTTTTATGGTAAAACTGTGATGCTAATGATGGAAAACTTTATAGTTAAGTGTACTTGAGTTAGAGTAGCATTGAGATGGATAACCCTCCTGGGAAATATTCAAGTCACGCAGTTTCCAGAAGTTAAAGTGTGCAATGCCTTTACATTTGGATCATGGGAAAATATGGTATCATAGCTGACCTCTTGTAGTAAGATGTGGTTCGAGGATGAACCAGACAGAAGTTAGTAGGCCTATGACGACTTAGGAAAGAAGAGGGCATGGAGTTATCGCTGAGGTGATGTCTATATTATGATTAAATCAGAATCACCTAGACAAGGAGCGGCTTTTGATAGGCTTCTAGTTGGAGCGGTACAGGAATAAATCGTCCTACATCAGAATGAAAGGAGAGTTTTTGAGATATTTAAGTAAATAAATAGCGTGATCGCAAATGGTAGAGACATCTTTTGAGGAAAAATCTTGAGGCTAATAATGAAAAACTCAGTAGTTAAGCATACTTGAGCCAGAGTAGTATTGAGATAGGTGTCACTCCTTGGAAGTACTCAAGTCACACAATTTTCAGAAGTCAAAGCGGATAATGCCTCTGCATTTAGATCACGGGACATTACAACAAGGCTTTGTTTCCAATTTTAAAGACCATTTAACTGATCTTTTTAATTTGTGGCAACAATGCTAAGCTTTTTATGTTGGATGTGGTTAGTTTAACATTCTTTTGGAAGCTTGAAAATTTAGTACAACCTACGACCAACAAGCAAGCCTTATTTGTAAATTAGTTGGGATCGGCTCATACTAGAATATTTAGTAACCAAAACCAATGATCTTTTGTATTTTTATTGGTGTTAAGCTTGTTTTTCCCTTTTTGCATGTTGCAAAATATTACAAGAACTTATAATCGAATGAGTCAAGGATAATGACAAGATTGATATGAGTGCAATGTCATCTATTGGTGTCTTCTAGCTCTTCTCATCAATTTTGAGGTACTAACTTATGCTTTATTTTTCATCTTTGTACAGGGGTTGGAGTTGGATTCATCTCGGCTTTGATATCCTTTTGAAACATGGTTTCTTTTTTTTTTTTTTTGGTCCTGGGATCTGTTGGTTTATTTACTTCAAGGAATATTGTTGTCTTGGTCTTGGCTGAACAATATTTTAATTGGGCCTGACATAGAAAGCTTGTGGTTTGGCTTTGTACTTCAAAGTTTAGTTCAAGCTACTTTTAAGTCTGACCTGAGAATATAAGTACTTTGTTTTGTCTGTACATAATAAGCATACTATTTGGTGTTGATGCATAAATTTATACTCATGCTATTAAGCTTTTGGGCTAAGAGATGATTAGCAATTGGTATTGCATTTGTACTAAGCTGGTTTTGTTCTCCCTTTGTTACATCCTCCTCAAGGAATGACAAATGCTTTTTTAAATCAAAGCTGGAGTGTATGATGCTGTTGTGGCTCCTATGATTTCAGCCATGGTGAGCAAATTGGAGTGTTTTCCAAGCTGTATTAGAACTTTGCTGTTGGAATTAAGGTATAGCATCTCTATTATTTAGTAGAAGGGATGACTTGAAGAGGTTTATAGCTAATGTGAAGACCTTCATGTGTTAGTTGGGTTAATCCTACCAAGGATGATGAACATGATATTAGCTGTTGACATACCAGGTGTATGGGTTGTGCTCATTAAGTTTAAGTTTTGGGGGATTGGATGAATAGTCATGACTGTATTTTATCAAAGGCAAACTAAATCTCTTTTGTTCTCTGCTTATTTTTTACTGAACATTTGTATGATTTGCATATATAAGGCAAAGCTTCTTTCTTTACTTAATTCGATGTTAGAACGTTAAAGTAGCATTGTGTTTATTTGGCAGCTTGGCAACTGTATGTCTAAGTACTAGGTGTGCATATCTAGTTCAGTCTTCCCTGAAAGATTCTGTCCTATCTTAGCTTTGTTGTGATCAGCTTTACTTCATGGGTTCTTATGGTTTATATATTATGTTTGTAAAATAAAGCACAGAAGGAAGATTTTTTTGAGCTATTAGGAGAGTAATACTTCTTTTTTCTTTTGATAATAAAGAAGAGTAATATTTCATCTTTTGGGAACCTTTAGTTTTGAAGTTTTCTATTTTAACTTGCTATTAACATAGTAAGTTGTTGCTAAAATGTAATTTGATGAAAGAACATTTGTATACATAACACAAAATTCTAGAAAAATTATGGGTTTTACACCAATTTTTGAAAATATTGGTGTAAATCTCACTAAAAATCTTCAGATGGTTCTTACCCTATTATGTTATAGTTCATAATTCCATAATAGAGAATTTTTATATCATTTGATTGAATTTAAAGTAAATTATACAAGCTTAATTAACAATAACTAAAACTTTAATTTTAAGAGTTTATCTTTTAGTGTTTAAGGTTTACGGTTGAAGGTTTAATATTAAAGTAATTTAGAGGTTGTTTTGTGCTTTAAGTCTTAGGATTTGGAGTTTAGTGAGGATTTCACTATTTTTTAAGAAAATTAATGTGAAACTTGTAATTTTTTCATATTTTTGTGTCCTGCGTGTAAATGTCCTTTTGATGAAATCAATTGTATCAAGTCTCAAAATAATAGTATCTCTTGCACTATGCGCATATAAACTTCGAAGGACTCTTGCTTGATGGAACTTAAAATGAACAGTATGTCAGACTATTTGTTTAAGTCTTTTTTTTCAGTAAAAAAATAATATTTATGGATAATCTTC
This sequence comes from Apostasia ramifera, assembly GCA_019297695.1. NCBI lineage: Eukaryota > Viridiplantae > Streptophyta > Magnoliopsida > Asparagales > Orchidaceae > Apostasia > Apostasia ramifera. The sequence continues at coordinate 335,992 of JAEMOT010002570.1, read as the reverse complement.
TTATTTTCATTTCAGTTTTCATTTTGCATGTTTCCATATTATTTTAGTTGTGAATTTGTTTCATCACTTGAATCTGTCATATGGTTTATTGTTATTGTGATGTCCTTATATGTGCTGTAGAAGTCTTCAGTTGGTCTTGTTTCATTTGAGTACAATATTTTGTGATAAAAACAAGTTTGTTTTCTGTAATGCTATGTGAAATGTATCTCCTTAACCAGCCAACACCTTTTTAAGTATGCAGGGCTAGATGTAGACAAGTAAGGTTTTTCTCTTGCGACTGTTATTTGTATGCTTTAATAAATAAATAACGGTTATGCTCTTATTGCAGTCTTCAGAACCTGGAATGCTGTCTTTTTGTCCTATTTCCCTACTTTTCGTAAGCAAACATCTTATGCTTTTCTTATTTTAATCAAGATTATATATTTCTTATTGTTAAGTAATTTGTTATGGTTTTTTGTTGAAATGTAATTGTAATGCTTTTAGATACATGCTCGCTGAGGGCCTTGGTCTATCTGGAATTGTTTCAATACTGTTCACAGGAATTGTGAGGAACTTTCCAGTGTTTAGTTTATGATATCATGTTTTATTCTAGGGACTATCATGCTCCGAAAAGGCATGTGACTGTACAACCTTTCATTCATTGTAGGTTATGAAGCACTACACTTTCTCAAATTTATCAGAAAGTTCACAAAATTTTGCTGCTTCTTTTTTTCACTTGATATCTTCATTAGCAGAAACTTTCATGTAAGAGACATGCATATTCTTTGTCTTTGTGTACTCTTACAAATTTAAATGAGAACGTTATAATTTTAACTAAAACTTTTTCTTTTTTGGGCAGATTTATTTACATGGGATTTGACATTGCCATGGAACAGCACAGCTGGTCCCACGTTGGGTTTATTTTTTTCTCAATTGTATCCTCAAATTTTAGCTTTTTTCAGAAATTCTGCTTTTTGTTGAAATCAACTGAGATAATAGCAATATCTGTTTATTCTAAATTTTTATCCTTGAATAATCAGCTATTCATAGGTGTTGCAAGGTGTGCATCTCCTAGCATTGAGCTAAATATAGGAAGTATCTTTTATGCTTTTATACTTTGGCTCATATCTACGTTGTTCCACATATTTTGTCTTTCTTTTGTTTTTTGTACACTTTCACTTCTGGTTGTTGTTTTTCTGGACAGTTACTAGTTTCTTTTTTGATAGTGCTCTGTTTGGCATTAGGAAGTATATCTTTATTACTTGAGTGATCAAGAAAATACCAGAGCTTCTATTAGAAGTGTAAGCATGATAAATTTATGTTTTTGTAGTGCTATAATATGGACCATTACATATCCAAAGGATATGGTGGAAGTGTGAGAGGCATAGATGACTTGGACCTCATCACATTTATGCATAGGATCATCCTCTAGAAGTCAATCAAAGATATGGCCAAACCACTTTTAGCCATTTCTTGCCATCTTATACTCCTTAGGTGTCATCCCTACAATGTATTCCCATTTAGTGTGATTATTTATCCATTATAGCATTTTGTTGTTTTTGAACTGTCTTGTTTACTCGTTTAAACCCCAAAGTTAGATATTTACTTTACCATCCCCTTGGTTTGAATGCATAATTATGAACCAACTCCATTTAATTAACTCCATCCTGCTATTTGAAAGGGAACTGGTTTGTAATTATGCCTTTAAGTAGTGGATGGCATATAATTGCTATGGGTTATAACCCAATTTGTTATTATGAATTTAAAGTATGGCGTGACATGTAAATTCCATTGGGTTAAAGAAACAACGGTTGATGTAGTTAATGTAGGGAGATTAGTTTGTAATAATGCATTCAAAGTAAGTGATGACATATGTAATTTCCCCTAGATTTAATTTCTAGTCAATATTTCTTATACTATGTATTTAATAGAGGTGTGTGTTATCACATTTTCCCTTCTTTGTAGATCCTATAATAATGGGTATATTTGCTTGATTAGTATATTTCAATATACTCTAGGAGTTTTCATGGCATTATTTGTATATTTGCTCATGTTTTAGCGTAGAATTTTTCTCCCTTATTAATAGATATAGTAAGATGACCTGTTTGGAAACTTTTATTTGGTAAACTGATTATTAAATATATCTTTGTTTTTGAAGAGCGGCAAATGTCTTTTCTTGTGCTTATTTGGTGAATTTGGTAAGGCCATCCAATCGAAAAATACCAAGTAAACATCAGAAAGCACTTTGGTATAGTGGTAAGTTTATTTTTCTAGATTGTTTAACTGTTTTTATTTTTGTTCATATTAGTGGTCTTGTTTTTGTGAGCAGGACTTCGAGGAGCTATGGCTTTTGCCCTTGCTCTGCAATCTGTACATGATCTTCCCGAAGGGCATGGACAAACTATATTCACAACTACCACTGCAATAGTTGTTCTAACTGTAGGTTTTGTTATACCGAATCCTGTCTTCTGTTTCACTAGCTATAATTAGATTTTTTTTTGCTGGAAACTTAATTACTTGGTTCTCTGGAATAAATGTTGCTTAGCTTACCCTAATAATTCTTTGTACTTTGATTCTTTGATCGTAAAGGTGCATCTTGTATTTCTTTTCACGTTGTTCCTATTGAATGACCTCTTAACTGTTAAAATGTGTAATAGAAAGTTTGCAAAGAGAAAAGAATTTAATACCTTGTGTTTTCAGGTAAAGGAAAAAATATTATGCATATTCAATTGTTTATGAGAATGGTATTCATTTATAGTTAATGAGAGTATAGCTTAACTGAGAGGAAACTGTCCTCCATCATTAGAAAAATCTCTCTTTAAACTGATAATACCATTCTGGTTTTAGGGTTAGCAAAGAACACTTTTGCCTTCCAGCTACATACCTATTTTTGGTTGATTCCTTCTCCACAACTTGTACACTTGGAACTTAAACAAGATTCGGACAAGAAAAATATGGAAGAAAATTCAAATGATGAAGGGATAACACTTGGAGTGTTCTCTGTAATTTGGGGGGAAAAGTTGTATCCCAGACAGTAGCATGTACGGTTGCAGTCATGGCAGCATTGCCAAATTTTCTTGTAACCTGATTTGGACATTATATTTTCAAGATTACTTTCCTGATTCTTCCCTTTATCTTATTTCATGCAGGCCTTTAAATTGGAAAGCTGCTTAGTATTTCTTGGTTATGAATTCTTGTTTTGTTACACCAGCATTTTATCTTAGAAACTTATGTAGTCTCCCTGCAATCATCTTCTACCAAATATTGTTATCCCTGAAATCTCTCATGTTTTCATGGTAATTTCGTTGTATATGTGGCTGGACTAGATATTTCATTCATTTAATATATTAAAATAAGGGTAAATTGCATTCGGGTCTCTGAGATTACGAGTGCATTGCAAATTGGTCTCAACTATTAAAAAATCTCGATTTTGGTTTTGAGGTTGTAAAATGCTGTAGTTTTGGTCTTTTTTTCAGAATTTGGCCTTTTTTATTGGCTTTTTTTGATTAAAAAAAAAACGTAAAGTTTGATCATTTTTTGACCAATCCGAACTGTTTACATATTTTATATGACCATTATACCTCTCATCCTCACTCTCTTTTAAAAATTTAATAAAAACTTAAAATTTAATTTCTCCCATTTTTTTGCTTTCTCTGCTCTAAAAATTTAAAATAAAAAATATTAATATTAATTTGAGGTAGACCTATGGTCTCTAATAGATTTGACTGTCAACAATCAACATCCAAAAAATCTTATATGCATAGGTGCTCATTTTCCTAAATAATCAGCCTTTCCCAAGGGATTTCTTGATGTGATGAAAGATCCTCAAGCAACATTCCAATGCCATAGCTTTGGGCTTTGTGTGGACTAACTAACTACACAAACAACACATGAAATATGTTGCGTAAGGCACTGTATGGTGTAGCCACCCATCCCTCATTCAGGATAGAAAAACATATTAATTAATTACAAGCTCTTGCAAGCTTGAATAATCATGTTGTTTGCTGCTGCCTGAAGTAACTGTATAATATGTACATTCCTTTGGAATGTTTTTTTTCTCTTTCATATTATTTTAATGGATAAATCTATCATTGGCTTTTTGAGAGATTGATTTATTATCTGATATTTAAAAAATCCCTAATATTTGACGCTTGATATGTGAAGCTGCTATTGTCATAGTTTTCTTTTATCTTAACAAACATAAAATCCTGGTTGCTACATGATCTGTAGCATTTAGTTGTCAGAGAATAATGATTCTGCGCTTATGTTGTATGTGATCGGCAGGTGTTACTTTATATATATTTTATGGAGAACCCGTAATAATATTATATAATATTATTAAACATGTGACACAGCGGTTGAGCATGAGTATAAGAACCATGAGGCATAGATTCAAATATGTTTCTCACTTTCCTCTTCCATGTTTTCCATTAGGTATATTGATTTAAATTTAAATTGAATTGGAATTTTGAGTTGACTCAATTCAATCAATCACTCCAAGTTGAGTGGAATCAACATGAAAAGGCATTTGAGTTCGAGTCCAACAAATATAGTTTGAGACAAGTTTGAGTCTACCAACTTGCTTGATTTTTTTTCTTTCCCTAAGACTTCTTGCCTGCCACTACTATGTTCCTCTATATCAGCCTCTGGTTGTCTGCTTTTTCTCTCCTGAGTGAAGAAAACAACTAGCCCTCTGGGTAGGTGGCTCGCAAGGTGGCCAACAAGGTGGACGGACATCTAGAAATCCAGTGAAGTGAATGATTGGCAACCTCAAGGACTTGGGTGTAATTTACGCTAAAATTATATACCAATTTAGGGAGGCATGCAGCAAAAGTTCTGACTTGCTAGCGTAAAGTTGCACAAGAACATTGTTGTTGGGTAGGTGGCTTGCTAGCATATATTTCATGGTGCTTGTTCTGAGGCATCTCTGAAATATCATAGTAACCTACCTGCACGTTCTTCTAGGCTCCATGTATATCTCATGCTATGGGACTTTTGATTTGTTCTTCAAACTATACTACGTATTTAGCTTTCTATGTATTTTAATTTGCATAGGGCAGTTAAATCATGATTTAAAATTGTTAATTAAAATTCTTTTTATTATTTAGGTGCTATTAATTGGAGGTTCAACAGGGACTGTGCTAGAAGCCCTGCAAGTTGTCGGTGATGTACATGATGATCTACAAGGAGAGGTACATTCTCCTGGGGATAACATGTACATTCTTATCGATCGTATTGGCTCTCACTTTCAACCTTTATGTTCACTATTGTTTTTGAATCTACAAGAAAAAAAAAAGATAGGAAAAAAAAAACATGGGTAGCACATAATATTTTTGGTCTAGTTGAAAACAAAATTTACTGTTTGTTTGGCAGGTATAATTTTTAATTAGGTTAAAATTAAACTTGGATAAAGTTATTTTTTATTAAAAATTGTGAATAATATGAAATAAAATTAATTATTATATTGGAATATGTGAGAGATGTGATATACTTTAGTATATGTGTAGAATGTAAATTAAATTAACTATGTGATGTGATATGCTTGTTTAAAATTAAACCAGATTAATTTTAACCTGACAAACAAACAGGCAATCATTACTTTTAAACTCCAATCTTGTTTTTCTTCTTGCACCATAGTAGATTATATTTTCAAGTTGTATCTTTTGGTCACCTTCCCGCATTCTTTGTATCTTCTACTAGATCTTTGACGGGAATAGTGGGTACATTGCCCCATCTTTCGAAGAGGGAACATCATCAGGAAGCAAGCTGAAGATGAAACTTCAAGAATTCCACAGAACGTATGCTTTCTTAAATTTGTTATTCGTGTTTCATCAGTTTCTTGTGCTTGAACTTCGCTTAGCAGGCTGTTTCTTTTCTGCTGCAGTGCTGCTTCTTTCTCAGCTTTAGACAGGAATTATCTTACCCCTTTCTTCACGAGTCAAAATGATGATATCGATGATTTTGGTAAGAACTGAGACGTTTATTCATCTCATGTATAACATAATCTCCTAAGCAGATTTTAGACCGTGTTTCATTACTTATTATGGTGTTTCCGTCTAAATTGTCAGCATTCGAAATTTGATTTTCATTTATGGTGATCTTCATGCCGAGCTGACACATGGAAATAGAATTTCATGTTTGAGATGAATTATTTCCATGGCCATAGCTCATCAAATTATTTGTTTAAATTTTAAATTTGACTGGATAAGAAAGGTGCATGGGCTGCATGGTCAATCATTAGCATGAGAGAGTTTTTGGCTTATATTTTTCTGCAGCATTGTCTACGTTATATATTCAACGGAGTTTCACCAGAATGAAATTATACCTTTTCTTGCACTATTCAACTATCCGTTATCGGGTTATGTCAGTATTTTTCTGCTTATCTATATTTATCATCAGTTTTAGGTTGATTCTAGGTCTGGTTTGAAGTTGATTATGACTTAGTTAAGCGCAATTAAATAAGACATCTATTTAAGATGGTGCAAAATTTTGCGTATGCATAGTACACTGTTCGATTCATATGTTAGATTTGTTTCTCATGTGACACATGTATTCCTCATGTACTTAATTTATTTCTTAATCACATTTATTTGATTTATTTTTCAACTATAAAGCACCGATGTTTTATAGAGTCTAACATATTCATATTGTATCCATATCAGATATCGATAATCCACTGAAACATATATGATACGCCACGTGACATATCAGTTTTTAATTTTTTAACTAAAAAACTTGATGCTTATTTGATACTTGTCTGATACTTCTCAATACTTCTAATTAGAGAAAAATATATTGAATTAGTTGGTCCAATTCACACAATGAAAAATTTAAAAAACGCTCATGCATAAATGACGACTCATGCTTAGACTCGATAGTTAACAATGGGAGAGTGATACGTCATGTTCACACTATTGGGAGGCAGAGAGCTTCATGCATGATAGAGTTCTAACGACAGAATGAGATTTAACATTCACAAGTTATGGTTTCCTCTACTTCAGTTGTTCCCTTTTTTCGCAGTATTACAGACGTTGGTGGCACTGTCGCTTTTTCCATTTCAGCTAATGTCGATCATGCTTCTTGACTTCTCTATCTCAGTCGAGCCCATGTATATATATTTATCGATCATGACGTATATGTATCTTGTTTTTTAGTTGCATATCTTTGTATCTATATTATATCATATCCATATCCTCATATCATACTTGTGCTTTATAGTTTGTGTTTTCACAGAAGTTATGCGAAACACGTTTAGCTTACAGTTTTAATAGAACATCGTGAATGCCGGTTGGTATTTATTCGAGTTGCAACACTTATGCATCTTTTATCATATTAAGGTCTTGTTTGGTAACCATCCAAAAAAAGGCACATTAATATTTTATTTATATTTTAAATTTATCACAAATTTAAACAACTTTATTTCACATCCAACACAAATTTCAACCTTAAAATCAACTTTATTTCACATCCTACACACCTCCCAATATTAAAATAAATTTCTTTCCCATCAACTCTATAAAATAAAATATTTTCTCTTTCCTCACCTAAATTCATCCTCCAACCAAACAAGGCCTAAGTATACATATTTATATATTATAAAAAAAAAAGGTATACATATTTATATGCTTCTTTACTGACTATTATTGAAAAATCTGCATTGCAGATGATGAGCCGCAGAGGGCAAGAAGAGGTGGTTTCAGAGGACATTAAATTTTAACCTTTAACACCACAATATACTCCCCGACATGTGAAATTGTAGTTTGGTGCTTGTAATTAACACTTGTTATTATTTGGTCTGCATGATTCTGATGTTAATGATATATAGATAGAGAATTTCCTACAGGGAAGGTATATAGTTGCTATGTTCATGCATTTATTTTTTTTGTTTAAATTACTGCTGGGTCCCTTATAGTAAGTGGTCCTTTTGCATTGATCTATTCTTTTTTAAACCTTTTCATCCAAATCCCTGAACTCAATCTCTACTTTTTGCTGCCTCTTTCCTTACACTGAAGTAAAATATAATCACAGCTTTTTAAAAATGAGATATTTATATTCATGTTATTTAAAAAATTTAATATTATATTTTTATTTAATTATAAATATATTATTCTATTTATGAAGGTGTTATGATGATAATATTTGAAGTTTTTTAATATGTAAATAATTGTTCCTTTAAAAAGTTGCAAGCAAATTCATTAGGCCTTGCTTTTTGGGCCCCGGCACTTATGATGTCAATAAAATTGATGTTTTTGTTGGGTTTTTTATGTCAAATTTTTTTTTTGATGAGTTTTTGGGTTTTTTCTCCTCTGTTTTCTTCATCTTTTTTAATATAAAATTTTAATATTAATTTTTAAAAGCAATAAATTAAAATTTAAATTTTAATTAACTTTTAAGAAGTTTTCTGTCATTCTCTAAAGTTTTAAGAAGTTGTGAATGTTAAAGAATTTGAAGTGAAAAGTTTTGATTCTTTTGATGGTAGCTGTTAGGTTTTGTTTGGTTCGAGTTTTTTTTTTAGACATGAAAAAAAATAATTTTATTTTTCAAGTTTAATAGAAGAGAAATTTATTTTTCTATTGAAAAATATGTAAAATGTGAAATACTTTCAATTTTAATATTCGTATTTATATTAAATGTAAAATAAAGTTGATTTTTATAGTTGAAATTTGTGTTGGGCAAAAAAATTCTCTCGAATCAAACGAGGCCGTGTTCTTTCTCTCTCCTCTCTGTAAATTTGAAAATTCAAAAAATATAAAAGTGTGCAAATATAATTTCTTAGCACCAAATTCTGCTTCATTTCTAAAAATTTAAATTTAAAAACAACAAAATAGGATAAATTGCAACTGGGTCCTTGACATAGACATGACTTTACAAATGGGTCTCAAAAAGTGAACAAATTTAATTTGAATCCATTAGGTCAAACTTTGCACTAAGAATTGGTCCCTAGGTAGTTTTAAATGCAATTATCCTTTACAAAATATCATATATTTAAACATTCAGTATTTTTTTTGAAAAACTTATTGTGATGCCTAATATGATCAGACGTTTGTCGGCCAATTATGGGGAATCGTGTGAACTGCGATGGACCTAGCGAGTGACAAAGAGGATGGCTATACTGTCCGATCATGCCAATAGTGTGGTCGAATCGAACGATTTGATTATTTTGGATCATCTGATTGGGCCAAGGTGGCCTGATCGAACGGTTCGATCAGGCCGTAGGTATGGCCACACTAAACCGTTCAGCCACACCAGACTGTCCACCTAGCCCACAACATGACCTAATCGGATCATCAGGTTAGAGCCAGACCATTTGATCAAGCTACACTAGTGGATAACTAGATGATCTGACGATCAACGTTGTTTGCTTGCCATCAAAGTGCAAGGCGCAGGATAGTGGCTCACGATGTGGTCAAGCCTGTGAAAAATTATTAGCTTCGAACGCCTAACCACATCAAGCATTTGTCTGCCAATAGCATAAAGCCACGCGAATGAGCGATCCCTGCTTCACGTATAACTCCACAAAGGACATTAAGTTGCCGAGCAGATTATTTGGTCAACTAGTCGAACCATTTGGTCCAGTGATTGGAGCATCTGGTAGGTCGATAAGATCATCCATTCGGCTACCAGACAAATAGGTATTAAGTAGGTATTTATTCAAAAGAAGTATGCATATCTTGAAATCAGATAAGTATCAATCAGAGAAGATGTGGTTACATATGATACTATTATTGCAGAAGAATACTTACTTAATTTCAAGTTATACCTACTTTTCTTAGACGAATACTTAATCTGGTAGCCAAACAGATTGTTCGATCAGAGCAAACAGACAGGCTGATTGACTACCAAACCGTCCGATCGGCGGACTGAACGGGATCGTTCAGTCGCTTGATAACTTAATACTATTTGGAGTATTATTCGTAAAGTTGGCTTCACTTATTCGCGTGGCTCTGCGCTATTAGTAAACGGCGGGGCATACGAACCGAATAATTTTTCCAATAATTTCTTCGTTTAGGACCGTTGGCAACGGGTTTGCTTTAAAAATTATATCCGTTTTCTTGGACCCAATCGCCTCGTTTGAAATCAAAACGGCAAGGGAGGGAGCGTTCCTCCTTCGGAAACCCTAAAGTCTACTGGAAGCGTCAATCTTCTTCCACTAGACTCGAAGATGGATGAACACCTCCTTCGTCCGCCGCCGCCACCTCCTCCTCCTCCTCCTCTGGTGACGGCCAAAAAATCCCGGAGACGGGGAAGAGAGGTTAGTTCTCGGTACATGATGATTCCGGTTCCATTGCCATCGCCGCCTGCATCTCCTATCCATCCTTCTTCTTCAAACTCTGCCTCTTCTTCCCCCAAGTTCCCCACCCTCCGGCATCCCTTCTCTTCCTCCACAAGAATGCATATCCAAAGCCAAAAACCCTATCGTAGCTCCTCCGTCTCTTCCTCGCCAGATGCTACTGAGTTCGAATCTAAATACTCATTGCGATATGCCGATGAGAATCAAAGAAACTTCGAGACGCCTCTTCCTCTTGGTGTTCTAGGCAGGGGCCAAGGAACCCAGAGGCAGCGCGCGGTGAGGCTCTTTTCCGACAATGTGGGCGACGTTTCTCAAATGCATATCGTTGAACATCTTAAGAGCAGTACTGAAGCAAGCTGTAAACTGGTAAGGCAGCGGCTTGGAACTCCTATGACTTGCGATGATGGTGTGGTCACTCCCAGACCGGTTCTATCACGCCAGAATCATATAAGATTGCTGAAAAAAGCTGCAACGGAGGAGAGAAAATCACAGCTCCTTGCTCCTTTTTCTTCCTTAAAGGATGGTGGCTATTCTGATAATTCTAATTTTGCTGATATAGCAGCTGATTCAGCCAGCGTCGGTAGCCTTGGGCGCTTCTGCAGTAGTCCTCCAATCCAGAATCAGGGTAGTTGCAGGCCATGGAAAGCTTCAGAGATCCGGTCATCCTTGCCTGAGGCTGATCTTCTGCCAAGTTGTTCTACAAGAAAGCAGATAGAAATGGAGGAATCGACGTGTCGCCGTTCACTTAGTTCAGCTCTCTCAAGTTCTCAGCCCAGCCCTTTCAATCTACTCAAAACAGTAAACCGGAAAACTACTGTCCCACCTACACCTAATCTTGGAAGGTCATGTTTTCCCCTACAGCATCCGAGTAGCAGGTTGGGTTTGGACTTGAAGAAGGGGAAGAAGGGATTGAGCAAGTATGAAGAGTACGTGTTTTTTCTTCTTCAAAATCAATATGTGCAATGGAGGTTTGTGAATGCCAAAGCAAAGTTGGCCATGAAAGCTCGGGCTTTTAGTGCAGAGGTCAGATGATATTTCTTGTCATTAATTCTAGTTGTTGATTTCATTCAATTCTCTTTTACAGATTAGGACTGAGATGTGCTTTGTCTTTTTCATCAGAAAACACTCACCGAAGTTTCTGATAAAGTTGAAGATTTGCGGAATTCTGTGGCAGATAAAAGAATTGAACTTGAGATGTTGAAAAGAATGAAAAACTTGCCCACTATTCTTGATGCACAGGTGTGAGAATGTATGGCTTTTAGAAGCTGGTAGTATATCTTATGGACTCATATATTAACAGTCACATTGGTAGACTCATTTAACAAGTTCTTTTTCATATTCTAAAATTTTGTTAGTTGATATGGCAAATTATGTTAAAAGGACATATGGAAAGGGTGTCGTAATTTTCTGCATTCAATATTTGAGCAATCTAGTTATCATATGTGCTATTTCCTTTAGTTGTATTTAAACTAGTTCAAGGCTTGTTGTAATTATACATCCTTTTTAGGCCTTAATGCATCCCAAATTGGAGGTTTTGTGTTCAAATCCTGACCCCTGGAATTTCAAATTAAATTTCTAAGATGGTCTGACAACGTTTATCATTGGCCTATATCATATGTTAGGGGAGATTAAAAATGTCATGGGATATGATCATTAAATATGACCATCAATCACTTGCAATCACAGAGAGATTTTATTTATAGAGTTGAATAGAGGAGAGAAATCTATGTAACTGACTACAATTGTTTGGGATTAAAATGTTATTGCTGTTTCTTGTAAATATCTCTTTGCTTATTATATAATGATATTAGTGTATCCTTCACTATATTGTGTTAATTTTCTAATCATTTGGTAATATCACCATCAATCACTTGCAATCACAGAGAGATTTCATTTACATAGAGTTGAATAGAGAAGAGAAATCTATGTAACTGACTAAAAGTGTTAGGGATTTAGATGATATTATTGTTTCTTGTAAATACCTCTGTGCTCGTTATATAATGACGTAAGAGTATGTTATGCTTTCACTATAATGTGTTAATTTTTCAATCTTTCTATAATATCTTTATTTCACAAGATAAACCCTTCTTATTAAACTACTTAATTCCATCATTATTTTTAAAGAATAGATGTTGAATTAAAGTCAATCTACCTATTTAAATATTTCCCAAAAAAGATTGGTGACTTATCATGCTTAAATTCTTCATCTTTTATTATTTATGAGGATGATAACTATTTTAAATTTTTTAAGAATCTCTGTTAGTTTTGTTTGAAAATATTATTGTGAAATTTACTTTCAGATGCCATTTTTGGAAGATTGGGCCCTTCTAGATGGAGAATACTCTGCTTCTCTTTTAGGGGTAACAGAGGCATTAAATAATGCTGCAATGAGGCTTCCTATAAATGGAGATGTAAAGGTAAGTTGGTTTCACCTTTCCCTCCTTATTTGTGGTCTAACCTTTACTATGATGGCAATCTCAAACATCATCTCACATGTAGGTGGATATAAGGGAACTAAAGGAAGCTATCGACTCTGTGACTAGCATCTTTGAGTCACTATCTCCCTCGATTGAGAGATTTTTACCTAATGTAAGCCTTATGTTATGAGCCATCATAATTTCATTAGGTTTTAGTACATACATATTTCTATATCATATTTTGAATTATTTAACTTAAACTTGTAATAATGAAGGATTTTTTTAGGTTTTTTTTAAGGTACAGTTTTTTGAACATTATTGATAGAATTTCTAAGGACTTTTTGTGTTGTGGAAGTGACTAGGTCATAACATTAGGACAAAATCTTTATAGTGTAAGGAGGAACATCTAGGAAACACTGATATGACATGGAAACAGGGAAACATAACACAACTTTTGAAAGTATAGGTCACCTGACTTGACATAACATGTCAAATAATATAATAATTAAATATTTAGTACTTATGTGATGGTGTAATATTGTAGCTTTGCCCAATATTGTAGAAACACTTAAAAAATACGAACACAACATGAGGACATAACACAACACGATGCAAAGTGATGAATAAAGGCATCTGTGCTTTCTTGGGAAACATAATAGTCATCATAAGAATAAACTCTAGTTACATAGATTCCTAATAATTAAGTAAAATAATTACGTAAAGCTGAACTCATATCTTTAGAAATCTAGTGGTTATGAAAATTCGTACTTGTGTAATGAACCAAGTGCAGTGAACTGTACAGATCATGTTAATGGTGAAATATTGGAACTAAAATTTCGGAAATGTGTGGTTCCTATTTGATATTATGATTGTTTTTCAATATTGTAAATTAAAATAATTGAGAATACCCAAAAAAACTTATCTTTTAACAATTACGTAAGATAATCTTCATGCATTCCAAACAATAAATAAATAAATAAATAGTTTCAAATAGGCTTTACATAGAGTGAGACTCCCACTTTTTTAAAGAATACTGATATAGGCAGCCGTGCTTCTAGAAAGGTTCAGCTGGAGTGGGAGCTCTTCACTTTTAGTGTTTCAAGAATTCAAACAAATTTAATCTCAATAGAAGTTTTCTCCTTTCGCCCATTTAAAACTTTGCATAAGACTTTTATCTTGCAAGGCTTTTAAGTAATAGAAGAAAGAGTTCTTTCATTTTTTTATTACCTTTGTCAAGCATGTATAAGAGAATTTATTAGATTTATTAGAAGCATTATTGATCCTTAATTTTTCTGCAAATCCTTCACCAATTGTCACGAATGATTGGCACAAAGCAAATAGGCTGTTTAAACATGTTTCATGCATTTCATGACAACGTCAGAAATCTGCCCTGCCTGTGTCCAATAAATCATTATGTTCATCTTCATGAGCATGACACTCCTGCATTGATGAAGTGATTTCTCATATTTCAGGCACAAGGTATTGGAACAATTATCTTTGATTTGGCAGAGGTAGCTAGTAGAGAGAGAGCTTTGATTGAAGAGTATGGAGGCCTCTTAACTGAGGTGCAAACACTACAGGTATGTATTCTCTCAAGACATATAGGCAAGCATAAGCCTCATCATATATGTATAAGCCAAGATATATCCTAGCATTCATTTGATTGTTGCCATTAATATAATTCATTCTATATTTTTTTTTCATAGGTGAAGGAGTCCAGCTTAAGAAGTATGTTAATACAAGTGAAGCGTAGCAGTATAATCTGAAGTTACACATGATTCTTTTGTTCTTTTACAAAATAAAGGCAAGAAGAAGAAGCATAGTAAGTCATGCAGGAATGAAGACAGGCTCAGCCACTCAGCACAATAAGATGTCATTGCAGAAGGTACTTAAGACATAGGCTTCGCGGAAGGATCAAATACTTTCCATCTTTCTGCTTTCACTACTTGTCTGTTGGGATTTCATGTGGAAGGGAGCTATTATCAAAATAGATTTCTCTCTAATCTTTCTCATTTCATCATTTACTGTAAAGATAGTCTAGGAGGTAAAACTCTTATGAAAAGTTTGACAAAGTTTAGCTAGACATCATTTAACTGAGTTCTTTGATTGTTTTCCCCAATTTTTTTTCTTATTTATTGTGTACCTGCTACTGTTACACTTTTGTATTGAAGTTTGTGGAGGGTACATTGATGAGTATTGGGTTAAACAGACAAACTTTTGGGTTAACCTGTTGATTGTCTTTATTTTTTATTTATATGTAATTTTAGTTGCTTTAGTTTTTTTATTGAACCAATAGCAAATAGGGAATGCTGGTGAAGCTCTTTATAAAGCTGTCAGATTGTTTGTTATATCATTGCTAGCACTACTTGAATTTGAATGTTGGTGATGATAAATTTTGTGGCTAATGAGGTGAGTTAAAAGCTTGCTGACCTTCCCCTATACTTATTCTGTTGTTATCTCATTGATAAAACTGCTTGAATTCGAAAAAAAAAAGGTTGCAGTCCTTTCTATTTGCCGGATTAAGCTACGGTTTAGGATTTTAGGTTTAGAGTTTAAGATTTAAAGTATACATATAGACATATCAATGAATGTATATGTATATATGATTTTGTTTTTCTTAATCACACTTCTTGTTACCATCTCGTGCGTGCAATATATAAACCAAATTTAATCCCGCAGATAAAGTAGCATATTCAAGATAAGATTTGGTGGTCCATGTTTGTTGTGGTTGATATAGATATCATAGATGTGGGTTGTGAAAGTGGTTAACTAGAACATGAATCTAGGTAGTGCATTTTAAAAGCAAATGAGCTTAAACTTAAGTGAATTTGAGACATATATAGTATATGCATTTCGTATTTAAAAAACTTTAAAAGGAAGTGATAATGATAAATTTAGGTAAGATAGGGTCTCATTGTATGAGAACTTCAAGTCCAAAATGGAAGGGTATGCAAGAATTTTATATTTAGAAAATAGATATATATATATTTTAGAAAGTTACATATTAATTTGAATGAATATTTTATGAGGATGCTATCAGACCAGCTATTTATGTAGGAGTGTGTTATCAATTAGTTTCCAAAATACTCATATAATAACAGTTAAAAATTAAAGAGGAGAGGAAAGGGTGAAAATGTGATCGGATACGGACATATTGATTGTATGCAAGGTTTTCAGAACCGGACCGAAGATTGAGCCGGTCAATCAACTGGTTCATGGTTTTATCGGTTCAACCGTTTGAACCACGGTTCAATCGAATGACTTAATAATTACATTATAAACTAAAATAAAGAAGAGAAACACATGTTAATAACCTAATTTGGAGTTTAAGCTTTATTGTTGTTTTATATAAAAAAATATTTGTGAATGTCTGGCATATTTTAATGTGCTTTGAACTTGAATCAAGAGGAGAATGGAAATTGAAACTTAATGATTAGCCATAACTCCTTCCAAATAAAATTTCACTCAAAGTTAAATGTAATATATGCATAGTTATCATACATATATACATTTTTTATAGCATCTCATATTTTAAATGTAGAGATATTATTCTTTTTAATTTCTAGAAATTGTATAACTTGATAACTTCTCAACGAGTCATCTATCTCAGTATTATTTCAATCTAATCACATTTAATTATAGAGTTTTTATTATTAGTCTCACAGTTTTACCCTAAAAAATATCTCTAT
This sequence comes from Apostasia ramifera, assembly GCA_019297695.1. Classification (NCBI taxonomy): domain Eukaryota; kingdom Viridiplantae; phylum Streptophyta; class Magnoliopsida; order Asparagales; family Orchidaceae; genus Apostasia; species Apostasia ramifera. The sequence continues at coordinate 319,616 of JAEMOT010002570.1, read as the reverse complement.
CATTTGTTATCACAATATTTCTTATACAGCTCAAGAACTCCCCACCTCGTCCGATATAAAACTATTCATTTTTGTACCCAATCACCTACAAATCTGCCAAAAGTTGTTTCTTATCCGAGTGATTCCACTTTAATCATATAAACATCACCTCAACGATCACTTCTCATGCACCTTCTTCAGTTCTGCGTCATCACACGTATATAAACCTAATATTCAAATATTTCCTCTACTCATTTTTATTAAAACTCTATGATCTCTTATGAGCATCAATGTGATATAATTATTTTAAAAAATGAAAAAAGAAATTATGACATGCTAAATTTTAGGCATTTACAAAATTAATTTGGTTAAATTTATTTTTAATTTGACCTCTAAACTTTCTAAAAATAATATATTTAGACATTTATAAATTTTTTGAATTTTTTAATTATAATTATTTGATACTCATTATTAATTATAAATTTTTTTAATTATATTTGTGAATACATGTGTATTACTAATTTTAATTTTTAAAAAATTTAAGTGATTAAATTGTACAATAAAAAATAAAAAATTTAATAAATAATTAAATAGAAATTAAATTGGTGTATGTAAATACTCCAAATATCATATATATATATATATATTGTGGTAATTTTATTTGAGCCTTTTAGATAAATTTCTAATTCTATATAGGTCTGTTCTATCAAAACAAAATTCTATATAAGTCCAAAAAATAAAAATATGCTATTCAAATCTTATCCAATAAATTATTATTTTAAAAAATTAAGAATATATTATTAAATAGTTTAATTAATTTTTAACCTGAAAGTTTATTTTTTTAATATCAATTAATAATAATAATTTTTAATATTGAAATATATATATATATATATATATATATATTTTTTTAAAAAATAACAATTAAATAATCAAATTATCAGAATTTGACCCAAAAAACTTCATATAAAAATTATTTTAAGTTTAAAAAAAATTAAATGATATATTTTAATTTTTATAAATTCGTGTGAAGAAACAGAACAGATTCCGAGATCAATACGGACAAAAATATGCAGCGAGTGATTTCTTCGCTCATTGTTCTTCAATTACCAACGGTTGAGATGGGCCGATGATGCCAACGCTGGGAATCTGACGGCGCTCTCAGATTCTCTCGGAGGCCGCCTACCGCCGGTGAACTCGAAGGGGCGACTGGCTCCGGAGTACGCAGCGACGCTGCGCAGACCGAAGCCCTAGACTTCCTCTCTCTTGTCGCCGTCGTCTCGGAGCCGGAGGTGAGTTCTTGGTTTCTTTCTGTGGCGCTGATAGCTGTTTATAGGTTATAGTTTCGTTCTTGGTGAATGCCGGGTTGAACGTGTTCCTGTGCTTCTAATGGCGTTATATTAGAGGCATTTTTAATCTAGAAAAAGGTTGCTTACCGTTATCCTGCTGGAGACTGACTGACGCTTTTTTTTGTCTTTAACTTTGAATGGTTGAATGAGAAATGGAGTAGAAGATCGTCACTTGGAGACAGTTGGGATTCTTGGTTTGAGAGTATGGATCTTTGAGTGTGCTTGTTTGGTAGGCATAGTGAAACAACTTCAACCCTTTTGAGCTGATCCACCAAACACATTTTTGAATCAGATGAGGCTGGTTCCAAAAAAACCAACTTCAAGCCATTTTAAAGCTATGAAGTTGAAACCATCTACAACATGGATTCAAGCAAAGCCGCTTCAGTTATGCAAAGTCGCTTCAAGTTCTGAAGCTGATTCTACTTATTCTGAGTCCAATAGACTATCAAACAGATATGCGATATGGTTAGATATGTCATTTGTTGGCAGGGATGTTAAATTTCTTTATCTTCCTTTTTATTCTGAAAAGACTGATACCCAAAGTGAGCTGGTGAGATTGCAGATGCACTAGGGGTTATGAATAGCAAAGAAAGAATTCTGGAATTTATCTCACCTTGCAAAGGAGTTATATGCATATAATTTTGTTGAACAAACAGAATAACTTTTGCATGGGGAGGATTCTAATTAATGGAACATAGTTATCATCATATAAACCCAGGAACTAATGAAATAAAACAACTTTATGAGGAAGACTCCTGCTTGGTGAATTAAGTTTATTTTCTTCTAGCAATGACAGTAATGGATAGGGATTTGGAACTAAATGCATCTAGTCTATTTTATGCGCTGAGGAACATGTAACTTGCAAATCTATACTAAATGAAAGTACATTAGCAACTGAGGATGCTAAGTCCATTCAAAAGCTCTTGCAAAATGGAGAAAATTGACTTTGCCTATGCCTTATGTTAGAGAACAGCCTTGCATGAGCTAAAGCCTATTGGCTTTAGTTCATGCAACACCAGATAAGAATCTGTAAAGAAGGCTTCACGAAGCGGGCCTCAAATTGTTGGTGTTGAGATTTCTTGAATCCTAACACAACTTTATTTCCAGTGAGTTACCTTGTCTAAACTGATTTGAGCCTTGGACCTTGAGCACTATGTAAATTTTCTCAGCAGTGCGGGTTTAGCATTACTTGCAAGGGGCCTCTGATAAGATAAAAATTTCTTTTCTTTTTTTGTAAATATTCCTGTTTCTTTCTTTTATTTGTGTTATCTGATTGTATTATTTGTGCGGGTTTTTTCTCCAATTACTTCTATTTTATGGACTCTCTCTTTTTTGTTGTCCATGTTTTGCTCTTCTTTTTCTTATCTTATATTGCAAATTCTTTGGATTGCAGCATGAATATATGTGCATAATATATATTTATTATGTTGGGCTTACCATTAATCAATAAATATTTACTGTGGAACAGAAGCGTCTAGCTAGGAGTTTAAGCACTGATGAATGACGCAGGTCAAAAAAATCCTTGATGATTGGTCAGCATTATCTTCTTGTATTATTTGCTTAAATATATCAATTTGAGATAGCATTGACCTTGAGAAACTTGTACTGAAAAAATGTGCTAAAAAGTTCTAGGTTGGAAGTAGGCAGACATAGCCTGCTTCCATTTGCTATTGAAGTAGATAACGCTATTCAGGTAGATATCTGGAACTCTGTAAAATGGTGATTGAGTTAGATGCCAATGGCAGTGGGAGCTTTTTAGTTGATTCAACAGAAGGAATCAATGGTATGTGCATAGATTTAGTGGATCCCATGTATAAATTGTTTCTTGATCATTTGAGGAAAGATGGAAGGTCATATATTTTGGAAATGGAGGATGGTGATAACGGTAAATTGGCAATTGTGAATTATGAAAAAGTGGTTGGGTCTGATTTCCTTGCGTTAAATTCTGAGATGACCAGTGGGCATTATAGCTTTGATGGAAAGGAACTTTTTGTAACCCCACATAGGACTAGCTCTAGAAAATCAGATTCAAAAGGCAGTGAAGATAACTTTTCTGGTCTTCATGTGAGGCAAGGTAAAAGCATTGTAAAGGTTGACAGCTATGAAGAAAATTTGATATCAGAACATCAAGGTATTGTTGAAAGGGAAAATTTTGTTACCAAGTATCCTAGACTATCACACTCTGAATCTGGTAAATCTGTTGATTTTTCTGACATTCACAAGAGCCAACCTGCTAGCAATCTGGCGGATGACACTTATCAAAAATTTCTGAGTTGCTTGACAATCCAAGATGGTTTGATGGTCTTGGAATACAATTCTGTTTCAGTTGTTTATGAGGGAAATGAACCATCAACTGCAGTTGAAAACCTGACAACTGAAGGTACATGTTTTTCTGACAGTCAGGGTCCTATGCCTTCTGAAAGCACCCAGCCATCTGTTTCGCCTAATCTTGCATCCAATGGTACTTCTTGTTCTCAAGCTCTCGTGTTGCATGAAAGTTTTCATCAGCCTGACTTATCTGTAAGTTTGAATTCATCTTTTAAGTAATTTATTGTCCCTTTATGAGACCTTGTTATATGAATTTAAGATTTTGAAATTTTTACTTTCGTTAACCATGGAATATTTTAGTTGCATGGGGATGAACAGCTTGAAGTTCCTCATAATGGTTTCAAGTCTACATTTGATATGAAACTCAGGGCTGTTCTTAATAAGCCGTTTGACCAGTATGAACATGACCTGCTTTGGAGGCAGGCAACCTTCCGTAAACCAGTTCTGCGGCACAAGGATCTTCGTAACCAGTGTAAATCATTCAGCACCACTCAAATTGGATTCTCATATCTTGATCATTATCCAGGTGATTGTGAATACTGTTGTGAAGGAACATATTTACACTTGTCTGATGCCTTACGGTTTCTATGGTGATATTAACGTTGCTTCAGTTTCTCAAGAAAAATCACTGTTAAATTGTTATTTTAATCATTTTATTTTCATGTGAATTTAGGAAGGAATGGGTAGAAATGATTAGTTGATTTCGCTGGATATCTCCATGGGTTATAGGTTCATTTGAAAAGAATCAATTTCTAATCTTTGTTTTGGTCTGCAGAAGATTGATACTAATAGTAAAGCACTTAGATTATGATGCATCATTGGGAAGCTTGATCTGTAATATAACAATCTAAAGATTGGAGTATTAGTAGGATTCTTTAGATTTGATGAAAATCGTACCAGAGACACAGCACCTACTGCTGTAAGGATGGAAATGGAAAACCATGTAGACCTACAAAATTCTTGAGGCTGTCTCAGGATTTTTTGTGTTTCACAAATCTGTTTTTAAACTGGGCAACGGCCCCATCCTTGTTGTATCTCAGGTTCTCAGTGCCAAAATAAAAGTAGTAGCTGCTTCTCTGCAAGTTCTCTAGTATCATTTTTCCATAAGTATTTGGGTGGCCTTTTTTAATGTTCCCACCACTCTGCAGTGGGTTGATCTTGAATTCAATACTTCAAAGGATAGTTCAAACTTTTATGAATTCTTTCTGAATGGTGAAATGTTGTATGATTTTAGATATTCTGACCCAAGTAATATATATAATTGCTCGAAAGTAGATAAGGGTACTTCTGACTAATGACTTGCATGGTACTGTTTCGATGGCTTTTAATTATTTTGTTCTTTTGGTATGACAAGCTGAATATACATTCCTAGTTAAATAATAATTAATCTTCAAATGGCAGAGCTTGCAAGGGAATTAGAGTGTACAGATCCTCAGCAGGCACTGACTCTTCTTCGTGGGTTTTTTTTCTGGTTAGAGGTAGCTACTATATCTAATTCTGAATCATTTTTATCATCAAATTTCCACTTTAGAGTTGCCATAGACCACTGTATCTTTCTATTTATCTCTCTCTCTCTCTCTCCTATGTATAAATATGTACATATCCATATATATATATATATATATGCATATATTCATATATTATATTATGTTGCTAATGTTGCAGTTTATGGAAATGAGTGTTGAACAAAATAACGTGCAACCTTCATAACACATATTTGACAATTTATGAGATTATGGCTATTATAGCGATAAACATTAAGCGGAGAATTTTCTCTTATTTGAGCATATAATGATTATACTATTAGACTTAAGGGCATTTGGTTTAATGTTATCTATATATTTTGACATAATGTCATTTTTTAGTGACGATTTCATAATTTTTTATAAGATTATCTACACATATTATTAAACTAAATAATTATTTTTTTAGATAATATGACATAACATCAAGATAACATTAAACCAAAATTGAGTAAAGTGAGTTTTTTATATTCAATGTAGTAGAAATAGAATCTATTAATAAATAAAATTGCTCAGAAGTAGACCACCACTTTGTACATCCAGGATTAGGCAAGGAGTTTGATTAAGCTCATGAAATCATCCTCAGAAATGTCATTGGAGCATGTTCAACAATGCTTTCTTTAATCCACCATCTATCTTGCTATCAATGTAATTTATTATCGTCAGTGCCACGCAATGTTTATTCCTAGTTCTATGTTGTGGAGGCTACTTTAGATCTAGTTTACTATCTTCTGCCATGCAAGATAAGTTTTCATTCATGAAAACATTTCTCAAGACCTGAATTTATGAGTCCTTTATACAAAATTCTTCTGTCATCCACTTTTGCATTGTTTTGCGTGCGATTTTAACTTTGACATGGAGATATCTTTGAATAAATTCTAATAAAATAAATTGTTCCTTGCTCAATCAACATTCCATTCTTATTATACTAGCTTTATCTTTTTCTGTCACAAAGGTACCTTCAGCTTCTTATTATAATGTCTAGATGCTTATTTTTGTGGCTATGGATGATTGGTCAAGGAAGATATGTGCGGTCAAATTTCAACGTCAGTTTAATTGGCCACGTGGAGAAGATTAAGCTAAAAGAAACTTTTGATAAGCCTCGAATATGAGTTATTCGACCTAGTCAGGTTAGTCGTATACCCGTTTGGGGATGGAACAGAGCAAGAGCCAAACAGCCCAATCGAATCATTCAGTCAAACAGCCTACTCGAATGAGCTATTCGAATTGGCTCTTTTCTCATTTTCCTCCTTTCTCTTAACTAATAGAGCAATTAATGCTGCCCTACTAGGTCATGCTTCTACAACATGGTGTGTAATCCTAAGGAGGAAAGCCTCAACTAATGTTTGCAATCTCCTGGCATAGATTAGCTAGTCAGCAAGCCTATACCTAGAAAATCCCTCATTAATGAGAATTATCTATTCCACCAACTCCTCTTTCTATAAATACTTTCATTTAATACAGAGGGAGGATTTTTGGGATTCTCTCTCTCGACATCTATCTTTCCCCTCTTTCACCCTAAGCATTTAGGCTGCTTGTGGACTTTTTGGAACACAAGGCTCCGACTAAGCTCTGTAATTTAGTCTAACGTCCCACGGTGATTAATGGGAATTATCAATTGTTCACAAAAATGATTTCTTGTTTGTAGTCGTCGAGCTGTAAGGATGATTGGTTGGTATGGTCAGAGCGAAGCTGACGTGCTTGATTGAGTGTTGAATTGGCGTAAGTGTTGGAAGGTCTTTCTTTAAAACAAACATATCGGAGAATTTATCTTGAGTTGAGCCATTGGGGTGGATATGTTGAGGTGCTTTAGGTTGATTCAAACATTTTGGAATATGCAGTATGGCAAGGGTGGTTTCATGGTTCTATTTCTGACATATCAAGAATAAATGAGTCACCTAGGTCTTGCGTGTAGTGGCTCTTCCATGATATCTTGACTAAGAATGGTCGATAGTATTTGCTTTCAAGGAGCTTAGGCAAGTTAAGGATGACATTTCGAGGTGAGTCCATCAGGGTATGGTTTCAGGGAGTTGAGCCGGCTCACTATAAGGTCATGTGAACAGTTGGGATTAGTGTGATGTTTCTCCTATAAACAACAATATGTGAAATTACATTGATAGTTTTATTGAAATGTATATGATGTTAAATAAAATTATTTTCCAGTATTGATTAGTGTCGTATGCGAAAGAAACATGGTTTTTATAGTCATGAGCTAAAAAAGGGTGTGAAGTTCTGGTTGGGCAGGGTGGTTATCAGATTAATTTTGAGCGAACCGAAGACAACTCGAAATTGAAAATTTCAAGTTCGGCTCGGCTAGCAATCGGTCCGAAATTGAAATAGGACATAGTTCTACCCGGCTCTATTCAAAATGACTTGATTTCAAGCTGGCTCGAATCGTGATTCGAATCGGCTCGTAATTGTAAAAAAATGTAAAATTATTATGCGTTTAAGAGGATTAGATCTCTAGATCTAGAGAAGAATAAGCTTTAAACCTCCTGATGCGGGATAAAAAAATGCAAATAATATTTATATAAAATAAAATTAATTAGCAAATTATTTTTTAATTAAGTGAGGCTATTGTTCACAAATGTGAGCGAGCTAGGTCGCCATAGCAAATAGAGGGAGAGAAACAGCAAAATGAGTTTACATATGCTCATTAGATATGAGATTGACTTCCTTGCACTTATAAAAGAATGCTGTGTTAAGTAGAATTGAATTGGAGAAAGTACAATCTTATATATTTCCCCATTAGTTTGGGAATAAGTATTCTTTTTAGGGAAAATTATGATGATGGCAAATTGCTTGCAGAATCTGTGCCATGAAGATGCTTATCAGCCATGGCTATCAGCAAGCAGCAAACAAGTCGAAATCTCAGATCATGACAAGGTGCTCCTCCCTGATCTTGAAGAGCAGCTGGATAGTGGAAGGTAGTTCCGTATCCCAAATTAGTAATATAAATTATCTGTCTTCAAGAGGACTTTCTTCGGTTTTGCGAGTCCCTACACTTTTTAGATGTTTTCTCATGTTTTTGTTGATCTGTTTGGCTGGGGTTAAACTCAAGTTATGTTAAGTAATCTGGGTTCCTATTTAGACGAGTTTTAAGTTGTGAAATCTCCTACGAGCAAATGACTAAATGGTTCAAGGAACTAGTGTTCAATGAACTGCTTGATACTCAGTTTGATAAGAGTTTGTTCATGTTCAGTTCATTAAGCTTAACAAACATGCTTGAATATAATTTTAAGAATTCAAGTAGTAAATAAACGAGTTTGAGCATACCGATGTTTGGTTCATTAATGTTCATAAATTGTTTGCATGAAGTTTATTAGAATTCTCGATATAAAGATTAGAGTTTATTTAGAGATTTATGTATATCTTGTTTATTAATACGTAAAAAGAAATTTAATTTATCATGAATTAGTATGATGATAAGTCTGGTGTCGATAGGTTAATATATTTGATAATAATTTATTTATAGTTTTTTCAGTCATGAATTTAAATATATATGAGTATGTTCATGAACAAATTAGAGAGCTTGTTTGCAAACCAAATAAGAACCGTGCCCAAGCATAGGGGTGTTAAAAATATCTGAAACTCGAAACTCGCTCGGAACTCGTTCGATTTTTGAATCGACTCGAAATCGGTTTGAAAATTTTGAATCGAATCATGAGCTATGGACTTTAGCTTGAAGTTCATTTCGAGTTAATTTCGAGTTGGCTTTAACTCGCTCTAAATATAATTCAATTTGGCTCAAAATGATATGTATAACATAAATAATATTTATGTATAATATAAATATATATACATATAAATAAAATATCATTATATATGATTTAATTAGTAGTTCAGTGGTAGAGTAGAGGAGATTTAAGATTTATTTTCTTTAAACCTCAAGGATCAAATCCTCTTAAATATATAATATTTCTACATTTTTTATAATTACGAATCAATTCAAATCATGATTCGAGCCGGCTCGAAATCGAGTCATTTCGAGCCGGCTTGAATCATATCCCATTTCGATTTCAGACCGATTTCGAGCCGAGCCGAACTCGAAATTTTTGATTTCGCGTTACCTTCGATTCGCTCAAAATCGGCCCGATAACAGCCGTACCCAAGCATTATGTTCGTGAGCCAAGCACAAACCAGCTCAAAACAAGCTCGAGCTCATTGTTAATAAATGAACATGAATTTGAACAGAGGAACAAATATTGTTCTACTAGTGAAATTCTTAATCCCTCATGATTTTTCTAACATGTGAAAGAAAGGGCTAGCAGAGAATCTCCAACAATTATATCTCATTTTTTTAAAAAGAAATTGGTGAACTAACTATTTAGTGTCACCAAACTGGTTAACATCGAACCTTTCAACCCGTCACATCCCCACCAACCATCGACAAGCCTCAATCCAAGTGTCACGTCTAAGAGAAATTATTACGTTCAACCACTCGAACATTCATGCAACCAATTCGGTCCAACCATGTATACACTAGGTATGTGTTGGCCGTGATTGATGGCCAAACGTCATAAAATTTTCACGTCTAGAACATTGGCTCGTGAACAAGCTCGAGTAGCCTGATTTATCCGAAGAAATTAAGTCCTGCGTAACACATCCCTAATTCGGACTCAACCTCACCAGATTTCAAGTTGAGTTTTTTTTTTTTTTTTTTGTTATATCTATGCTTAGAATTTGGTATATGTAGACATAACATTATATTGTTTGGGTATAAAAACATTATTGTAATTTAATTAAAAAATAATAAATTTATCAGGGCTGACCCAATTTGAGGTTTGGTCAGGCTTCACTCCCTGCTTGGGGTTGACTTATATTTGATTATTAATTTTAATGTAATTTGATTTAATTTAATTTAATTTTGAGTCGAACTAATTTGGATCAATGCCCACTACCTCTTCCACTACATTAACATACTAAATTTGTCAAAAAAAAAAAAAATTATTAATATTTTATATTTATTTTAACATTAAAAGTTTAATTTATATCACATTTTTAATATATTTTAATAAAAAATTAAAATTATTTTATATTTAATATAAATTTTAATTACAAAAAAATTTTATTTTATAATATAATATTAAAATAATATTTATTTAAAAAAAAAATTAAAACACCTTGAAATTAGGGCGAGATGACTTATCAAGGCAAAAGCCAATTAGCACCTAAAAGGGCATTTTGCAGGCCCAGTGGAGAAAGGTATTAGTGGGCCCTTAGCAGTATTAGTGGGCCCTGAGTTTCAGGCCCAATTTGAGTGTTGTTAACATTTTGATTATTGGATCAATATTTAATTTGAATCGAGTTTGTTGAACTTTATGTCTCAAAATTTTACCGAGCAGAGTTGAATTCATAATTGAATTGGATAATCAGGTCCAATTTTTGTCAGATGAACAATTTTATTTTTGCTAACTTTGGTTTTTTCATCGAGTTTGACTTCAGATCAGAACTCGAATCGACTCAGTACATTTATAGGCTCGATCACGAATAGGCGCACTGTAGTGGGTTTTGACTAGAGGACTAAATGAGACGTGGCTATCAATATCAAGAGGTTGGTGGAATCCTTTAACAACAAGGAACTATCACAAAGTCATTTTCGAAGTCCATAGCCCGCCAACTATCGTTACACTAATGAGTTTTCTAAATTAAATGCATATAGAAAGAAATAATTTAAAATTCAAAAATGTGAATTGACGTTGCACTAAAATCATGCATATGCACCTAATATGCTTCCAAATAATGGAGAGTATTACTATGAAAGTTCGAGACATAAATAGAAAATCGGAAAGAGAAAATCTATGTTTTGATCAATGTCCGTCAAAAACCGTTAAATACTACTTCCATGGACCAGAATGAAACAAAAAAATAATAATTCAAAAAATATGGACCTATATGAAATATGAGTTAAACTTCGGAGAACCAGATGTAATTTGCCCATATTTAAACATCACCGTCAATCGTCATCAAGCTCAGGGCGAAGGACAGAACGGCTTCGATGAGTCTCCTCTGTGACTCGGAACGCTGAATCGCCGGAGCCGCCCCTCCTCCTCCTTCAGATACCCTTCGCACAAGAACGCCCGCGAGAACTCGTCCTCCACCTCTCTATCGACGTCGTGCACGAAGACCTCCGTCTCCTCCTCCCTCCTCCTCCCCCTGGCCGCCATCGCCGCCGTGTAGATCGCCCCCATCCTCCCCGGCGAGCCCTCCGTCCACCCCGTCGGCGCGTCCACCATGATCAGATCCCACTCCTCCTCGTAGAAGACCTCCGGCAGCCCCTTCAGCGCCAGCCCGCACGCCGACTTCCTCAGCTCCATCCCCGCCGTCGCCGCCGCCGCCGCCTCCGGCGACGAGCACTCCGGCCGCCGGCCCATCTCCAGCAGCGCTGCGGCGTCCCGCACCTTCGTGTCGTAGCGCACGTGGTGGGCCTCAAGCTCCGGGAACCGGCGGCTGACGGAGGCCATCCAGGCCTCGTCCTCCTCCAGGAAGACCGTCCGGCCGCCGTGGTTGAGCGCGCTCCACATCGGGCTGTCGAGGCCCAGCCCGAAGACCAGGAACCTGTCAGACCTCAAAACAATCCGAGAAAAAAAAATAAAAATTAGGAATAATAAATAAACAAAAATATATGTATAACGATCATCATGAACACAGAATTTTTACGAGAAAAATCCTTCAATCTTCAGCGATTTCAAAATGAAATGACAATAAAAAGAGAGAAAAGAAAGAAAAGTTGGGATTTTTTTTTTCTCTTCAAGCCTTCGATCAGTGAGTCTGGTTCTCGAGCAGAAGATGATCAGCTAACGTTGATTTGAGATGATACGCTAGGTAGTGGATCTAATTAGAAGAGAGGGCTTTTGATTTAGCTAATAAAAACATCAAAATTTTGTCTTCTGTAATTATTATGACATTTATAGATAGCATTTATAGATGGTAAAGGCGGTAAAATGGCGGCATCATAGCCAGTTAATTGACAGCTTTCAACAATTTCTAGTAGAACCTGCACGGCGATCGTCGCCGGAGCACCCTCGCCGTAACGGCGATCTCCCTGGCCGTCTGCTGCGGAGTGGTGTTGGAGGTGGCGTAGTGGACGATGGTGTCGGCCAGGGAGTCCGGGATCTTGGAGCAGATCGAAGCGGGGGAGATCGCCGGAGGGAATCCGGCCGTCGTCATCTCCGGCGGGGAGGAGGTCATCGGGCGGAGGGTGAGGATGAGGAGAAAGAGGAGGAGGAAGCCGAGGGGAAGGAGGAGCTTGAGGGTGAAGGTGGTGTGGATCCTGGCGGCCATCGCCGTGAGGAAGGAGGAGATGATCTGAGGATAGGGAAGCCAGGGTTTTCGTGTGGGATTCTGAATTTCAGGTGGAGAAGGATAAATTGCATTTTGGTCACCCGCATTTTTTATTCATTATTACATCCTGATATCTCGGTTTTCATGAACTTTCAATTTGGTCTTTGGATTTGAAGATTATTAACATGTATGGTTCTCTTGTTTTGGATTTGGCCAAATTTTGTCTCAGTTAAATTTGTTCTACTTTAATAGATCATTTATACTTTTAATTTTTTTTCGAGTAATATTTATGTATAATGTGTGCATATTTCGATTTAATTAAAACGATCAAACAGTTTGGGATCAATCAGAAATGAGTTTAAAAAGTGGAACTTGTGTGAACTACTGGGTAAACTTCAGCGACCCAAGTATGCTTTTACTTGTTTGGGTAAATTGCATCGAGGCTGCTGAGATTGAAAAAGCATTGCAATTTAGCCTTAATTTTTTAAAAATTTTAATTTTAGTACTAGGATTATAAAAGATTATTGTTTAGTCCAAATTAAGATATAATTATTAATTATTCTTAATTGTTAATTTTTTATTTTTTAGAATATAATTTTAAAATATTTATATTTTAAAATTTTAGAGTTAAAAAAGCGAAAGATAAAAGAAATTAAATTTTAGATTTTTATTAAATATTTGAAAGATGATGATAATAAAAAGCATAATAATCTTTTAAAATATATAATTAATTAATCAAAATAATTAAATTTTATATTTTATAAAGGTCAGTAAAAAAATTGAGTTTTTGGAAGAGTAATAAAAATTATAGCGCTTTTATAATTTTTTAAAGTGGAGATTTTTTAAAAATAATATTAATTGAAATAATAATAATAACATTTGTTTTTAGAGAAATATTTTTGAATACTGGGTGCACATTTGGACCTAATTCAAACTTATGTGAACTACAGGGTAAACTCTAGGGACCCAAGCATACTTTACTTTTGAAATACTATGAAGCTTTTTGGTAATTTACTGTTTGGGCAAATTGCATTCAGGCCCTTGAAGTTGAAAAAATATTATAAATTAGTCTTATTTTTTTAAGAATTTTCATTTGAGTCTCCAGAGTTATAAAAGATTATCGTTTGATCCCAATTAAAATATAATTATTAATTTTTTATAATTATATTGTAAGGTTAGTTTTAATCATTAATTTTTGTTTTTTAAAATATAATTTTAAAATACTAAAAGTTATGTATTTTTAGTATTAAATTTTTTGAGAATAGAAGAAAAATTAAATTTAATTTTTTTATTAATTTTTTAAAAAAAAGTGATGACGAAGGAGTATAATAGTCTCTTAAAATATATAAATAATTCAAACTAATAAAAAAATAAATTTTGCATTTTATATTAGAAAAGGCTAGCGAAAAAGATGAAATTTTGAAAAAGAAAATAAAATTCTAGTATTTTTATAATTTCTTTATAACATTCAAGTATTTTAAGTTTTTTGTGTTTTGTTGTTCTCCTAATTAATCCATTAATGTGTATTAAAAAAAATAAATTTACTTAATTAAGTTTGATTAGGTGTACTTGATTAAGTTTAATTAAGTGTAATTAAATTACTTATTAGCTCTAATTGGGGAAAATAATGCTGGCCAAATCTCATCCAAGCCTGTAAGTGAGAGAGCCCAGGTTTGAAGCCAACTGCAACTAATAAAATTAACGAATAATTTCATACATAATACTTCATATGAAATATTTAATATATAAATATGGTGATATGAAATACTATGTATGTAAATATCCCTAAAATTAAATAAAAAATTTGAAGTTTGAATAGAATTTTTTTTTTTTCATTTTTGAGTGTTCCAGCAGATTGAGAGGGAGTGTAACATCCTAAAATTTGATTGGTGTATTTAGAAATTAGAGCTGATTTGAACTCAAAAAGAATAAATTTGGATTTAGAATAAATAAGTTTAGACTTATTTATAAAGATATAAAAATAAAGAGATTAAATGATAATTTTCCCTAAAAATATATATACCATTTGTTTGGGCAGCCAGCTGCCACCGCCCTTTTCTGTCCTCTCTGCCATGTGGCTAAAAGGGTGTATGGATAGAAGATCAAAAATCAATCTAAAATAAAATTGATTTTAAATTAAATTGAAATTGAGTCGATTAAAATGTGTCGATTAATGAGTTAAAAATTCGGCTCGGTAATAATTTCGAGCTGATTTTGAGCCGGGTAGGCTCGGCTCGATCCAGCTCGAAATTAGCTCGAATTAAAATACATTTTATATTATAATAAGCATATGTAATATAAATATATATATATATATATATATATGTTATATAATATATATATCGGACCGGGTCAAGCTTACCCGGCTTGAGATCGGCTCAAAAAAAAATTGAGATTTGATTTATTCCGACTCGAAAATGAATCGAAATCGGCTCGAAATTGATTGGAATCGACTCAAGCCGGCTCGAAGTTGAATCCAATCGAGTTCCAGTCGATCAAAATGTAATCAATCCGATTTTGAGCCGATATTGATCGGATCGGTAACAGCCCTACATGTGGCAGAGAGTAAAAAAAAAAAAAAAATAATAATAATAATAAAAGGGCAAGGGGCATTTGTTATTTTTTCCTCCTCTACCTTCCACCTCCTCTGTTCCGCCTCCTTTTGCCAAGCTCAGCCAGCAGCAGCTATTAAGCTGGGAAAAACAAAAGAAATAGAAGAAGAAAAAGGAAGAGAAAGAAGGAGAAGCTAGAGAAGGAAAATTCGAGCATTATTTAACAATAAATCGGTAGTAATTTTTTTTCTAAATTGATATTAAATTATTATTATGTTGAGATAATAATTTAATGTTTCGAGAATTTGAGAAATTGTGATGTTATGCTGTATAACTTAGTTCGATAGCTAATTTGCTTATATGATTTTAAAATACGATAATAAATAATAAAGAAAAGTTTTCTTATTGCATTTATATTCCTGTCTTAACTTGAGCTTCAGGGGTGACGATCGCCAATTTACCACTGAGGGCTAGTTGTAACTAAATTGTCGCTGAGGGCTAGGACGCGATAGCATCCAATGTGTAAAAGGGCAGTTAGGTATAAACTAAGAAATCAAGGCCACTTCGCGTAAAAATTGATTGATAACTAAAAATGAGAATTTATTTATGAATTTAAAATTTGCATTCACATGCACTTTATTTTGATTCTTATATTTGCTCCAGTTACTACTTTTAATGTTAATTATGATGAAATTAAAATCGCATACTTGCTTGTAATTATTTTTATTTAACTTGTTAGTATTACTGTCTACTCAGCCTAGGATCAGATAGCTGATGCCTATTTTAGCGGTACTGCTACACAAGAAGATCAAGGAAAAAGGAAGGTAAGCAAGTTGCAAGTGTTTTAGTTGTATTTTTTTTTTATTCTGTCGTTAATCTTTTTGTATCTTTTGAAAGACTTATGGAATATTAAATTTTAATATCTCACAACTGTTGTATAAACTAGACTTTGATATTTATTATTGATATGGTTATTTTTTTGTGATTAACAATTATGTGATATTTATTATTCTTAGTATTTCTGAACTAGTTATTTATCTAGAGTTCTAGATTAAAGTTGTGTCATCATACTAGTTTATTTTATTATGCTAATCAGTACTGAGCCCATTAAGTAATTGATTCGCTGCATTGGGCTCAGTTGTCGGGTTAGGGTCCTGACATTTTTAGATTTAAATTAAATTTTTTTAAAAGTTATGATCAACTTGAGATGTTCTTCCTATCTTAGGGACACAGATGCAATTTACTTTTGTTTTTATTTTATTAATTTTTATGTGTTTGATGATGAGAAGTGGGTGGTTTGACATTTTACAAAGTAATTGTGGTTGTTGGATTTTGATTGGTTGAACATGGAATGTTTGTTGAGCTATCTATGATCAACTTTAGATAAAAGGGATTGGCTCAAGAATGATCAAAAATAAAATTAACAAAAAAAAAAAATCAAAATCATAAAATCATGACTAATTTAGTTTTCATAAATTTAGAAAAGTTTTAGTGTCGATAATTTCAATTGCTGCATAAATTGCCGCTTTATTTTATTTTTAAAATAATCAATTAATTTATTAATATGAAGTGCTAAATATTAGTTTAAAACATTTCCTAAAAATTAAGTTATATGCTTCTTAAAATCTAATTTTTTAAAAAAATTTAATACCAATCAAAGAGTTAGTTATATATCTAATGTGACTAATTCAATAAAAAAATAAAAAAATTTTAAATGATAATAGTAGATTTCTATGGTATATAACCAAATCATAATATTAAGATAGAGTTAATTACAAGCATAATTGGTAAAAAATTATTAAATTTATTGATTAAAAGAATTAAAATTACAAGTTCACAAATTCCCATAAATCATAATGTATTAAAATATTTATAAATGATTAAAGTATTGGATTTATTCAAATATTTAAGTTGAATATTGCCTGGATATGACATTTTTTTAACATATTTAATGGACTTGAAATTAAAAAAAATATTAATCTCTCTCTCAATCTTTTTTACGAGCAATACCATTTAAGTCAAATATTTATATATAGCACCCTCTAAATTTAATATTTATAGACAACACCCCCACTTTAACTTCTGTTTGGAAGTACCTTTTGTAAATATTAGAATTAGAGGATGTCACTTATAAATATTTGACTTAGAAAATACCGTCTATAAAGAAAGTTTTTTTTAAGATGACAGATATAAATTCTCTTAATTTTTAATGTATAACTATGAGGATAATGACCTGTTGTCTGATCCCAAATCTCAGATGAGAAATACGAAGAATTACATTAAGCAATTACTAATCAGTGTACAATTTGTCGAATCAACATATAACATAAATTCTTTCGAGCCTTATTATTGTTGTATATTTGTGAGGACAAAAAATTATGTATTATAATATTGTATAATGTAAATCTCTTAAATCTACGATCAATTTTAATAATAACAATTAAAAAAAATATTATTTACTCGAAATATCACAATTTTTTCAACCTATCTGAAAATTTTAGTATTGTGCATGTGGATTGAACTTGAGATCACCCTTATAGATTCGAATAATCTTCTTCCTTATTAGATTAGGAAAACACCATAATTTTTTTTTTTGCGTATGAAGTAAATAATCATACTCGGGGATCTATAAATAATTTATCATAATATTAATTTAAATTTATTTTTTGAGTATAAAGGAAACGATTGGATCACACGAAATCTGATTCGTGTTTTCCACATATCCAACTACCAATCAATCGATGAAAAGCGCAGAGAAAAGTTTGTTAGGACCTGAAAAAAATAATTAGTTTGTTTTATTAGTTTTTGATAATTGCGCTCTCAAAGTTTGGATGTGATTCCTTCAACGTTACACTAAAGCGACGGTGGTGCTGGTGGAGCAGTTGAGGAGGCCCAACAGTATTTTCAACCAAAAAAAAAAGAAAAAAAACTAAAGGTGAAATTGCATTTTACTATCAAATATAACTTAAACTTATTGGATGACACATTTAAAAACTCTTTGAATATTAGTGTTAACGGAACAGGCACGTGGCAATTCACTCGACTCGCGATAGCTGTAACATTATTATTCGCTTCGGCTTTAATTAAAGGAATAATTACGCTCAGATTTCTAAATTTAACACTTAATAACGTACAGATCTACGTTTTTTTAAATTATAGAAGGGTCTCTGAAATTTAATAAAATATCAAATGAGTCTTTTTTAATTTTTTATTATTAAAAATATTTTAAAATTATCATTATACCCCAGTATTTCTCTCTCTCTTCCCTGGCTCTCTCTCTCTCTCTCCCTCCTCACGATCCCGGCGCACATGCGTGGGGATCGGGAGGAGAGAGAGGAGCCGCCTACATTAGATCTACATCAAAATATGACATGGGTAGATACTTTACTTTTATTTTTATCATCTGAAATGACTTAAATAACTTTTTGTCTTAATTTAGGTAGTGTTTGGTTCAATATTATTTTAATATTTTATTATATTATTTACAAAAATTAATTATTTAGTTTAATGATATTTATAAAAATAATTTTCTATAAATTATAAAATTATTAGTTAAAAGATAATATCTAAATTTCATAACACGTACATTACGTGACATAACATTAAGGGGGCATTTGGTTTAATGTTATCTTGATGTTGTGTTATGTTATTTAGAGAAGATGATTGTTTAGTTTAATGACACCTACAAAGAATCTTCTATTAAATTATAAAATTATTAATCAAAAGATAATATCTAGATTTCATGATATTTAGATTACATAATGTAACACTACGATAACAACGAATCAAACTCCCCCCTAAGATAACAACGAACTAAATGCCCCCTAAAGTTTTTGTTTTTCCCTTTTTTTTTTTGATAGGCATCTACCTTTAAATACTGCGAAAATCATGAAAAATGAGGATTGCATTTTTTTTTTCGATTTTTAAAACTAACTATTTGTAAGATGCTACCAAACAAACAAAAAAGACTAGAAGAACTCATCGAATTATTACATAATCTTTATTTTAAGACAATGTTATCTATCTTTGTGAATGCATTTCAATTTTATATTATTATATAAGATTTTAAAACTCAATTTTAATTTTGATTTTAATCACAATTTAAAAGTATTAATTTTTAGAAATATTTACATACATAATAATTCATATCACCATATTTACATATCAAATATTATTTTTTAAAAATTACACTTCACACACCTAAAAATTACACTCTACACATTTTTCTTACACCACATATATTTTTTCTAAAACTGCAGTGTAATTTTTTAAAAGTGAGTATGATACATATAATTATGATAATATGGAGTATTATGTATATAATTATCTGTAATTTTTTTAATAGCTTTAATAGTTTCAGTAATTTTAATTTAAAAATTTGAGGATTTCAGCTCATTTCGATTGAAAGTTTTAAAACTTTTGAATTTCAATCGAAACTGAAAAAACTAAAAACACAATTCAAAAAGCAAAAAGAAAAATGCATGTTCGTGGCAATTAAAAAAAATCAAAGAAAATAGAAATTAAAAAGAAGCATCTTCTTATTTGCGTGACCAGTATTCATATAAATTGCAACCGTATTATTATCATAAGTCAGGGTACCATCAGTAGATTCATGGATCCTCCTTCCTCATGCCGATCAAGTTGACTTTCATTCTAAATATATTACACTTTATAAAAAAAAAAGAAACAAAAGTCCATAATAAAAAAGAGCAAAAAAAAATACAAATTTATAAATAAATTGACCTTTATTTTTTGTATAATTTCTAAATTATCCCTTATTAAAAATTTCATTGATAATTCTTAAAAATATCAATAATTACAAAATTTTTTATTTAAAAAAATAATCATTTATATATAAAATATTAAATAATATCTATAGATTATTCTATTTTATAAAATTTAAATTATGAGGTGAGATATATTTTAAGAAAAATATAATATTTAAAATTTTAGATAAATAATTACTAAATTTGTATTTTCTAAATTAATATATTTCTTTCATATTTTATGTCAATGTAAATTTCATCAAGATGGTCTTTTTATTTTTAATCAATAAAAAATTAATGTTAGATCCTAACTTAAATATTTTGTAAATTATAAGGACCTGAATGTACTTGATGCAAAATTCAGGGACATGCAAGTAAGTTTGCCCTTTTTAATGTCCAAACTGGCCAGGTAGTGTATTCCAAAACCCCAGTCCCATGGCGCAGCCATCGGCAGCAGCGGCGACGGCGGCTGTAGCAGCCTCCTTCGCCGGCAAGGCGTGGCGGATCGTTCCCCGGCCACTCCTTGAGACCATTCTGACCAACTTCGCTCATCACATCCGCGTCCCCCAGCCCCTTCTTCTCCACGGCCCCCGCGGCGTCGGCAAAACTACCGTCCTCCTCCACCGCCTCCTTCCCGAATGGAACAAGGGCCCCCACATCGCCGGATACGTCGACTTCGCTTCCGACCGTTGCGTGCCGTGGGCCTCAACGCCACCGGCGGAGTTCCCTCCGTTAAGCGCTCGACTCGAGCGCGAGCTCGAGGCTATGGTTGAGCGAGGGGTGCGCCTCGGCAAGATTGGCAGCCGTTCCGTCTTCTCCGCCCTTAACAAGTGGCACGGCCTCGCCAACCCCCTCCGCCGCGTTATCGGCTCCGGCCGCTTAACGAAGCGCGACGAGACGGCGTCGGTCACCGCGCTGTGGAACAAGGCCATGCTTGCTCAGACGGCGCGGATCGCAGCTTCTGAGGTTGGCTCTGCGCTTGTAGAAACGTCGTTGGAGAGGAGTTGCTCGCGTGAGGAGGCGGCGTACATGAGGGAAGCGGTTGTAGCGCTTAAGCTTGCTAAGGAGGTCATTGGAATGCACCAGGATTGGAGGCGGGAGGCAGTAAAGCATCTCAACAGAACAGGAGGTTTCTCGAGGACTCTTGCTAATTCTTCCACTGATTGGCCTTGCCTTCTGCTTGAAATCCTATCTGACGCCGCAGAGGTT
Source organism: Apostasia ramifera (assembly GCA_019297695.1). Lineage (NCBI taxonomy): Eukaryota > Viridiplantae > Streptophyta > Magnoliopsida > Asparagales > Orchidaceae > Apostasia > Apostasia ramifera. The sequence continues at coordinate 298,626 of JAEMOT010002570.1, read as the reverse complement.
GACTTTTTTCAGGTTTGTTGAGATTGGGTGGGGATGGGGATTTTGGGTATTTGATTCACATCATCATAGAAGTGCTGTAGGAACTTTGAAGTCACCGGTGAAACCATGTCCAAGGTGAATAACAACCTTATTGAATGAACACTCGATTTTTCTGGACCACCATCTTGAACTATAACAGAGAAGAGGAAAAACTGAGGAAAATACTCTACTAGGACACAGTAAGATAGACAACTATAGCGATTTTAATGTGGTAAGTGAAATAACCTAGGGCCTGTTTGTTTGTAAGGTTAAATTTAATAAGGTTAAAATTAAACTTGAATAGAGATATTTTTTATTGAAAGTTGTGAATGATGTGAAATAAAGTTAGTTATTATATTGGGATGTATGAGTGATATGATATAAAATTAGTTATTATATTGGGATATGTGAAGGATGTGATATAAGTTAGTTATTATTTTAGTAATGTGTGTAGGATGTAAAATAAAGTTAATTTTTAATATTAAATTTTATGTATAATATGATGTGCCTGGTTAAAATTAAACCAGGTTAATTTTCAATGGTCAAACAAACAGGGCCTCTATTGTTGATTCAAGCTCGACAACTAACTAAAATAACATTTAGATTTAGTGGATCTATTTGGTGACTTGTCGAACAGTTAATGTGGTCTTTGTTTAAGACACTATATTTAGACGAAAATGGAGACCTCTCATTGTTCTTCTCCATTTCTCTGGCGGTAGCGATGATAAAACTTAAAGATTAGATTAACCCTGCTTCAGATCAATATCGTTAGATTTAACTTTTTGGTGACAGTTTCTTGAAGTATTCATATTGAACCTCCGACTTCATTCCAGCAGAGTTTCTCCTAAGATGCATCAGTCATTCCTACATCATACTCGCAACATTGCCCCTTTTATAGCTAGAGATGCAACAACAAAATTTAGGCCTGATCTCCCAAGAGTGCCCCCACACATTGCTGCCCCATGCAAGAACTCCTAGCAATTCAATTGTGGACTGGCGTGGCTATTTCTCCATGATTATTTGCTGGTCTGTGTGGCCACTCTTCCATAACCAACTTAGATTACTTGCTATTCTAGAAGCTCACGTTTAATTTTGCTACAAGAAGTAACTTCTTAATAAACAAGTGAACTAACAATTTCTTATTATTTAAGAACATCTTCATGAGGTTAGGCGCCAATCTTTGAAGGCTGCGCCTTTGAAGACTTCTTTGAAAGGTTTTTGCACATAACCACATTCTAGATGCTGTTTCCTAGTGTTTATCACAAACACTGTACCTAGACTTTTCTTCTTAATAGAAGCCAAAGCTTAGTTTTTGTCAGTGTTCGTCACACAACACCCCTACTCAGAGGTTCTTTTTGGTAGAAATCAAACCCTAATCCTAGCCAACAAAACAACATTGTGCCCTTTTTTATTTGAGGTTGCCATAGCTTCGGTTTGATCTTAAGACTCGGCCAGTATTTCCTTGTCCTTTGTCAAACCTAGTGCTCGGTTTTCAGCATTTATCATAGCCTTGGTGAAGCTTTCTTTGATGATGATTTTCTTCGAAAATGCTCTATTCAACAAGCCTTTTTTGACTTTCTCCTCGTTCTCATTAGGAGTGATCTGTAACAAACTCTCCCACTTGATTTATGAAATGGGGTGATTTCCAAGCTAATTGTTGCTCTACAAACTTCATGCTTGGCTCTGATTATGGGCTCTGTCATATTTGACGGGTTTTTGTTAATGCGAATCTTCTTCAACAATAATATCATACTCTCAAGCATGTCCCTTATATAGTGATGGCAGACTTCAATATTCTTTCGATCGTGAGTAGAAATTTGGTTATTCGCTAGTGAATAGCATTCAAATTGCCACAATTTAAGGAATTTTCATCTTGATTGTGCCCTAGTTCTTTGAGTAGTTTCTTTATCCACAACATCATTTTTACCCTCTTTTGTTGTTGCATTCAGCTCAGCTTCAGTCGTTGAAAGTTTGTAGTGCTTTTGTAGCTTGGATTGCTGTCACGCCTAGAGTAACCCATTATTGTGAAGTTGACTTCATGGTGTCTAGATCTCTGGGCATATCTGTATTAGAGTAGCCAACAATCTTCGACTGCTCCCTTCCGAAGCGCAAATCCATCTTTTAAGTGCCTTGAAAATACCAGAGGGTTTATTTGATTGTTGTCCAGTGTTCTTTCCTCGAATTGGGGATTCTGATATCAGGAGCTATGTCCAGCCTTGTGTATACCACAACGTTCATCAAGCTTCTAATCATTGTCAAATACAAAACTTTGACATTACTTATCCTCATTTATAAAAATACATTGCTTGGTGGACACTTGAAATTGATTCCCCAAAAAGGCTACAATTGATTTTGTTTTGTCCATGTTGAATCCGCGGACTTTCTCAACGTATTCTTGTGACAACCAAAGTTTCTTTGCCTTCTGGTTGCAGTATATCTTTATGCCTAGTATTTGCATAGCTAGACCCTACTTGTTCATGTTGAAGGCCTTGCTGATCCTACTTTATTTCTTCCACGTACATTTGATGACCTACATGTCGACGTACAGTAGTAGGGTCATGAAGCCTCCTTCACTATTGTTCTTCACATTGACACAATGGTTTGGGATGTTCGCTAATATTTAATTTGGTCATGAATAAGTCAAACTTCTTGTATCACCATTGAGGATCTTGTTTCATGTGATACAACCTCTTTTACAACCCATAGATGTGTTGCTCCTTTCCCTTCACTTCAAAGTCTTTGGGCTACATCATGTCGATCTTTTTCTCCAAATCTTCACAAAGGAAAGTTGTCTATACATCTAATTGTTCAATTTTGAGATTAAGGTTTTTGCAAGATCGAGGATTACATGGATCGACAATATCTTCACTACCAATAAAAAGATTTCTTTGAAGACAATACCATGCATCTATTTTAAGGCCTTCTCAACATGACTTGCCTTGTACATAGGCTATGAATTCTCTATCTTTTAGCTTGTACACCCATTTACTCTTAAATGCTCTTTAACCTTTAGGCAACTTCATCATTTCGTAGGTGTTGTTCTTATAAAGAAAATTGATCTCCTCTTGTATAGCTCTTCTCTATATATTGGCATATTTGGGCTTTAGAATTGCTTTAAAATTCTCTGATTCATCTACATCAGCTAGAGTAAATTATTCATCAGTGGGGGACATTATTAAAGGACATCACATCTTCAAAGATTTGTTTGGAGCTTCTTCGTTAAGCATTACTAAAAATGCTTCCTCGAAGATTTCTTTATCTTCACCTTGATCATCTCCTTTTTTGATGCTCTATTCTTCGTCGTCTCTGGGATTTTGAACTCCCCCTCTATCAGAAACCTCAAGTAACCTAGCTTGTTACAGGTCTAACACTTGAATTCTTTCTTCAAGAAAGTTGATTTTCCTTGGAATTTGCCTCTTTCCTAGGACTTTGCTCTTTTTGACTTCTCCCTTTCTTCTTGGCAATGAGGGTTTTATTTCTCTTTAGTAATGAGGTTTATAGAGAGTATTCAATCAAGTGCTACATTACTGAGGGAGACTACAAGAATTTTCTAAGTCTTGGGCGGTGAAGTGAGGAAAAGGTGGGCTTGAAGCTCATCATTGAATTGAAACATCTTCATCGTTGTAAGTTGATTTACAATGCTCTGTATCTTATTGAGATGATCTGAGATAGAAGTACCTTTCAGAAACTTCATATTCACTAGCTTCCTGATCATGTAAGGTTTTTTTTTGCTTGCTATCTTCCTTTTATACAAGCCCTCCAATTTCTTCATTCAAGGTTGCCATGATCTCAACTTGATCCATGGACTCGATTGTGTTTTCTACCTTTGTCAACCTAGTGCTTGGGTTTCTGACACTCGTCATGGCTCCGACTAGGCTTTCTTTGACGATGAACTTGCTCAAAAAGACTTTAGGTAGGCTCTCTTTGACTTTCTTCTCATCCTCTTATGAGGGATCCCCAACAAGAAGGCACTAGTTTGATGAGTATTTCAGCAGAAACCATAAACTGTATTTATATCATTCTTGATACTATAACGTTTATATGTTCTGGTTAAAGATCTAGTATACTTTATTGGTTAAATACTTGTAGCCTGACTTTCTAGCACTACATGAAACCCAAAGACTGAATATCTTAGTGTTGTAGATGTTTTAATTCATATACTGAAATATTGTGTATTTGTAATTTTTGGGAGGATTTTTTTGCTTAGATTATGATTTTTTTGCTTAGATTATGATTTTTTATGTTTCCATCTTATCTTTGATATGTGAGGTACGTTGCCTTTTATAGATGTATTAGAATTTTCCTTTATGCTTCAGTTGAAAATCATTTCTTGCAGCCAAAGCTGGTCATCAATAACATTGATGTTCTTCGAAGGGCATTTGCAAAGGATGACTCCACTGTACCTGCGGCCATGTATCATGATAGTTTAATTTGGAAAGTTATAGAGTTAGGAGTGAACGACCGGTGCTTGCCAATTTTTTTAGTAACATCAGATAGGTGAGCCTCTACAGTGATCATTTTAGTAATTGCTCTTTTTGGAGGCATTTTGTGTGGCTTTCCATCATTACCACCTTGTTCTAGTTATCATTCCATATGAAATCTATTTATTGCTTTTCTTATCCTTGACTTCTCTTGAATAAACTACATATAATTTTTTAAATCTAAGCATTTTTAATTAACTAATTAACAATATAAGCTTAATTAAAAAAAAAAAATAACAAAATGAGCATGTTTCTGACGGCGTTAAGTAATGCCATTAGATTAAGAAGTCACGGTTGGGCGACTTCTTTTCTAAAAAAATATTATTAAATATATTTTGTATTATTTTTAATACATTAATCAAATCATGCTTATATTTGAATATTTAAATTGCAGAAGTGCAATATGATATTTAATACACATATTATTTCTAAAATTTAGAAAGATTATAAAATGAAAGAGTAGAGAAATTTGATAAGTATTTATATATAAATGTTAGAATAAGATTTAATATTAGTTTTTAAAAAAATTGTTTATATTATTAAAACTAATATTAAATCTTATTCTAATATTTATATATAAATATTTATCAAATTTCTCTACTCTTTCATTTTATAATTTTTTTTAAGAGAGAATGGTTTATGTTATGGCAATATGGGATTATTCTAAAATAAATTTACATTATATAACTTTAATTACAAAAATTTATTAATTAGTTAAAGTTAATTACAATAAAAGTTATATTATGTAAATTTATTTTAGAATAATCTCATATTGTTACAAAAATAATATTAATGTAATGTGGAAGAATAATCTCGTCACCCACATATTTATATTAGTTTTTAAGAGAATGGTTTATATTATGATGTGGAATTTGATATTTGCTTTAAAAATCAAAATTTGAAAACTTTTTTAATTTTTTTTAAAATAAATTTGAAAAACTCTTACCTATTCGTATTTTCTTATAAATCACCTCATTTTCAAGCCCATGATCTATTTTCCTGTTCATTCTCAAACGGATCGCATCTCTCTCGACTTTTTTTTAATAATATATTAATATTATTTTGTAATAATATGAGATTATTCTAAAATAAATTTACATAATATTATTTTTTATTGTAATTAATTTTAACTAATTAATAAATTTTGTAATTAAAGTTATATGATTATTAGAATAAGATTTAATATTAGTTTTAATAGTATAAACGATTTTCTTAAAAATTAATATTAAATTTTATTCTAATATTTATATATAAATACTTATCAAATTTTCCAACCCTTTAATTTTATAATCTTTTTAAAATTTAAAAATAATATGTGAATATTAAATATCATATTGCACTTATACAATTTAAATATTCAAATATAAGTATAATTTGATTAATGTTTTAAAAATAGTACAAAATATATTTAATAATATTTTTTTTAAAAAAGAAGTCGCCCAGAGACGGTAACAGAAGTCGGTCCGGGTGACTTCTGCCTAACAGAAGTGGCCCGTCCGTCGGGCGATTTTTTAATCTAACGGTATTAAGTAACGCCGTCAGAAACATGCTTAGTTTTTTTGTTTTTTTTAATTATGTTTATTATATTAATTATTTAATTAAAAATACTTAGATTTAAAAAATCATCTTAACTACATGCAGAATCCAACTTTTGTATAATTACCATCAGCATAGTCGGTAACTTGAAGACTGTGTTTAACAGCCTCCTATAGTTAATAAAATTTGTATGTAGTTTGTATCTATGCACCTAAAACAGAGCCTGATGCAGTCACGGAGAAATTAGAATTAGCGTTTGACTGTGTTTCTCCTAGCCAGTTCAACCTATGTATATCTCATATACAGAACATATATTGTCATAAATTTGAAAGCATGTGATATTTCCCTCTTCAGCTTTATACTTTTCTTTTCTAATGATTCAGTTTATTGGTACTCTGACATGTCTTACATTTTCAGTTATTTTATTATCAGCATAGTCAGTAACTGGAAGATTAGTTAGGCCTAACAATCTCCTGTAGTCAATGAAGTTTAGCATGCAGCATATACCTATGCACCTAAAACCGAGCCTCATGGAGTCACAGATCAATTAGTGTTTTTCCTCCTAGCAAGTTCTACCTATAGCTAGTTCAACCTATGTATTTCTCCTTATAAAAAAAAAAACATATGTTTTTCTCCTTATCAAAAAAAAAAAACCTTTGTATTTCTCCTTATCAAAAAAAAAACCTATGTATTTCTCATATACAAAAAATCAAGCCATATAAAATTGAAACATGTGATATTTTCCTCTTTAGTTTTATATTTTTTCTTTTCCTATGATTCAGTTTATTGGTACTTTGTGATGTCTTACATTTTCAGTCATTCTTCTTTCTCATGGATATTTCGTGTTTGATATTGCAGCTACTATTCATATCTTGCATTCATAGATTTTGGATTCAAGGATGTTTTCATATCACGAGAGGTAGGTTATGGTGAAAAACAAAAATAACATGCATATCACATCTTCAGGTGTTCTGTATTTATTTGTTTCAATGAATTAACGTTTGTTTATATTCTGCCTTTTCTTATCTGATGCATGATGGTAGTGCCTGAGGTTTCTGATTAATTTGTAGACCTATGGTTGGACAAATCAACAGGCGAAGCTGCACATGGTTTCTGATTATTTTAGTGAGTCTGAGGTGAGCAGTTTCCTTTTAATGGAAACCGTGACTATTTCCCTTGCTGAAATATTATTTCGTCTTAGTGATATGAGAACTTTATATGTTTAGGCTTTACATTTTAACGTGGTAATTGTTGAAGTTGTAGTGGAAAGTGATTGATGAGGTTCTTGGTCCAAACCCACGACAGCTATCTGAGCTTTATTCTCTTAAGCAGATCAGCTACTATCAGCTGTAAGCAGCCTGCAGATCAGCTACTATCTTTCAATTCTTATCTGATTTATTTTTGATAACTTGTCACACTCTGTTAGCTAATCCCTACTAGTTTGTGATTGAGTTTTATCTTATTGTTGTTGCGTGCCCTTCTTTGCTGAATATGAAAAAGCATGTGCATCAAATTTTAGGAGTCCACTGTGTATGTATGTAGGACTTATGTGGATAGTGATGCGGGACGAGAATAAAAATAAGATTTAAATTTATAATCAGTAATGATTAATTAGTAAATTTTTTAGATTAAGCACAAGAATATTTTTTAAAATATAAATTTATGATAAATAAAATTTTAAATTCCTCAAATTAAATATTTTAAAATTTAAATAACTTGGATTTGATAATTATGAATTTGTCAATTAGATTAGGGCTGTTGATTTAAAATCAATAGATCAGATTCGAGTTTCAGAAATTAGGACAAATATCTTAAAAATAAAATTCAACTATATTTTTTGTTTTGATAAATATATGGTCACACAATTAGAGCCAAATAAATAATTCAAGTTCAGCAAATAATTTTATTTTAAAATTGAATAATTAGATTAATTTGATTCTGAAAGACTTTATACCTTAACTTAAGAGTTTAAGATATTCCATTGTAATTAATCACTAGTTTGACTAAAGTGAAGGACCTGATGCGGGTACGTGCAAGCGTGGTAAGCTGGTAGCAGCAGGGCGATCTCGGCTGTGGGAGCACAAGGTGCGTTCGCTCGCGGGCGCAAGGGCTCATGCGCTAGCATAGGCACACGCGGGATCTTGTGCCAGGGCACTGCGTGGCTCTCAGGCTCGTGAGTGTGTGCGGCTATCGTCATGCAAGCGGGCTGAAGGTTCGACCAAAGGGAGTGCGACGTGAAGGCAGCTGGGAGCTCGAGAAGATGAAGCGGGACGAGCGTCGAAGGCAAACACGTGTGCGAGGTGCTGGGGATGAGTGCTCGTCGATGGTGGGCGTTGTCGGAGGCGGGCGAGTGTGTAGGGTCAAGTAGTTTGAAGAGAGAGAGAGAGAGTGGTAAAAAAATTTAAAGATAATTTGGCTCTTTTTAAGGATTCTCATTTAAGGCTAACTCTCATCCTTTCTTATCCAGGATATCATTCCTTTAACTTGGATTTAGGCTTTAAGAAAACTGAAATATTATTTCATTCAACAATGACTTCCCTCTATTATAATGCAAGGTGATCCCTATTTATAGAAATCTCATAATATGACAAGGAAATAAAATTAAATACAGAAAATAAGCTTTCAAACACAATCAGCTAGGTAAAAAATATTTAACAGGAGAAATATGGCAAATCGCTATTCTTTTAAGTCATCTCCAAATCTTTAATTGATATCAACCAGCTAAATCAACATCATATCATTCCAAATTAGCTCAAATTTGAATCTGTAATCAGGATCGAGCAAATCTGGAAGTAATCAAATACGAGTTATCATGATGTCCCCATCAGATAGTTCTTAGGGGTGGTGGGTGTTGCGCATTACATGCCGTTCTTAGGAGGAAGGTGTAAAATTTCTTAATTCAAAGGAAAAGAACAACTACTAGATGACACATTCCCTTGCTTGTGGCCCAAAAAGAAAGCCGACTTCATGAATATATATGTGTGTGTGTGTGTACGTTGATATTCTCTTTTTGGAAATATTCATGAATTGCGGAAATGGCAGCTCCCATTTTGAGATGATGATGATTGTACTATGGGATTGTTGTCTTCAAAAGTCCTATTTAGGTCATGAAATTTAGTGTCAGAATCCTTTTGTTCAATATATGATATAAAGGGATTGTATTCAAAAGTTCAATGTAAAAAATCATGTTTCAGTAGTTCTAGATGGAAAAAAAGGTTTACGTACATAATTGATGTAAAGAAATTTGGATAAGAGTTGTATAGGTTAGTTACTTTTAACTAACTAACAACTGCAATATGTTAAAAATCATGTTTCAATAATCAATACCTTTCTAGCCATGTTCAGCCATGTGGATTTCTCTTTCCATTCGTCTTAAAGCAACGCTCTATGAGTATGAGTTTGTTATGGTTATGTTTAATGATTATATTATTAGTCATTTTTAATCTTTTGCTTACTTTCTTTACCATTGTGACTTGGACAGTTGACTCCCATCACATTTACGTATACGGGCCTCTATAGGTTGATGATAGGGCCAAACCACCTTGAATTGTTTCACTTGTTTTATCCTCTATAATTGACACATCTACATTCTCTCTGTGATACATTCATTTCTTATGTGATTCGCTGTATTGTAAATAACCATCCATCATGGCCTCCACATGTCACAAATCTGTGGACATTTTGCATTGCCCAAAAAAGATGCTGAATTCAGGCTCGTGCTGACCATACATTTACTTAAGAATGGTGTTTCAGCTTTCTATCAATTACCAAGGTTCCTTAAAATTTGACTGCAGTGGTATTCTTTTAATACTTGCTTATGTTTTTGTACTGCTTTTGCAGGTCTGACCGTGAAAATAGTTTTGAAGATATTGTTGATGCTTATCTAGCTTATCTACAAGTGAGATTTTAATGGCTTTCTTTACGTGATTCTATTGAGTTACTCATTTGATAAGCTATTCATCTTTTAGGCCTTGTTTGGCATGAGCCCAAAAATGGGCAAAAAAATATCTTAATAATATTTTAAATTTATTATAAATTTTAATAACTTTATTTCACATCCAACACAAATTCCAACCTTAAAAATCAACTTTATTTCACATCCACCACAAATTCTAACCTTAAAATCAACTTTATTTCACATCCTACACACCTCCCAATATTAAAATAAATTTCTTTCCCATCAACTCTATAAAATAAATTATTTTCTCTTTCCTTACCCAAATTTATCCTCCAACCAAACAAGCCCTTAAGGTTATTATTGTTTTTAAATCTAATCAGTCTTGTTTACAAGAAGCTACATTTTTTCTGTAGCTATTGTCTAGAAATGCATTTTCAGCTACACAACAATTGTATCAGAACATTTTTTTTACTATGAAAGATTTTAAGCATTCATCTAGCTGTTAAATCTGTGTTTAGTTCAGAGGGGAGTAAATTTTAATTATAAAAAATCTTATAAGTTGACATTACTTAAATTTTTAGTGCTCTTTATGTTTGTCCACTGATCATCTGAGCCATCAAGTTGAATCTGAATTCAAAACTTTTTTATTGTTTTTCCTGTTTCAATAGACTTACAAGTTCGAAATAAAAATTATGAATAGACAACTAATTTGAAGCTGAAAACAGAAAGAAAAATTCAGCCCTAGAACTCATATACGTGTCAAGAAATTCTGAAGCTTTGGCGAGTAGTTGTTGGATTTAGCAATAATAATTTTTTCATAGGCCAGATTCTCATATTTCAGCACTTTTGATATTACTAGTATTTATCAATCACTGCACTTAAACAATGGGGTAGATATGGTCAAGCTGACTGTTTGGTTCTTTCAATATCCAACTCAGCTCCAGTGTTTGTTGCATTAGCTAGGGGATGAGTTCAGTCCAGGCAACCAGTTGATATATCCATTTTCAACACATGTATGCCTAACCTGTTAGCTCGATCTAATTACAATTGTATATTTTTCGAATGTTTTAAAGTTAATAATTCCACCTAGTGGATATAGGCTTGGTTGTTGTTGTTGTTTAAAGTTACTAATTCCAATTTGTAAGGAAGACTGCACTTGTTGATGATTAAACATCAAACCAAAAGTTACCTTTTGATATAAATCCATTATTAATGGTTAGGGGTAAGATTACACCCATGCTTTATCTAGTTGGGAAGTATGTCTCCTACCATGTTTCCCTATTTGGTTGTCATTTAAACATTGGAGCAGAACATTTTGACCAAACTACATAGCGTATGCCATCAAGGTAGCACCAATTATTCATGCCCAGGTCTACTCAAACTCAAAGTTTTAGAACATTTAAATTCATTGTAAAGTTAGAGAACGTTTAAATTCATTGCTACATGTGACCTAATTTTCAATGTTCAAGTAATTACTTTGTTTGTGATTCTTTGAAGAATTTTCAGTACATCAACTTTGCTGATTATCGTGGTATTCACTTTATTGGAAGTTCTATTCCTTGATCAAGTTATATTCCTATTGTAAGGTTACTGAGGTTGATCCTGCCATGGAGAAGGCTTTAGCTATCCTGCAGAAGTTTGCCTGTGATGTTAGAACTGGAAAAATTCCAAAAGAACAATTGCATTTCGGTGCTCCCTGGAGACATCCACCTCATATAGATGACCCAGTTGCATCTATGAAGTGGGCAAAGATTCAACTAATGGATTTTGTCCAATCTTTTGTCAATACTGAGTTTGGGGTAAAGTATTTTTCCAATCATATTTTACTTTTGTGTTGATTTAGGATGGTTTTGAATCAAACTACTAAGTAGAACTAGATGATGTATTTGCTAAGGAATCCTGTCTAACTCAATAATTTGTGCAGTTCGAGTGTGTTCTTCTAGATCAGTGATAAATGAGTCTTAGATTTGAACCACGCTACTACTGCAATTTTCAAGTGGGATGAGAGAAATTATGGTGAAAATAAAGGATTCATGTAGCCAATGGTAGATAAAAAAGGCTTGGTTGTTGTTGTTGTATGAGAGAAATTGTGGTATCAATGGTAGATAAAAAAAAGAAAAATTACATTTAAGTTTTTGGCATAATATCATGCAGGTTCATGATTTTAAATTTTTAACATATGGGTCCCTGAGTGATATAATACATCAAATAGGTCCTTTTTTAAAATATTTTATTATTAAAATTTTTTAAAATACTATTTCTACCTTTTTTCAATCCCTCTCCTTTCTCTCCTCTCGCTCCTCTCTCCTGCAACCTTGCCCCCCATTCTTTAACTTTTTCCTCTCTCTCTCTCTTTCCTCTCTCTCCTCTCTCTCCTCCTTCTTTTCTCCTACTTGCCCTCCTCCCGAATTTCTTTCCTCACTCTCCCCACTCTTCCTGAGGGTCCTCTTCCTACAATCCTGTGGGAGGGTTGGAGATAGAGGGGAGGAAAGAGGAGAGAGAGTTTGAAAGAGAGGGGGTGGGCTATAGGAGAGAGTGGGAGAAAGGAGAGAGAGAAAGGAGAGGAGAGAGAGAAAGAGAGTGGGGGGTAGGCCATAGGAGAGAAAGGAGAGACAAGTGGGGGAGAGGAGAGAAAGGAGGGAAAAATGCAGTAATAGTATTTTCAAAATTTTTAATGGTAAAAAATTAGAAAAAAGACTTATTTGATGTATTATATACCACTCAGGAACCTAGATATTAAAAATTTAAAATCATGAACCTGCGTGATCATTCCCTAAACTCAATGACCTAGATGTAATTTATCCAAAAAAAATTATGCAGTTCGTGATTGATGCGGGACAATATCTGAATGAAGTCCTAAGTTCGAGATCATCAGTAAAGCAGTAGATCATAAAATTAAGGACAAATATTGTCCAGGTCTTTGAGGTTTGGTAATATCAAATAAGTTCACGATTTGAAAAACCTTTCAACGAAATCCTTGATGTTGGAATTAAGATTTCAGTCAAATTCTTTTTGCTTATCTTCATTCTTTTATTCATTTTTAAATAAAATTTATATTTAAATTAGATATTTAAATGTAAAGTTACAAAAATTCGTCCCACTCCTTCATCATATTAAATGAACTCCACAAAAGCTAAAGTTAACAGTAGTATTACTCTTTCTAGATGGGAATAGTAGTTGTATAACATAATATTCAAATTTTATTTCGAAAAGAGTAATACAACAATTCTATACGCTCTCTCAGCTCTCTGCAATCATGCATTCATTACCTTACATAAAAACAAGTAATTAAAACAAATTAATGATTGGTGTCAAAAATTTTTAATTCAAGCATTATAGTATATTAATAACATCTCACATCTAATTAATAAAGAGGCCAGATAAAATTTGAATGGTTAGCTTGTATTCGATGAAATATAATTCCATTTTAAATCATATAACTATACAATATGACCAAACAAATCCCTTCAATTAACATCTTTGCAATAGTTTACAAATACCTGTCGTTCTTTACTACAATACATTAAAAATAGATATAACATTAGCATAAATATCATTGTTATAAAAATTAATCTTAAACAATTCCAACATTTTCTTATTACAAAAAATAACGTTCATAAGCAATTGCAAAGTCAAAATGACGTCAACTTAAATTCAAGCCCATATCTGATCTCACATGCAATTAATGAGGAACAAGGGAAGAAATTATCAGTTGGCTCCCTCAATACAATTAAATAATAAGGGAAACTAAGCTAAGTATTGCCAAACTTTATTATATTAAGCTTTTAATGCATAAAATTCCAACATTTTTACCATAATTGCCATTCGTAATTTATTACAAATTAAAATTGGCATCATTTTTGAATTAAAACACAATTGTCATTCAATTAATTAATAGCTGAAAGCTAAAAGACTCTTTACGAAAACTAACTCTCCTAGTACAAGATAATTTATTTTAAATTTTTTATTAACCTACAATACAATACATATTCTGTTTTATACTCTCTCGTACTTAAATACAATACTTTTGAATAACTTGGTAATGTCTTTGTCGTACTCAATTTTGATAATATGTACAAGGCTTTATTTAACTATAGTATGCTAAAAGCACATCACGTTTTTGTATCGTACTTCAAAATGATAATAACAAAAAGTGCACAACGCCTCATAAAAATGCCTTTACTGAGGGTTTATGCTTTTGCATCGTACTCTTATACAATCCAATCACTCAAATGACATAATGGTTTGGCATACCTTTGTATTGTACTCAATAAGGTCACATAGCATCAGTCTAAATATTCACATTGCATATCATTTATATCGTATTCGAATATAATGTCCTATTTTGAGTTATACCATTGAGGAATAATACCTTTGTGTCATACTGCATAACTATCGAATGTCAATACCAATATAATTCACATGCCTGTGTATCGTACTCTAATGTGTTTGCATCGAAATAGGCCCACAATGAATTACACTTGGCATTTGCATCGTACTCCAATACAACCGGGTGCACAATTCCCCTATGGGTGAAACATACTTTTGTATCATACTTTAACGTAATCGCTTAGCATTGATGCCACTATGCGAAATACATCTCGTTTATATAGTATTTGAATACGATCATAGTTTTTCAATGATAATATTAAGGAATAAGTCTTTATATTGTTCTGCAATACCATCGGCTAACACTAGTGACACCTCATACTTTGCATTATACTCCAACACTAGCGTCGTCTAAGTACCAATATTGGCGCCGCATTTCCTTTTGTCATACAAGGATACAATGAATATGATTCATCTCACATCACGTTGTATTGCAATACATTAAATATAGTTCACATTACATCGCATTGTATTATCCCTTAAAACATATACTACTGCAATAATATTCAAATTATATAATTTACATTTATTATTCATTTTATGCTACAGTAATATATTTCATATGATATTTATAATATAACGTACTAAACTATAGTTAATATTTACAATTGATAAAGATCTCATAGCCTTTCTTTCTTTTATTTTTCAACCCATTGTATTGCTATACAATTCCAATATTTATCATTTATTTAAGATATAACTATTACTCTGGCAAAATTTTCACTGCATTAACGGTGTCAAAGGTGCCAACTTTTCGTTTGAAAGGTGTCACAATCTTATTGCATTTGTCCAAATAGTAATGTTGCGCATAGCACATGTAAGAATTTGGATTAAATAATTCTAAGCTGAAAGAAAAGGACACATCGATAGGTATTTTTCAAATGATTGTGAAATGTTAGTTTCTTTTCTATTTTAGTGTTTCTTGTTGATTGTTTAAAGTCCATCATCGTGTTTTTTTTTTGGATAATATGGATAAAAATTAAGTAGTCCTTTAACAAGCTTTTGGCTCATTTTATACCTAGATTTTTATTGGATAAATAGCACTTGATGTTTTCATTGTTCATTACCTATTTACCTTTGAGCTCAAGCAATATTGGCTGATTTTAATTTAATGGCAAGCTGGATGTCTAGTGCTTCGTGTTTTGGGTTTAGAATTTATGGTTTACTCACTGCTCATTATTTCAAAATTTGGGGGATGGAATTTTTTTCTTTATGAGAATAATGTCATCTAATTGAAATTCAGCATAATAAAATGGAGGACACATTGATGGGTGTGTTTCTAATAACTGTGAAGTGTGACTATTAGTTTCTTTGGCTATTATTTTCTTTTTGATTTTAGTGTTTCCTGGATTTTAGTGTTTCCTGCCATCATTGTAGTGTTTTCATTTTTTCCTTCCTCTTGGATAAAAGAGATGAGAATCAAGTGACCTCTTAACAATCTTTTGGGTCATTCTGTACCTGGATTGCTATTGGATAAATAGCACGTTCATTGCTTTTGAGCTCAAGCAAGATTGGCTAATGTTAATTTAATAGCAAGCTGAATGTGTAGGGCTTTTAGAGTATAGGTTTTAGGGTTTGCTCATTGCTCATTATCTCAAAATTTTGGGGATGGTTTTTCTCTGCATGAGTGCCTAATGTCATCTAAGATCAAGACCTAGTGGCATAATGCATTTTTAGTGCTACATGTCTCAAAGTTTTGAACTGATCCGAAATCTTAAGCCTGTAGATTATGACCAAGAATAATTTGTCTAGCATACCCCTCCTTAGACTACTAATGTAATGCTTGATGAGTGAAGGATACTGGAGTATTTTTTGTCTCTAATTTTAAAACAAGGGGATGCTTGGAAGATTGATAAATGAAGGATTGGTAATATGAAACAATCGATTTGGTTTATGCTTGGAAGATTGATAAATGGAGGTTCTTAGAAGAAGATTAATAGAAAAGTATATAAAAGCAAAATAGCGCTTTCATATTAATTTTATTGATTTTGAGATGGTGTATGACAGTCTTGAGTGAGGTTCTTTGTTGGGTAAAGAAAAAAAAAGGTTTGCCCGTGAGATATATTAATAATCCAGGGCTGGTCTGATGTAGTTAACAGGATGAGAATGAATCAGACCCACGAATCTAGTGGCGTAAATATTCTCATCTTCCATTGCTTTATTTTTTGAGCAACATAGCGCTTTTGCCCTAGTTGTTTGATGTATATGACAGCTTTTTATAGCACATCTTATGCGTAGTTCTACTAGCATTAATTTATAATGATGTTTGCAAAATTGCAACCATGTAATTGTACTAGAGAAAATAAGGATTTCTGTAATCTTCATTGTTTTATCCTAAGATATTTAACCAATGACAATTTGGAAGTCAGAAAATGCATTTAAGTACAAAAAAGATTTTGACTACTTCATATCTCAATTATAAGCTGGATGTCTGTATTGGTAAACTACTAAACTAGTATATTTGAGATGAACTGTCTGTACTTTGTTGACTTTTTCTATTGGTAGGTGAACTATCTAGCTGATTGTAGCCTTGAAATACTAGACGATCCAGCATTGCGCGCCTTGTTAGAGGTCTGAAAAATAAATGGCTTTATTTGTTAAAGGAATGCTTTTAGCTATTTATCTTTCTAGGATTATCCTCGTTATCATAATATCTAATTATGTATCCATATTAGGTTGGTTTACTTTATAAACAACGAGATCCATCTTTCATACGTCCTATTACTCGAGGTATTCAAAGATGTCTCGTCAGATGGTGAGTTGTTTGAACTACTAATGTTTTTCTACTCTTATTTTGTAATTAATGGGAGTTCTTTCTTTTTTGTTTTCAGGCTTGTCCAGGAGAGAATGCATACAAGCCTTCAGGATTATCTATCATTCATGTGGCAACGTGTTGTGCGTGGCCGAAGTTATCGACATTTAATGAAAGAACTTGGATATAAATAGAATAATTTGATGAGGTAACGTGATTCTTGCTTATCCGACATTTTTTTATCTATTCAGCTTGAACTTAGATCCTGTTTTTCTAGGTGATTTCGTGGATCTTTTGATATTCTTGGTAAAAACTTTAGGGTAAATTACTTATAGATCCTTGAAATCTTCAGAGTTTTTGCACGTTTGTTCACAAATTTTAAATTAGTGCACTTAGGTCCATGAGATTAATATTTTATTTTCGTGTAGTCCTTTTATCAACTGTAATATTAAATTAATGAAAATTCTTAGTTTACTCTCGGCTTATTTATTTACCTACTATTATGCTTTCACTAAATAAACGTAACATTAGTAGGGAATCTTAGTAACTTTAAAAGAGCTAAAAAGCCCTTTTTATTATAAAGCTAATGGTTTTTATCAATTTGGCCTATGCGTGCAATTGGTTAAGACGTAGAAGGATTACATGGAACAAAATGTTAACCTCTTGGCAATGATTTAAAATTCATTGACCAACATATAAAACCCCTTAGACCTCAAGGATCTATAAGCAATTTTTTTAAAACTTTATGCTATCCAATTAGTAATATATTTTGATAAATTTTCATGGATTGAATGTTAATTTTTCTAAGCATCTGCACTGGTGTGTTGCTTGTCAATAGCAGTAAGTTGAAGGTGCCAACAGGATCGGAATTTCTATACATTCCGAGGAGTCATTTGGAGCAAGTTGTGGCTAACATGTAAGATTGTCCTTTCAATTTTGACGATTGTAGGGTTCAATGTTATTATGATATTATATTATTATGTTATGTTATTTAGAGAAAATAATGATTTGATTTGGTAGTATGTGTAAATAATATTGTAAAAAAATATAAAATTATTATTAAAAATGATATTTAAATATTAAAATATCTAGAGAATATGACATAATGCTAAGATAACACTGAACCAAATGCCCCCTAATAGAAACCTATAGTAATTTCACTATTAGATTTTCTTTTGCCTTAAAGAGCCTAGTTTGTCACAAATGTCATTATTTCGATATAATAAATGCACAAAAGAATTTTTTTCAATTCATGAAAGTTTAACGCAATATGAAATTAGTATAAAAAGTAAAATGCTATTGTCAATTACATGAATATAATAGGGAATTAGTGTAGAAATTGAAAAAGTGCTTATAAGGTTTCTTAATAAAGAATAATTTATACATAAATTGACATACTGGAATTCTGGAGTTTTGTTCTCTGACCCGTCTTGTTGTTTATCCCTATTAGATCTTGATGTGATGCTTCTGTATATTAGCTTCAATTAGCTTACTATCTGAAAATCCACAGTTTTGGCACATTGAACCTTGAAAACAAAAAATTTACACGCATAGCACCCTCAAAACATTCATAAATTTGGCGAATTTATGAAAGTTTTGAGGGTGCAAAGCGTGTAATTTTTTTTTTCAAGGTTCAATGTGCCAAAACTATGGATTTTCAGATATAATTGAAGCCTTGCCAAATTTATAAGCATTGATAGTGCAAAGTATATGTTTTAAGCTTTTGGATTGCAAATTGTTACATGAGACTGCAAATTATAATCTTCTACTTGATATTCTTAGAGTTTAAGGGTGCGTTTACTTAGATGGAATGATTATTTTATTTCACTTATATTTTTTATGGAATAATTATTCTCATATTTACTTTGGTAGAATAGTTTTTCTATAGGAATTTTCATTCCACATTTTATGAAAATCATTCCTTTCACCCACTTAAGTAATAGCTATTCTTTGTGAGCTAATATTTTTCTTTCTTCTTTTCTCCTCCTTCCTCTCGTCTCCCTTCTTTGAGATCTCCTCTAGAAGTGATGTACTTGACTGTCTCTATCTTTGCCATCAGCCATCACATCGATTTTACATTCCCTAAATTACAACCCCTAATCTCAAAAAAATCCAATTATAACCTCCCCTTTCTTCCCTTCTCTATACGAAATACATTTCAACAACCAAAAACAACAGAACATGGAGCTTTCTTCTCAAAGCTCGCCTAATTGTGTTTACGAATTCCCATTAAATATGCATACTCTTTTTCCAAAGTTACAAAACAAGAGAATTGTTCTTTGTTCCATATAACCTTCTGGAAATTTACTCATACAATTTGCATTTGATTCAAAAAGTGCTAATAATTTTCAAAAGGTTTAAGGAATGTAAACCTCATTTGAAGAGTAAAGTAAATGAGATCCAAGGGAATTTAAAATCGTAGCAGCAATCCGAAGATGAGAACCTTCTTGAAATCATGAAGTTTTAGATAGCATGTAGTGCGATTGCTGTGCAGCGCAATCTTCTGAGCTTTGTTCTTTGCCATCGCCAGCGCTTCTGTATACAGTTCCAGCGCATCATGATGCTTTGAGTTGCGGTACATCTGATGAGCTTTGTCGATCTTGCTCAGCGCCGTCTCCATCACTGTTGATCCCATCATCCTCTCCAACCCTATCACGAACCGGCAACTTCAGATCACGAGATTAAAAAAATAAAAATCCTAATCGACTAAGAAGATGCAGACAATCTTGGAATAATGACTACCAAGCAAATATTTTGAGTAATATCTGTAAACCAGAGGTGATGTTGTTTAGTCGGTGAGGATGATGACGGTGAGCAAGGAAGCGCCTATGGCCGATGGATCAGAGAAAGATCTTCGCCGGAGGTGACAGTGGCAGGTAATGCCAAGCTAGAAACCACTCGCCGGGAACAATGGCGATGGGCCGAGATGGAATGAGCGGACAAGACGAATGACAGCCTGAAGGGGGAAAGGAAGATTTGCAGCTCCGTTGACTGCGGAATCAACATGACGTTCGCGTTTGAATTTGTTTTGACCAAAACACCCCTAATAATAATTTTAATTACATACACTACATTATATTAGAGATTTCAACCCAAACATTCATTATTTTCGGATAACACCTCCAAAATTTATTTATTTTCAGATGACACCTCTAAAATTTATTTATTTCTAGATGGCACCTCTAAAGTTTATTATTTTCATGCAGCACCCCTATCTAATTTCACAAGAAGGGTGTTGTCTGTAAATTTACCCCAGAATGAAGAGTGTTGCCTGAAAATAATGAATTTTTGGGGTACCGTTTGAAAATAATAGATCTTTGAAAGTAACAGATCTAAATTTCCCTTATATTAAATAAATATTATTTTACACTTCTCAAGAAATATATATTCTATAAACTACTTCAATTATAAACTACACTTCATGCATCCTAATTATTTTCATAAGTAACTTGAATAGAATATTATGTCAGAGCAAATTACTAATAGTTTTTATGATTTATTCCTAATTATACTTTAATTCTTATTTTTTAATTTTTTTACTTAAATCTTTAATTTTTTAAAAATTATTTACTTAAAAAAATAAGTCAAAATATAATTAAAAGTAAAAAATAGAGATCTATAAGCAATTTACCCTTCTAAATGAATCGGCGATAGATTTAGATTTAATCGCCCATTTTATCTTTCACAAGTTTTGGATCGCCATTAGTTTATATCAATATGTAGATATCATTGCAGCTTTGAATGAGTAAATTTTATTTTTATTTAAGTCAACCGCTACAATATATTTCTAATTATATTTGAAACAAGGTAAAATGCTAATAATATACAACAATAAACAAAATAACATTGGTAACATACTTTTAACAATAGTAAACAAACATATAAAGTGAAATTTATAATTAAAATTTTTCATAGATTTTTAAAAAGTAATTTAAAATTTATAATATTTATTAAATATAACTTTGTAATTTTTAAGTACATAACTAATAAAT
Source organism: Apostasia ramifera (assembly GCA_019297695.1). NCBI lineage: Eukaryota > Viridiplantae > Streptophyta > Magnoliopsida > Asparagales > Orchidaceae > Apostasia > Apostasia ramifera. Next base: position 277,560 of record JAEMOT010002570.1, on the reverse strand, counting down.
ATTTTTTCTAATATCAGACAGATTGATCTTTTTAATATGTTGTGTTTCTCTAGTTAGGTTAACTCAAGGAGCTATTATTATTGTATACAAATACTCATATTTATCAAAACAAAAAAGAAATACACCCGTACCAATTAAAAAATAACATTTCACATAAAAAATAAAACTCAATAGGATGAATGTTTTACAATAATTTTTTTTTTTTTTAACTTTCTCACGTTGGCATAAGCCCATGTCGCTACCCAATAATATTGCGACACATGGTGAACATTAATTAAAATAATTTTAATAAAATATTAAGACTAAAAATGGTAAATCCAAAAGCAAAGTTGTGAATCTCTTAATGTGGTATATGAATCAAATCTATAATATAAGATTTAATGATTAAGATCTCATGATTTGAAATATAAATTTCAAATGCTCAAATAAGAAGCATTCAAGTAGTCTGTGCTTTGAAGAGTTATTGTAAAATATAAATATGACTAATAATCCCAATCAAGGGATGCCCGTGATTAGAGGTAGCAATATATGACCCAACTCAATTCTGATATAAAAATTCTAAGCGTGAGTAATAAATTTTAACTCATTTATTAAATGGATCAAGTTTAGGTTGAACAAAATCAAGTCGGGTTGAATTTTTTTAATTTGTCTTAAACACAATTCACCCCACCCCAATTGAGAATTATAATAGTATAAATTCGATCTCCCAATTCTATGTAAGTTTCCTCCCCACTAGACTAAGAGAAGCTCCACATCAAATTATGTCAGATTGAAAATACCCATTTATAAATATTTATTCTATAAATAGATCATGTTGACTGGTTGACTCAACTCATTTATTAATAGAGTCGAGTTCAAGTCCTTGATTTCAACACATTTATTAATCTGGTTGAGTTTGAGTTAAGCTATACAAGTTAGGTCGAATTTAGGTCAGGCTCAACACACCAACTCATTTTGCCACACCTACTTGTGAGGAGAGAGAGAGCTGAAATGATGGCCTAGACCAAGAATCAATTAACAGTACATAAAGTGTTGAGATTAGGAGCGTCCTACAACCATACAAAATATAGTTAAGCACTTTAACTAATACACCTAAGTAGATAGCAAGGAGATGAAGGCTATCACCTGCGACAAAATTTGAAACAAGATAACATTGGTAATAACACCACTATCACGGAAAATGAAAGCCCAACACAACGACCACAAAGGATGGAGAGGTCGATGTGATGGCTGATGGCAAAGATAGAGAGAGTCAAGTACATCACTTCTAGAGGAGATCTCAAAGAAGGGAGACGAGAGGAAGGAGGAGAAAAGAAGAAAGAAAAATAGTAATATATTAAGGTCGACTCAAATTTCATGATGTAATATGAAACATATTTTTTGATCTCAACCACCAAGAAGTAATTTACCCTAGATAGAATTTTTAAATGCATAAACTGACCAAGTTTCACTTCTAAGTAGATAAAGAATTCAATTAATCATGCCAAACAAAAAATTTGTATGCGTCAAATTAACAACTCATACCAACTGAATTAGTTGCATAACCTGCAAAGCATATTTTCTACAGGTTAAAGAACTAATTAAACATATACATACATATAATAAATAGCTTGATTTAATACCTTATCGATGCTAAGCTCCATGCTGCAACGTTTTAATGAGCGTTGTCCCAGAATTCTTCATGCATAATCCTGCATGAACTTTATTATCATGACCAAATTTTAAATGTAATACACAACATTGGATTAGAATTTTGAACATAGATGAATTTTCAAACATTGAATTAATTTGCCAAATGACAGTACTATTATCTAGTTAAACACACATTAATACTAGATTAAAATACAGTACCTGAAAAGTCAATGACATATATGTAATGCATTAGATAAAAATTATTCATTTAATGTTAATATGTAAATAGAACCTTAAAAATTCGTAAGGAATCTTCTGGTACATTTATTTCAATGAAATTAAATTGTGATTATATAGAAAAAAAATTATTATTCTAAGAGTAACGGAATAAAATGTGGAATAAAAAGTGAATGTATGAATAAGAATAATTTTAAAATAATATTTTTAGCTCACAAAGAATAGCTATTACTTAAGTGGGTGAAAGGAATGATTTTCATAAAATGTGGAATGAAAATTCCATAAAAAAAACAAATGAAATAAAATAATTATTCCATCCAAGTAAACGCACCCTTAAACTCTAAGAATATCAAGTAGAAGATTGTAATTTGCAGTGTCATTTAACACTTTGCAATCCAAAAGCTTAAAGCATATACTTTGCACTATCAATGCTTATAAATTTGGCATGACTTCAATTATATCTAAAAATCCATAGTTTTGGCACATTGAAGCTTGAAAAAAAAAATTACACGCTTTGTACCCTCAAAACTTTCATAAATTCGCCAAATTTATGAATGTTTTGAGGGTGCAATGCGTGTAAATTTTTTTTCTCAAAGTTCAATGTGCCAAAACTGTGGATTTTCAGATAGTAAGTTAATTGAAGCCAATATATAGAGGCATCACATCAAGATTTAATAGGGATAAACAGCAAGATGGGTCAGAGAACAAAACTCCAGAATTCCAGTATCTAGACAGGAACTATCTTACTCCTTTCATAAATTCGCTTTCATAACTTAGCAAAACTTTCATAAATTCGCTTTCACCCTCAAAACTTTCATAAATTTGCTTAGCAACCTATTTCTTTTCTGCTGCAGTGCTGCTTCTTTCTCAGCTCTAGACAGGAACTATCTTACTCCTGTCAAAATGATGATATCGATGATTTTGGTAAGAACTGAGATGTTTATTCATCTCATGTATAACATGATCTCCTAAGCAGATTTTAGACCGTGTTTCATTACTTATTATGGTGTTTCCGTCTAAATTGTCAGCATTCGAAATTTGATTTTCATTTATGGTGATCTTCAGGCCGAGCTGACACATGGAAATAGAATTTATGTTTGAGATGAATTATTTCCATGGCCATAGCTCATCAAATTATTTGTTTAAATTTTAAATTTGACTGGATAAGAAAGGTGCATGGGCTGCATGGCTAATTCCATTCAATCACTAGCATGAGAGAGGTTTTGGCATATATTTTTCTGCAGCATTGTCTATGTTATATATTCAACGGAGTTTCTCCAGAATTTAATTATACCTTTTCTTGCACTTTTCAACTATCCGTTATCGGGTTATGTCAGTATTTTTCTGCTTATCTATATTTATCATCAATTTTAGGTTGATTCTAGGTCTGGTTTGAAGTTGATTATGACTTAGTTAAGCGCAATTAAATAAGACATCTATTTAAGATGGTGCAAAAATTTTGCGTACGCATAGTACACTGTTCGATTCATACGTTAGATTTGTTTCTCATGTGCCACATGTATTCCACATGTATTTAATTTATTTCTTAACCACATTTATTTGATTTATTTTTCAACTATAAAGCACCGATGTTTCATAGAGTCTAACATATTCATATTGTATCCATATTAGATATCGATAATCCACCGAAACGTATCTGATACGCCACGTGACGTATTAGTTTTTAGTTTTTTAATTAAAAAATTTGATGCTTATTTGATACTTGTCTGATACTTCTCAATACTTTTAATTAGAGAAAAATATATTGAATTAGTTGGTCCAACTCACACAATGAAAAATTTAAAAAATGCTCATGCATAAATGACGACTCATGTTTAGACTTGATAGTTAACAATGGGAGAGTGATACGTCATGTTGACACTATTGGGAGGCAGAGAGCTTCATGTATGATAGAGTTCTAACAACAGAATGAGATTGACATTCACAAGTTATTGTTTTCTCAACTTCAGTTGACCCTTTTTTCGCAGTATTACAGACGTTGGTGGCACTGTCGCTTTTTCCATTTCAGCTAATGTCGATCATGCTTCTTGACTTCTCTATCTCAGTCGAGCCCATGTATATATATTTATCGATCATGACGTATATGTATCTTTTTTTTAGTTGTATATCTTTGTATCTATATTATATCATATCCATATCCTCATATCATACTTGTGCTTCATAGTTTGTGTTTTCACAGAAGTTATGCGAAACATGTTTAGCTTACAGTTTTAATAGAACATCGTGAATGCTGGTTGGTATTTATTCGAGTTGCAACACTTACGCATCTTTTATCATATTAAGTATACATATTTATATACTATCAAAAAAAAAGTACACATATTTATATGCTTCTTTACTGACTATTATTGAAAAATCTGCATTGCAGATGATGAGCCGCAGAGGGCAAGAAGAGGTGGTTTCAGAGGACATTAAATTTAACCTTTAACACCAAAATATTTCAGAATACTACATGAATTACTTGATGAGTTGAGATATGTGAAATTGTAGTTTGGCGCTTGTAATTAACACTTGTTATTATTTGGTCTGCATGATTCTGATGTTAATGATATATAAATAGAGAATTTCCTACAGGGAAGGTATATAGTTGCTATGTTCATGCATTTATTTTTTGTTTAAATTACTCTCGGGTCCCTTATAGTAAGTGGTCATTTTGCATTGATCTGTTTTTTTTTAATGAGTTATACTTTAAAATTTTGGGAGAGGGTGATCGAACAAAAGTTACGTCATAATACTAAGGTATCAGAGAATCAGTTTGATTTTATGCCACGTAAATCTACTATAGAAGTCATTCATTTATTAAGAAGTTTAATGAAAAAATTTAAGGAGAGAAAGAAAAATCTACATTTAGTTTTTATTGATTTGGAAAAAGCTTATGATAAAGTGTTAAGAGAAGTACTTTGGGGAGTTTTAGAAAAAAAAGTGATTTGCATTATTTTTATTCAAGTTATTAAAGACATGTATGAAGGAGCTGTTACTTGTGTTCGGACACAAGGAGGTTTGACTAAGGATTTTTCTATTACAGTTGGATTACACTAAGGCTCGGCTTTAAGTCCGTATCTTTTTGTTTTGATTATGGAAGTCATGACCAGATATATCTAAGATGAAGTGCCTTGGTGTATGCTCTTCGCAGATGATATTATCCTTGTTGAGAAAACTAAAGAGGGAGTTAAAACGAAACTAGAGCTTTGGAGGAATGCTCTAGAATTTAAAGGTTTTTATTTTAGTAGATCAAAAATTGAATATATGGAGTGCACATTTAGTTAAGAAAGATATATTTATATTGGAGATGTAATAATTGGTGATCAAATTGTCAAGAAGAGTGAGCGTTTTAGATACCTTGGATCAATTATACAAAATGATGGCGAAATAGATAATGACGTTATTAGCAGGATTCAAGCGGGATGGGTAAAATGGAGAAATGCTTCTGGTGTGTTGTGCGATAGAAAAATACTATCCAAAATCAAGGGTAAATTTTATAATACTGTAGTAAGACCAGCGATGATATATGGTGCTGAATGTTGGCCTGCAAGGAAGAAACATACAAATAAAATAAATATTGTAGAAATGAGAATATTAAGGTGGATGTGTACACGAAAGGATAGAATGAAAAATGAGTATATCCGAACGAAAGTTGATGTTGCATCAATTGAGGATAAACTTAGAGAAAGTTGACTTAGATGGTTTGGACATCTAAATATAAGTTGATTGAAGCTCCAGTTAGAAAAATTGAGTTATTGAATTTTGCCCATGTACAAAGAGGAAGAGGGAAACCAAAGGGAAACCAAAGGGAAACCAAAGAGGATATGGCGAGAAACTATAAGGAGTGATCTTAGTTATTTAAACTTAGATAAGAATTTGGTAACTGATAGAGCACAATGGAAATAAAGGATTTATGTAACTGATCTCACCTAGTGAGATTAAGGCTTAGTTGTTGTTGTTGTTGTTCTTTTTTAAACCTTTTCATCCAAATTTCTGAACTCAATCTTTACTTTTTGCTGCCTCTTTCCTTACACTGAAGTAAAATATAATCACAGTTTTTTAAAAATGAGATTTATATTCATGTTATTTAAAAATTTTAATATTATATTTTTATTTAATAATAAATATATTATTCTATTTATGAAGGTGTTATGTTGATAATATTTAAAAATTTTCAATATGTACATAATTGTTCCTTTAAAAAGTTGCAAGCAAATTCATTAGGCCTTGCTTTGTGGGCTCCAACACTTTATTGTCACAGCCTCATATTTTAAAGATCAATTATTCATAAAATAATGAGAAAATTTAGAGTCAGAATTATAAAATAGATTATAAGAAGAGATATTTTTATTAGTCTTAATACAGAATTATATAATTTTAAATACTAAGTACGTCATTCAGAGTAATTTTAAGTTAAAATACAGAACGATAGAATAATTAAATTAGAAGATAAAAGTAAATATTGGTGGGATCGTACGAGATGTAAGAAAATATGATTAGTCATACAGATTGAGTATATGATTTTCACCTTGTCATAGGTTGGGTGAGGCCTTTTAGCTCAATTTATTAATAGATTAAGATATTAGAATATTTTATAATATCATCTTATCATTTTATAATATTATTATATTTCATATTATGTATATATATTGATATGTATAAATTTTATAATATTGAATGATTAGAATTCATTATTTTGGATAATTTTGGGTACTTGTAGAATACTTGCAGGATATATGATTTAATTATAAATTAATTAAATTTTTATAAAAAATAGATTTAAAATTTATAAAAAATGGGTTAAACCCGTGCCCTAATCTTTCGGTAGTTTTGCTTCATCACGGTCACAGCGACCTCGCGGCGTCGTCGTCTTCGCAATCGCAGCGACCTCGCGTCATCAGTTGGCGGCGGCGTCTTCTTCGCGGTAGCAGATCCTTCTGCTTCTTCTCGTCCTTCTCCCCCTTTCTCCTTCTTCTTCCCATTCTCTGTTTTTTTCCCTTCACTGCTTTTTTCTTCTGCTTTCTGCGGCGGCGTCATCTGCGATTAGGTTTTCCTCCTCCTTCTGCTTCTTCTTCTCCTTCTGCTACTGATTCTTCTTCTTCTTCTTATTCTTTCTTTTCTCATTCTCTGTTATTGATATGGGATTATTAGTCATATTTATATTTTTGACTTAGGTTACAATACGAACAAATATCATTTGAGGATTTAGTGGGCATAAAAAGTCAATGTATAGGCTATAAAATTATATGTTTTTTTGAATGACCAAAAAAGTTTTAGATCCTTCGTTATTGCTTTTGTCCATTAAAATGAAATAATTCATAGATCAAAATGAAATAAAAAATCTGTTAGTATAAAAAATATTACTTTACTAATGATACTCTTTTTAGTATAAATAATAATACAATGTTTTATATATATTCTAGAGCAAAAATTATTTATACTTTAACACTTTCTATAATAATAGTTGATTAGTTGTTATATTAAGATGTATTTTTGTGGATTAAATCTTTTTACACAAATACTAAAAATATAAGTATTACTAGTAGCACACAATAAGGAGGAGATTGGAAGAACATCTTCGAGTGCTATTATTCAATGTTATAAAGTTGAACGCATAAGATACATATTCAAATATTTAATGCCTAGAAGTCCTATGTTATTTGGTGTTGAAAATTATTTTTTGTCGAATAGTTTATTTATCGTATTTGGATACTTTTGAATGACATTTGAATAATAAACTCATACTTTATGCAAAACAGCACGACTTACATCAGTTGAATGCTACCATGAAGCATTCGAGCAATACCAAAAAATGAATATGTTCTTAAATTCGATTACAATAACTCTTCAGAGCACAGACTACTTGAATGCTCCTTATTTGAGCATTTAAAATTTATATTTCAAATCATGAGATCTTAATCATTAAATCTTATATTATAGATTTGATTCATATACCACATTAAGAGATTCACAACTTTGCTTTTGGATTTACCATTTTTAGTCTTAATATTTTATTAAAATTATTTTAATTAATGTTCACCATGTGTCGCAATATTATTGGGTAGCGACATGGGCTTATGCCAACGTGAGAAAGTTAAAAAAAAAAAAATTTATTGTAAAACATTCATCCTATTGAGTTTTATTTTTTATGTGAAATGTTATTTTTTAATTGGTACGGGTGTATTTCTTTTTTGTTTTGATAAATATGAGTATTTGTATACAATAATAATAGCTCCTTGAGTTAACCTAACTAGAGAAACACAACATATTAAAAAGATCAATCTGTCTGATACAACAACAACAACAACAACAACCAAGCCTTAATCCCACTAGGTGGGGTCGGCTACATGAATCCTTTGTTTCCATTGCGCTCTATCAGTTACCAAATTCTTATCTAAGTTTAAGTAACTAAGATCACTCCTTATAGTTTCTTGTCATGTCTTCTTTGGTCTCCCTCTTCCTCTTTGTACATGAGCAAAATTCAATAACTCAATTTTTCTAACTGGAGCTTCAATTGGCCTACGATTTAGATGTCCAAACCATCAAAGCCGACTTTCTCTAAGTTTATCCTCAATTGGTGCAACACCAACTTTCTTTCGGATATACTCATTTCTCATTCTATCCTTTCGTGTATATCCACACATCCATCTTAACAT
>JAEMOT010002570.1:249646-268764 GCA_019297695.1 Apostasia ramifera | reverse complement strand
CTTGTGTCCGAACAGAGGTAACAGCTCCTTCATACATGTCTTTAATAACTTGAATATAAGCAGTGCAAATCTCTTTCTTTTCTAAAACTCTCCAAAGTACTTCTCTTGAGACTTTATCATAAGCTTTTTCCAAATCAATAAAAATCAAATGTAAGTTTTCCAAATCAATCTGTCTGATATTAGAAAAAATATTTATTAGTTATGTACTTAAAAATTACAAAGTTATATTTAATAAATATTATAAATTTTAAATTACTTTTTAAAAATCTATGAAAAATTTTAATTATAAATTTCACTTTATATGTTTGTTTACTATTGTTAAAAGTATGTTACCAATATTATTTTGTTTATTGTTGTATATATTAGCATTTTACCTTGTTTTAATAATAATTAGAAATATATTGTAGCGGTTGATTTAAATAAAAATAAAATTTACTCATTCAAAGCTGCAATGATATCTGCATATTGATATAAACTAATGGCGATCCAAAACTTGTGAAAGATAAAATGGGCGATTAAATCTAAATCTATCGCCGATTCATTTAGAAGGGTAAATTGCTTATAGATCTCTATCTTTTACTTATAATTATATTTTGACTTATTTTTTTAAGTAAATAATTTTTAAAAAATTAAAAATTTAAGTAAAAAAAATTGAAAAATAAGAATTAAAGTATAATTAGGAATAAATCATAAGAACTATTAGTAATTTGCTCTGACATAATATTCTATTCAAGGTACTTATGAAAATAATTAGGATGCATGAAGTGTAGTTTATAGAATTTATAATTTTTGAGAAATGTAAAATAGTATTTATTTAATATAAGGGAGGTTTAGATCTATTATTCTCAAAGATCTATTATTTTCAAACGGCACCCCAAAAATTCATTATTTTCAGGCAGCACTCCTCGTTCTGGTGAATTTACAGACAGCACCCTTCTTTTTAAGTTAGATAGGGGTGCTGTATGAAAATAATAAATTTTGGAGGTGTCATTTGAAAATAAATAAATTTCGGAGGTGTTATATGAAATAATGAATATTTGGGTTGAAATCTCTAATATAATGTATTGTATGTAATTAAAATTATTACTAGGGACGTTTTGGTCAAAACAAATTCAAACGCGAACTTCATGCTGATTCTGTAGTCAACAGAGCTGCAAATCTTCCTTTACCCCTTCAGGTTGTCGTTCATCTCGTCCGCTCATTCCATCTCGGCCCATCGCCGTTGTACCCAGCGAGTGGTTTCCAGCTTGGCATTACTTGCAACTGTCGCCTCCGGCGAAGATCTTTCTCTGATCCATCAGAATGTCCTTCCTTGGCCGGCTTCTAACCACAGGCGCTTCCTTGCTCGTTGTCATCATCCTCACCGACTAAACAATATCACCTCTGGTTTACTGATATTACTCAAAATATTTGTTTGGTAGTCATTATTCCAAGATTGTCTGCATCTTCTTTGTTGATTGGGATTTTTATTTTTTTAATCTCGCGATCTAAAGTTGCCGGTTCGTGATAGGGTTGGAGAGGATGATGGGATCAATAGTGACGGAGACGATGATGGGATCAACAGTGACGGAGACGGCGCTGAGCAAGATCGACAGAGCTCATCAGATGTACCGCGACTCAAAGCATCATGATGCGCTGGAACTGTATACGGAGGCACTGGCGATGGCAAAGAACAAAGCTCAGAAGATTGCGCTGCATAGCAGTCGCGCTGCATGCTATCTAAAACTTCATGATTTCAAGAAGGTTCTCATCTTCGGATTGCTGCTGATTTTACATTCCCTTGAATCTCATTTACTTTACTCTTCAAATGAGGTTTACATTCCTTAAACCTTCTGAAAATTATTAGCACTTTTTGAATCAAATGCAAATTGTATGAGTAAATTTCCAGAAGGTTATATGGAACATAGAACAATTCTCTTGTTCTGTAACTTTGGAAAAAGAGTATGCATATTTAATGGGAATTCGTAAACACAATTATGCGAGCTTTGAGAAGAAAGCTCCATGTTATGTTGTTTTTGGTTGTTGAAATGTATTTCGTATAGAGAAGGGAAGAAGGGGAAGGTTATAATTGGATTTTTTTGAGATTAGGGGTTGTAATTTAGGGGGCGTTTGGTTCAATGTTATGTTATCTAGAGAAAGCAATTGTTTGGTTTAATGACATCTATAAATAATCTTCAATTAAATTATAAAATTATTAGTCAAAAGATGACATTTAGATTACATAACATAACACTAAGGTAACAACAAACCAAATGCCCCTTAGAATTGTATTTTCAAAATTAGATTTTAATTGGGTTTGGCATTTTAAGATGCATTTCATTTGTTTGTTAATATTGCTTCATGCTACTTTTATATGGTTTCAATGTTTTTGATGTTCTTTACTACCTTTTGGCGGCCATTCTCTTTGCATTTGATGTAAATGAGTTTTGCTACAGGTAGCTCAGGAGTGTACATCAGTTCTTGAATTGGATCAGCAGCACACTGGAGCATTAATGTTACGTGCGCAAACTTTAGTCACCCTTAAGGATTATCAATCAGCACTCTTTGATGTGAATAGGCTGATGGAGCTAAATCCAACATCCTATGTGTATCAAAGCCTACAAGCTCGTCTTAGAACACAATTGGTATGTGTAATTCCTCACTTTCAATGGATTTTTACTATAATGCTAGCCTCATACTGCCTTATAAAAGTGCAATAGCAAGTAATGGTGGACTTCTAGTTCTGGTAGCTAGTGGGAAAAGATGGCTTATGAAGAAAAATAAAATTCTGTTATAGTTCTTATCTAACATGTGACAAGTTTATATTGTTTAAGGACAGTTTCTGTTTAACTTAGGAGTGTTAAAATTGTTAAAATTCATGTCTTCAGTTATATAGTGTCATGTTGTTGCTTATTTAAATTTTGTTAATTTGAATCACTATCTGTAAAGGAGGTTAACCTGATTTGCAGTTGCTTACTAAGACTGCTTAAGGAAACTTGTGTATAGTTTTTAATAAGCTCGCAATAGGTTTGTATATTATCTTAGTGTTGTCAAAGTCTTGACGGGCGAATTGGGTTCGAAGGAAATGGATGATTAGGGGTGGCATTTTTATGTAAAATTCAAAACTTGCTCAAAACTTGCTTATATTTTGCTCGAATTGAAATCAACTTGATTTTCTTTCAGCTCAAAGTTAGCTCGTTCGAAATGAAATCAATTTAACTCTTAATCAACACGATATGTGTATAAACATATATATTTTGAATTTTTTTAAGTATAATTAAGATATTTCTATATATTATATGATATAATATTTTACATAAAAAAAGATGATTTTAAAAATATATGCATAGAATTTAAAAGTGAATTTATAATATATTTAATATGAATAATGAATAATTTTATAAAAAATATAACTCATAATTAGATTTGATTGAACTCGAAAATCAACTTGAAATCGAAAATTTCAATTTCAAGTTGAGCCTGACTTGCTCGATCTCAACTTGAAGCTAACCCTATGGTTGATCGATTTTTCCCTAGGAAGATTGCATCACAGCATAAGCTCCTCCTATAAAAAGGGGGGAAAAACATAGACGGGAGCAAGAGCAACCAGAGTGCACTAGGATTAACGTTATTATTCAGAGATGATCTACGTCATGATTGAGCCAAAATGTAAATATCCACTATGTGAAGAAGTTCATTGGAAATGAGTACAAGGTTTTTTCCAAGATTACAAATAAATAAAGGGAAGAGAGGAAAAAAGGAGATATAGAGATAGAGAGAGTTCGCTAGAGAGTGCTTTGCCTGGGTCTTCTTCCCAGTGCGATCGTGAGTTGTTGTCCTCCTTTCCATAACTAAAATGATCCCTTATTTGTTGGAGAGAAACCCTTCATAGTGAGAGGAGAGAGAACAAACATCCTCTTCTAAGTAGTTGGCATGTTTGATTGTGGAAGCCTAAGCCTGGATTCCCAAGATGAGTCCCACGTCTTGTTGGAGTTCATTAGGGACTGGTAGACATGATACACTCTGATTTTCTATGATACTGAATGGTGGATCACATTCGGGCGGCTTGGATTACCTAGGGAATTCGGGCCGCAAGAGTCTGAAGGAGGACTAGTAGAGGCTCCACGAATTGGATAAATTAGCACGATTACTAATTGAGTCATACTAAGTTGGATGATTGTCGACATACCCATCAGTAAACCATCTATAATTTGGTATAGGATTTGAATATATTCTTGTCTTAGTAATGAATTGGAATAATTTTCAATTGTGCCAAGTAGAAGGAGGTGACACATGGATGGCCTAGATTGAAGTTACGTCACAACAAACAAACATCAACCCCCAAATCGGGTGAGGGTGATCTTTTTATTTGGGCCCAATCAAATGGCATATGCTGTATGTGTCGCCTGTGCTAGCCTTCTATATAAAAGGTACTTTAGGGTTTCACTAATTGTTCATCTTTTGAGTATTACAGTTTAAGAGCGTTAAAAAGTCTTTTGTTGCAGAGCTAGGATTTTTTGGTGGAGAAGATGGATTAGATGAGGAAAATGCTCAGCCTATTCGATGATATTGATGATATGTGGGATAAGTATATGCCTACAATCCAAATGGAGGATGAGGCGTCAGGGATTGCATTTGGAGTGGTGGAGAGACCCCGTTTAGGGGAGAGATGAATCACTAATGATATCAGTTGAAAATGCCATGGAGGATGATTTGTACTTTTAGTCTGAGGTGCCAGTGCCAACAATTGAGGTGCGAGTATCTTTAACCAGTAATTGACTTGGGATGCTGGCCGTAAATTCACTGAAGGGGAAACATTAATAACAGATCCAAGTGTGACAACTACTCTAGTGTCTTCGAGTGAGGAGGTGGATTTTCTAGTTCAGAGCATCTCTAGGAATGTCAATATCCTTAACTGATGGAACCCCTGGATAAACCGGAACCTCTGGATAAACCGAATGCTATTAGCAAGGTGTTGGTTGCGACAACGGTACAAGATCTGAGCAAGAGTGCAAAGGAATACATGGATATGAAGAGAATGGATACATTAAGGAGACCTCAAGTTTGATGAGGGCTTTTACAGGGGTCCTTCAAGAAGATGGTTAAGTTGCATGGTAGTGAGCACTTGTTTGGATCGGGGGAGAACATGACCATCTGCAAATGGTATTGTAGCTATCAGTGACAAAGTTGGGAGAATGCTACCAACTGAGGAAGAAGTTTCTAGTGGGATAAGGGAAGACTTTCGATTGGTGACTTTCTATTCTTAGCACATCTACACTTGGAAGGAATATTTTAATCGGAGTAGAGAGGTTTGGTGGAGGTGAGACGAGTCTTGATTTAGGGAAGAGATTGCGGTAAATAGCCAATTGAGAAGAATCAAGAGGCTCTGATTGACTTGCAGGGTGACAGTGACAAGCTATTCAATAATGTATACACTCGGTCCAATGTAGAATGAAGTTGACTCATAACGTGAATCCAATTTGGGAATGAGAAATTAAGTTTGTTCATTAAATAATACTGACATTTAATTTTTTATTTTGAGACATGATTGATTTCTGTATCCTGTTGATGATCCTTATATGATCTTTGCTATATGTCAATACCAGTTATAGATGATTTTTTAGTTTGTTGTTATAGTTTATTTATGCTTTTATCTGTGCTTATATTCATGACTTGATTATGAATTCTCATACTCAAACCTATTCATTGCTTTCATCCAAATCTTTTTCGAAAACTATTATATATTCCATCAGGTTATTGTCTAATGTTCTAGATTAACTTCTTCGACTTCATATTAATCTCGATACACCTGTCACATTAGAGTTTATGTAGATTGTAAGAAACTTAGATATCTAAAGAAGCCCTAATCCTTCATGTTGTTTTAGCTATAACCTCTGTTATGGTGTTCTGACTTTTAAGTTTTGGAATTATAATATGCCATCAATAAATAAAAATGAAAAACACAAAACAATCTGATCCTCATCCGATGTCTTCTTTGCCATTCATGTATTTTTCCTTCATTATGATGTGAAGGCCATACACCCCTTTTATTAACACAATCTTTAATTGTTTGTTATACTTGTTAGAGAGCATTTAGTTCGATACAATCTTGGTGGTAATTCATTTTTGTTATCTAGATATTTATTTATGTTATCTTCATTTCATTCAAAATCATTCTATCAAAAATCATAATGTTCTTTATCAAAAAGAATTATAATGTTCTTTATCAAAAAGAATTATAATGTTCTTAGTTCATTTTTGTTATCCTCAAGCTCTCTTTTAGACTTTCTATTACCATAATCAGAGTCATAAAATATTAATTATATATATTAAATATTATTTAAATATCATAAAATTAAATAATTCCTCTAAATAATATGATATAATATTGAACCAACACAAAATCAACTGGCCCCACTGGTTTCTGTGTGACTTGTCATTGAATTTGATTGCCCTTTTTTTTGCATCAAGTCTCTAGCTCCAATACCTGAATCAGAGGATGAAACGGTTTTTCATGATGAAAATGACGAAGAAAATATCTCAGAGCAAGAGAATAGGAAGAATGCGGCAAATCCAGCTAAGAATCACGATGCTTCGGCTGATCAACATTCTCAGGGATGGAAAGCAATTCAAAAACCCAAAGGACATTCGGGTTTGGACTACTCGCGATGGGACAAGGTGGACGATGATTCCAGTGAAGAGGAAGAAGAAGCCGAAGAGCAGCTGCCTCAATATAGATTTCGTGTCAGAAAGAGTGGTGTTTGATCTGCAAAATGGATAGTTTGAAACCCGTGGATTTATCCGGACGTTGTCATGTGAATTCATCGAGAAGGATGCAATCTTCACAACATACAAATGCGGAAGGTAATTTCATCAAACTGAAATGCTGAGCTTTCATGGTTATTGTATGAAGATTTTTCATTTTTATGCGTTATAATCATATTTTTATCATAGTGCAGGTTCATAGCATCTGAGGATAATATCACTGCTGCAGACCACTTCCCTGACAGTTCTATTTATAAGGGATTTACATTTCTTATCCTGAAATTTGCTTTTATTACTCGTTTAATTCCTAAAAATAGAATTTATATCTCTCTCTCTCTCTGCTTTGATGAATAAGTATAATTTAACCCCAAAATAAGGGATGAAAATGAAACATTATTTTTAAAATTGAGAGTGATAAATGTAAATATTCATTTTGTTAGTTAAATAAGTAATAAGGATAACTTTAGGGTGATATATTTTCTGGCGAATGATTTTCCTTTTAAGAAATTTATGATCTTCAGTTTGTTGGGCTTTGTATGAACTCTAGGTTTTATAATGAAGTTATGTGTCACATATGCATGGATGAAGATATTTTATTGTTCCAAATTATGTTTGTTCTTGTGCATATAATTGTAGAATGTCAATTAGTTAGGAAAATTGAACAGTAATCAAAATTTGAGTGAATATAGAATGTGCTGCAAGTAACTTTTAATATCATATTTGTGATGAAATTTTTCAGATTTTTTCATGTACGTCACAGTTAAATCATTTATTTACATATTTTATATTTAAATTTTGAATACTATATCATGCTAAATATTATGTCGAGATTTTATTAACAAACTTCAAGCAGGATAGGTAAAATGAAAAAATATTTCTGGTGTGTTGTGCGAAAAAAAAAAATATCTGGAGGTAAATTTTATAAGATTGTAATAAGACTAGTGATGATATATGGTGTTGAATGATAGCCTATAAAAAGGAAATATACAAATAAAATAAATATTGCAGAAATAAAGATATTAAGATGGATGTGTGGATATACACGAAAAGATAGAATGAGAAATGAGTATATTCAAAAGAAAGTTATTATACTAATTGAGGATAAACTTAGAGAAAGTCAGTTTAAATGGTTTGGATATATAAATTATAGGTCGATTAAAGTTTTAATTAGAAAAATTAAATTATTAGATTTTGTTCATGTACAAAGAGGAAGAGGAAAATTAAAGAAGACATGACAAGTAACTATAAGAAGTGAACTTAGTTATTTAAATTTAAATAAGAATTTGTTAATTGATAGAGCATAATAAAAATAAAAGATTTATATAGTCGATTATATTTAGTAGGATTAAGGTTCAGGTGTATTTGATTTTAAAATAAGTAAATATGTCAGTTTATTGTGACATATATGTTAAAAGTCCCCAAATCTAATTATATTGAATGCAAAAGCTAAAGCATTAGTTGTGAGAAGAATGCAAGAAACTAGAATGTCATAAAATTGTAATTATCTGCACATGTAGGTAAACTTAAGTATATGAAAGTCGATATATAAGATGAAATGAAGGATGATGTTATAGAATGCGAGATTTTTTTGTTCTTTTAAAAGAGTAGAAGAGTTTTTTTTTTATTGTTCGATAGAATAGAATTAGTTATACGAGAAATGTGATTAGTGCATATGCTCTTTTAAGTTGCGTTAGAACCCAAATTCATCATAGAATGAAGATTTCTTCTCGGTTTCATCAAAAATAAGAATGGTGTTAAGATTCGATATTTATTATACTGTAACATAATAAATAAAATTATTAAAAATATAATAAAATTATATTTTAATTATTTCTTATTTATTGGACTTACGAACTATTTGCTGAATAATAATTAGGTGTTATTTTCTTTGTATTAATTACGCTTAAAGATATTATATTATAGATTAAATGATAAACTTATCTGTTTATTTTAGTGGTAACTTAATATTTATGGATGATGAATTTCTGGATTATGTTGGTGGTTACGTTAAAGTTCTGAAATCTAAACTTGGTAATACATTATTTGATCTGAAAAATAAAATATGTCGAGCGATGGTCTCGATTTGAACAATCACGATGTAAAAATATTGTGCAGATATCCAGAGAAAATAAGATATATAACATGATATATCGAAGATAATAATAAATGTGAGATTATATTAGAGCGTGCGTCTCAAACGTCTCTAACACTATACATTGAAGCTATTCCACTTATTGGTACTTCATCGCATATAAATAAGAGAAAAAATTATTTCAGGCATATTCAAGAAAATACTCTCATCTCATTTACGTAAGGATTGTCAAATATATATCTTTCATCACAATCTGAAGAACTATTATGTTTTAATATACCATAAATTTTTTTTAAATAAATATAGTGTGTAGTTATATTGTTAAGCATATTTTTTTACATAAATTTATTTAAATTATTATGCAGTTGCGATCGTAATATTTATAATACTTGTGGTCCATTCAAAAATTATAATGTGCAAGTTGATGATGTCATTAATGAAGAAAACGATTATCAGTCAATGTACATTGATAATTTATCTCAATCTGAAAGAGAATCGGACTCCAGCGATGATGAACTTAACGAGGAGAAGAACATTAAAAGAGAGCAAGATGTTGATACTCTTCTATGCAATTTTGGTGTAACAGATACAATATGAGTGCAGTTGTCTGAATCAAATAATGCATACGTTTAATTTGCTGCAAACATGCAAGAGTGGGATGCAGAGATTGACAATGATGCTTACTTTGGTGGCCTAGATAATCATTTAAATTTTTGAGAGTTACAACATATTCAGGTAAACACATCATTTTATTCAAAGTGAAAGTTACAATATTCACTGAGTGATTGGGCAATCCGTAATCATGTGCAATATAAGAAGATAGTATTAAATAAACAGAAAATAATATTAGTTTATACACATATTGTGGATAAACCTACTCTATGTAAATGACATTTATATGCAATCTCCGTCAAGAGATACAGCGGTACATGGAAGATATCTACTCTTGGTGAGCCACATAACTGTTCTAACCCAAAACCCGACGAGGACCACCGTCAATGCACGTCTAGATTTATTGCTCGCTTAGCAGAACCAGCAATATGAGCTCAAATTGATATGCTCCCAAGTAACATCATGTTACGAATAAATGCAAAGCATAATATTAAAATCAGTTATATAAAAGCATGGGATGCTCGAAGGAAGGCCATCAAAGCTATATTTGATGATTGGGAAGAATCATATAAAAATTTGTACTGATATTGTGAGTGCATAATAGTAGTGTGTCATTGGTCACGCAACGTATTATATGCTCTCATTTTATTGTAATGAGATCGATATGTTACAGCAAAGTCAGGTGCTATGGACACCATACCTAGCTGAGGATTTGTGACCTCTCTAGTTTTTATTATATATTTCAATTTTATTACAATAGCTATTCTTACAATTTTTTTGTGTCTAAATGAGATCACACGCGCTGCATATTCACTATTCGATACTAAAAGATATATAGAGGGCAGCAGCTCAAGCATATGGATGGACTCTCAGGATCAGTTATTATTATTATGTGATCAGTTTTACTCACAGCTTCACTTTCCTCTAGTGGTTAAGCATATACTCGTGCTTCGACTGAGACCTACACTCCGTAGGACCAGGAGCTCTTCACTTTAGGAGAGCTTGTCAGATTCTTATTTCATACATTACAGTACGATCTAGGTGATTCGAGTGCGTATTACTATTATGATCTTCATCAAACAAAATTTAATGTTGGTCCTTTGGCTCCGCCGATCGACTAAGATCAGACACATGACAACTCGATCGATGATATTGATGGTGGCGCATATGTGCATGCACTCCACTGGCAACAACGTCAGACACCCGATCTGTACACGCTTGGGAGTGGTCATACCGCATAAGAGAGAGAGGCAAAGATAATGTACATATTTTATATTGTATACCATTATAATATTTTTAACTATATTAAATATAATATTTATTTAAAAAATTTATTGTGATGCATCATTATATGTATTTTTTCTATTTATTTATAATTTATATTTTTTATTGAGTTTTGTTGTATTTTTAAAATATGTCTAGATATAAACGTCGATGCTCAAGCTCAAAGAAACGGGTGGATGTAACAAATATAGAAAAATAATTTAAAGATGACTTGATCAATATAGAAAATCTACATAACACAATATGAACAAAAACAAAAAATATATATTTATATTTTCTGTATAATGATGTCGCATTTCAAAATTTTCAGCCTACCAAAAAACTATGGAATAAAAAACATACAATTGAAGAATGAAATGAAATACATATTCGTTTTATTTCTAAATTTGAAGGTAATATTTTCATGAAAAAATACAATTTTGTTTTAAATAGTTATTATATACTAAATTCTAAAAAAATATATAATATTTCTGAAATAATATTTAATTTTTAAAAAAAATAAATAACTCAAAAGTCACCCATCCGTCGAGCGACTTCCACTTAATGACAGCACTTCTAACAGCATCAGAAACATGCTCCTTTTATTAATTTTTCTTTAATTATACTAATTAATTAATTATGATTAAATTAAAAAATCATCCAACTAAACCATAACAATTGTTAAAACGAGTTTCCAGTATCGAACATTACTTCATAACAAAATAGTTAAACACTGAATGAAGTTAAACATACAAATGTAAAAAAATTTTGCATGGTTTCTTGCAATGTCGTTTATATTTTGCATCATGCATTTGTCCTTCACAATTTAGCTCTAGAGATAGGATGCTATTTTTCATGAGTTTAAAATTAACCTGATTTAATTTTAACCAGGCATATTACATCACACATAAAATTTAATATTAAAAATTAAATTTATTTCACATCCTACACATATTCCAATATAATAACTAACTTTATATCACAACCCTCATATATTCCAACATAATAATTAACTTTATTTCACATTATTCACAACTTTCAATAAAAAAATATCTCTATTCAAATTTAATTTTAATCTTCTTAAATTTAACCTTACAAATAAACGCACCCTTAATATTAGCATTTGAATTACTGTGCTTGGATCCTATCTTCAATTAATTTTGAACAAAATTAATTTGAGTGCACTGAAATTCAAACTAGAAGAAACAATAAAGTTAAGTCTACATGACAGCACATGATTGCAGATGAAAATATTCATGAATTCTATTACTACATGAACAAGAATTGCAAAAAATAACAAGATGAAATTCACTTGCATTAAAGGTCCTACTAACAGAATGACCAAAATGAAAGGATATTTCAACAATAGAGACTTCATTGAGTTGAAGTGATAAAATAAGTCCATATGATAATTTGATTCTTTGCACCTCGAGAGAGAATGCCAAATGATGTAATTTTCATGGTGCAAATTGCAACTAGCTCAAATCGCAAATTCAATTGGTCAATAAACAAAAGAAGGTGAAGAATATAAAGAGAAAAAAAGGAAATTATCTTTGCATTAATTGTAACAACAATGAAAGGAAATTCAACAGTATAGACTTCATCAAAATGACTCAAAACATCTGAACCAAACTACACACAGGAATTCACTATAAACTAAATGAAAATCATGGCAACTGTGAGAATCAGATCAACCACGTACGATTATTTAATAAGCTTTCTAAAGGAAGTGAAACCAATGGAGGCTATCAGATCCATAGCAGTCATTCCTCAGGAGAATCACTCCGGATAGCTAAAAAGAAAGCCAGAAAACAAAAATTAGATAACTGCAATTGGAGAAACACAATTATGGTGCATAAACTCTTATTTTAAGCTCCAATAACAAGTAAAAGACCTATAAAAAGAGCTGTGTTAGGTACATGATAGTGAAAGTTGATATAGAGCAAGCATATAACAGAGTTAGTTGGGATAATATCGATGTTGTGTTTGGTTGGCTTGGATTCCTAGATTAGTGGACGAGATGGATTAGCATGTGCATCAGAGACCAAGATATACACTGTTGATAAATGGGAAGAGGACCCTTGGATTTTGCTAATAGGAGCTTGAAACAACGGTGTCCACTATCACCCTACCTCTTCATCCTCAACTCTAAAGTCTTATCTATGATGGTTTATAGAGAGATGCAGCAGGGCACATTATCGGGTATCAAAGTTACCCCTAGAGCTCCATTGTACTCTCATTTGATGCTTGCTGATGATCTATTGTTCTTTGTAAAGGTGACACCTATAGTTGTGACTATCTTGAAGCAGACTCTAGACTGCTGTGTGAATGCTCTGGCAAGTTAGTAAATACCGAGAAACCATCAATTATCTTCAGTCGAACTACCACCGGGAGTCAAAAGGCGGTGATGCTCAGGATGCAGGAAGGGCAACAGTGGTGTTACCTTGGGATTTTGCTCAATAAGTGCAAGTTGATGAAAGCAAATTTCACGGCTACAGTGGCATTAATTAGGGGCAGGATTTCTTCCCGGGGCATTAAAAGTTTATCACCAGCGAGAAGGATCACACTTATCAACAACACCCTGACGTCTATTGTAATATACACTTTATCACATACTTATGTACTACTAAATATTCTAGATAAGATTGAAAAACTCAACAGGACTTTCTTCTAGGGTGGTAACATAAAATCAAGATTTCAACTTTTAAGATGCATCAACTCCTTTACTTCTAACTTTTAAGATGCCTCTTCAAGATTTCAACTTCTAACTAACTCAGTAATGTACTTCACCAAATAGAACTATATTGTCCATGGAAATTATACACCACGATATCTCACCATTAATATGATTACTCCACCCATGTACTATCAAAGAAAAAAGACAAGGATTAAAAGCAAAAACATTAATATAAGAGCTCCTTAGAATTGTCATCATTATTCCTAACACCAGTAACTATATCATAAATATCCTTAATGACATTAATATATCTAATGAACACACCTTCATTTCCAATGCTCACTTCATAAAGATTAATATAACTAATATGAAAATGCTCTTTTGTATCTCTGCACTATTCTATTAATCTTATAAAAAGAAACATAAACTCAATTGTTGTTGATGTTTAAGGCATAAAATCAAATTGATTTTTCTGAAATTGTTCTCTTCTTAAATTTTTTAATGACTCTCTCCCAGAACTTAATAGAGATATCATAATGCCCTTATGGACCACAATAAACAAAATCGAGTTTAATTTGATTGCCTAGGGATATGCACAACAATAATCAAAATCAAAGAAGCTAAATTCTGATTTAGGAAAAGTGTGATGGTAGATGTATCCAAGTGAATCTATCTGAGCTAAGTGAAGATATTTCTTTTTTACGAACTCATACATGTAAGTGCTCATCCGCATAGCAAGTGTAAAAAAAAAAAATCAAGTGTCAAAACTTCAATATAACCAATTCATCATTTTCTTCTACTCTATAAACTCCAGAATATTTCTCCATTAAGTTCTCACATGTTCCCACAATAATAATCATCGGCTCTTGGAATTGACAACAAACCTTTTAAGTTTTGATACACTTTGCCAGGGTCATTCTCTCATGAATTGCCACTTAAAAAGTTTTCCCTGAACAGACCTTTGAATTTTCATAAATTTGCACCTTTTTGGATTTAAAATTTTTTAATTACTACATTAACTCAAATAAATACCATCATGCACCTCATTTAATTTTTTATTGAATCAGTTAGGTTTACACCTCAAATTTATTAGATCTATAAACTCATTCCACTCATTAAATGACAAAAATAATCAAGAAGTTATCAAAAAAGTTTTTTAAAAAAAAATAGTCCAAAATTGTGTGAAGTTACGCTCATGATTCCAAATAGTTGTTCTTCATTTTCAAAGTTTCAAAAACTAGGAACTTCAATCTCTCATCAAAAACTAGAGTCCAAAAGGATCATGTATAGAGAATAATGTAACATAGATACCCTTTCTATTCTGAACTTACATAGTGTATGACAAACTTTAACAACTGTTGCAATAAATTACAAATTGGTTTGATGTCCAATGATCAATTGAATGACATTTACCTTTTCATTCTTCATTCCCACAACATCTCAAAGCTTTCCTCTGATTCTCTGAATTTTCACTATAATATTTCATCTGAAAACAGACATCTTGATTTAACGTTGTTTCATACCAAAATACTACGCATCCTGGTACTTCCGCCCGGAATTAACAAAAAGGAGAAATTTAACACCGCACACGATTCAATGTTCCTAATCAACGCACGATTTCATAAACAGAAAGAATGATGATAGATGATATCCATATCCCTCCAAATCAAAATCCGATCAAAGATTTCTTAAAAATACGATAGGATGATCAGAAATTGAAAGAACGATGGAGCTAAACAGAGGCGATCGGCTAATTTGAGTGATGCATACGGATCATGGAGACAGAATCAAAATAAAGGAGGAGAAACGGAAGCGTACCGGGCTTCTCGGGCTTTCCGTCGACCCACTTGGAGACGGCAAAGTGAACCTTCTCCCTCGCCGCCGCCTCGGACTTGTAGGGCTCCTTGAGGCAGCTCCGGACCAACGAGGCGCAGATGTTGGAGTAGCTTATGTACGTCATTCCGGCAGCCCTCCAGAACGGGACTGCAGCGCTTGAACCCGCCGCCGCCGACGCCATCGAACTCTCTCTCTCTCTCTCTCTCTCTCTCTCTCACACACTTACATCCGCCGATTTCATTCGATGTTCTAAACTTGGGCATTTATATTTTGGTTTCTGACGTTTAGCCTATATTTTATTTGGGTTTACATGTTCTAATTCTTTTCAGATGTAAGTCCTTCCCGCTGATTTTAATTTCACATAAATCCACAATTTTTGAATTTTATTTGAATGTGTTAAATTGAACTATTTATTTTTAAAGAAATAGTGATTGAATAAATTGAGTTATTTATTATCCACTTATTGTCATTGTCTTATCTGATATCACTAGTAGAATATTGGTTTTTTACAGCGGTTAAAAACCGCTGTAAAAGACTGCAAACAAACCGCTTTTTATGCGAGTGCTGTAAAAGGTTTGGACCTTTTACAGTGGTTCAGAACCGTTGTAAAAGAATATGCTTTTACAGCGGTTGTCTTGAACAATCGCTGTAAAAGATAAATCATTTACTTTTTCCTGAAATATTCAACAAAGTTCCAATAATATTATCGCATATATTTTTCTCTATATGCATAACATCTAAATTATGTCATATATATAAAAACTTCCAATACTCAAGTTCAAATAGTATAGATTTTCTTTTCCAACAGTTTGTTGCTTGCAGTTCATCAGCTATAGTATCAAGTAGTTGTACCAATTCTTTTCCACTAAAAGGACGTGGCGGCTTTTCAAACTCAACATAACGCTTTTTTGTTTTTCCGAAAAGGATGATCCATAGGCAACCACTTTCTATAGCACATGTAGTAAATTTTTTTGTCATATTTTAAATATTCTGCATTAATTTTATCACCACAAATAACACATGCATAATAACCTTTAACAGTACAACATGCCAAATTACCATAAGCTGGATAATCATTCATAATCCACATAAGTGCTGCTCTTAATATGAATATCTCATGACGATAAGCATCATATATTTCTACACCTTCTTTCTATAATTTTTTCAAATCATCAATAAGAAGTGCAAGATAAATATCAATTTTACAACCAGGCTGCTTTGGTCCAGATATTAAAATAGTTAGCATAATGAATTTGTGCTTTATACATAAATTGGTTGGCAAATTGTATATAATTAAAAGAACTGGCCAACAACTGTGCTGACTACTTTGAATACTATGCGGATTAAATCCATCAGTACACAACCCAAGTCTTAAGTTTCTAGGATCCTCGGCAAAATCTTCATACATAAAATCAAAAGATTTTCATTGCGCTGAGTCTGCCGGGTGCCGCATCATCCGATCACATATGCAACCTTCACCATCAGTGTGCCATGCATATAAGATTCTTTACATGTTCTTCATTATAAAATAATTGCATAAAACGTGGTATAGGTGACAAATACCACATAATTTTTGTTGGATCACCATGCTTCTCCTTAGTGCCATATGCACATAACTTCTACCTTGATTTTCCATATTGTGGACACTAATTTAAATCAATATATTCATTTCTGTATAAAATACAATCTTTAGGGCATGCATTGATTTTTTCGTAGTTCTTCCCTAATTTACAAATTATCTTCTTTGCCTCATATGTTGAAATCGAAAGTTGATTTGGCGCAGGTAACATTTCTTTCAATAACTGTAATAAATCAGAAAAACATTTATTGCTCCATCCATTAGTTGCCTTCAAATTATACAATCGTATTAATGCTGAAAGTTTAGTGAAGTTATTGCAACTGGAAAATAAAGGTGTTCTAGCATCTTCTAAAATTTTTTCAAATTGTTCCGGTTTATGGGTAAAATTATCTTCAACATTCTTAATTAAATCATCCAGTCTATCCTTTTTTATTGTGTCTTCAACGTTCATATCAATATCCGGATTAACTGTTGAAGAACTTCTTGGCCTGTTAATATTTTCAATTCTTAGAGCTTCCCCATGCCAAATCCATCGTTCATAGGTCACGTCAATTCCGTGAATGAAAAGGTGATCTTTCACTGTAGATGCACTAAAAAGTTTCATATTGCCACATTTCAAACACGGACACCTCATATTTTCTCGAAAAAAAATTAAATTATTCAATGCAAACTCTATAATTTTTTTTGACTCTATTGCTATATTCAAATGATCGTCTATCCATTCTCATCCATGATCGATCCATTGATTAATTTCCTGTAATAATTACACACACACACATATATATATATATATATAACATAATTTAGATTATTACTTTTAAAGATGATAAAATTTAAAAACATATTTAAAATAAAAAGAACACAAAATTAAAATATATATTCAAACATCACTTGGCAGTCATTCTTTATTTTTTTTATCACGGGTCATCACATAATCTATTTAAAGGACTTAATCTTCTAAAAAGATAAGAAGCAGTCTACTTAGGTCAACTCTAACCCAAACTATTTTGCTACCATACAAATCTAACTCATCAAACTTAGTAAGTTGTTCAAAGTGTAACTAATATGAAAGTAAATCTAATGTTGAAAGACAGGGCAAACAAACTACTAAAACTACTAAAACTTGAATCTAGTGAAAAAATGAAATCTAATGTTGAAAAATGAAAAAACTTGAATCTAATGTTGGGAGAAAGTAAAAAGAAAAAAAAAGATGAAAAAATGAAGAGAAAAAATTCAAAAAATGTCATCATATACATTGCATTAAGAGAATAACGATGGCTTTCAAGGTTTACCGAAGAAATAAAGAGACCGTCGGCGGTGTGGAGTCGACGGCGAGTAGAGTCATCCTCGACTTTCAAGGTTTACCCAAGAAAAAAAGTGACCGTCGGCCGTGTGGAGTCGACGGCGAGTGGAGTCGTCGGTGAGGAATGATCAACGACGAAGTGGAGTCGACAGTGAGGTGGCCAGTCGTTAGCTATAGCAAAGATCAGAAAGTGTGAAATGAAGAGGGCGGTGCTAGATCTATTTTTTAGGACATCTCTTTTACAGCGGTTGACTAAGCCAACCGCTGTAAAAGAGTATGGCCTTTTACAGCGGTTAATTGATACAACCGCTGTAAAAGGCCCTGCCAATATTGTTTACAACGGTTGATCATGTTAACCGTTGTATAATGCTGATTTTCTTCTAGTGTATGATCTCAAGTGATTCACTATTAAAAAAATATTGAATTCAACTCATAAGTTTAAGTATGTAGTATAAAATATAAATTAATTACACCTTCTTCGTTAGCTTGAGTTTTTAGGATTAATAATCCCATAATAATATTTTTATTTCAATTTAAATCAATAAAGCATAGTTAACTAAAAGATTCATATGAAATGAACAAAAAATTATAGAACACATAAAAGTGAATTGCATGAAAGACACATTAAAGTTCAGGACCTAAATGTAATGTAACATACTGCATGATGTTAAATTGTGCTCATGGTGAGGAATGCATATATGAAAATCACATATTTGTCACTGCCTAACAAGAAAGTGAGATGATATGCAATAATTCATTGGTAAATTCTATATCTTACATTATATGCAGCTAATGTTCTCTTTAAAAATTTTAAGATATCATGATGGTTATTTAAAACCCCATACTTGCTTTTTGGAGTACCCGATTACTACCTACTCGGATTGCGGTCATTAATTCTGGTAATATATGACTCGGTTCATAAACTTGATTGGTCTAAATTGATATTTACTTTAATATATATATAGATATATATATATATATATATATATAGATATATATATATATATATATA
>JAEMOT010002570.1:238628-249495 GCA_019297695.1 Apostasia ramifera | reverse complement strand
ATATATATATATATATAGATATAAGAATGATATTAAGATAATTATGTGAGGTGTTGTGTATAGTTTTGTAAATTTTATTTAACTAATCAAATTTAATGTTTACTTATTGTCTTGCTCATCTAGATTCTTAATTTTGCCTACCGAATTTATTTTAATAGACTCCTACATGAAATATGACAAATATAGCATGGCACAAAAGGGAAAAAGGAAGAGAAGCAATGAAAAAATAGATTAGAAACACTTGAAATTTGGTTGGTATACTTGAGAATATTAATTAGATCTTATTGAGTTTTTCATTTGATATAAATTTGTATGAAGTGAAATTACAAATTATAATGTATTGCAGATAGTGGAAAGGAAATTTTAGTAGAGTTATATTAGAAGTAGTAGAATTTTAACTCTAAGATAATTGGTAAATTGAACATGATAATTAGGGGTGACAATTTATACTCGTACCTGATTAAACCGCCCTGACTCGCCCCTAATGGGATGGGTATGGGTACTCAAATTTTACCTGCGATCCTCCCCGCCCTATTATTAAATAGGACGGATTCAGGTGTAAGTCAATCATACCCACCCTGCCTTGTATCTGACTCGATGCAACTCAAGAATTTTAAAAAACTGATACCCGAATGATGCATTCCATGAAAATTGATCTATTTCACTTTTTATAGTAATTTTAGTTTACTTTTTTTAGGTATTTATATATGTTTAGAGTTGTAATAGTTATTTTTAGTTTTATAATTATTTAAAAAAATATTTGTTTTTTTAAGAATGAGAAAAATTACTAATAGATGTTCAGAATTAAAAAATGGTTAAGTTTATATATAAATTTTAAATTTATTATATAATTAAAATTTTATTTTATTTTAGTTATTTATGAAATTAATATGTAAAATTTTGTAGTATTTTAACATACGTACATGATGCTATCTTTTGATATTAAATAACTTTTATTATCTTATATGGACAAACTCATTGTTAAATCACAAAATAAAGGTGGGTCAAGTTGGTAACCCAACCCACAGAGAAAAAACGGGGCTAAGCGGGGTGAGTACACGTTTATGAAAATTAGAAACTGGGCGGGGCGCGACGGGGCAAAAATAGGTATGGGATGAGTATAGATAGTGAATAATATATAGCGGAGTAAGTATAGGTATTCATAAACCCGACTCAAAATCACCCTATTGTCATTCCTAATAATAATGATAAAATTTAGATTACTGGTAGTTGGGATATTACAGTTCTAGTCTGCTCTAGCCAATTCTGTGGTGAGAATAGTTCTAAAAGTACTAGAATAGCCTAATAACATGATCGCAATCTAATAAGTAACATGAAACATAATTCCTATTAATGCTTTTAATTCTCAATCTAATATCCTCATGCTTAGCATATATCAATTTTTGTTAAATATGAACATTTATTTATTCGGTGCACACTGGATATCTTTGATGCTTTATCTTTAAATTATGATAAATATCCTCTACAAAAAATTTACAATTTAATATAGATAAGATATTCTTGTTAATATGATAAAATATCTTATTAATTTTATTTAATAAAGGTAAAAATTTCTTGTTGAGTTCTTATTAGATTCTTCTTTGTTAAATAAAATTTAGTATGAATCCCCGTATTAAAAGTTTCTTGCTAAATAAAAATATAATAATTAATAATGATGGTCCCTCTTGTTAAAGTTCTAGTTAAGATGAAATTTAATATATATTTTAACAAATTTTTTTTATTTTTTTTATTTTTTTTATTAATATGTAAATTTTTTGTAGTGATTTCATCAACTTCTCAAGTTGCATAGCATTTTGAGAGTTTTATTGGCACACATCATGTGAAGAATAATTGGTTTTATTTGAGTATTTTTACATCGATTATATATTGTCTCATTATGAAACTGAATTATTATGCATGTAATATTTTATTTTTATTATATTAAATTTTTTTCTTAACTTATCTTCCTCAAGGCTTGTTAACATGTGGTTCCAGCGCTGCATCCCTGCCGTACATGTGGTTCCAGCGCTGCATCCCTGCCGTACACGTGGCGCCCAGCTGGCATTTGACCTTCATTTTATTTAACTAATTCATCTCTCTGTTCTCACAGGTCAGACCTCAGTCAAACCTCGGACACGAGGGTTCAACCAAGCCTCGTCCATGATGAGCCAGGACCATCCCTGGTAACATCGTCCTCGATGTTATAAAACGGTACCTATAACAATCAAGTTTGGTCCGACCGCACCGTTCCCCGTACAAAACGCTTTTCCCAGACCCGCAAATCAAGGATCCACATGCCCCAACTGTCACGGATCCCCAGAAGTAGTACCAATATTAAAAATTAGCATCCTCCTTTTGCTGCTTTTGGTCCCTCCGGCGGCCAACAAACGACGCTAACTCAGAGCTTGTTAACCTCATTTTCTCTGAAAAATTAGGATAAAGCTGCAATATCCGCTGCCTACAAATACCCCTGAACAGTCTTCATGGAAGAGGATTTAAGATTACAGATAAAAGATCAGATCAAGAAGATTAACAGGGGAGGCCAGAGTGCAAAGCTTCCCTGATTCTCTCATTCTCATTGTATATATTAGAGCCCCGACTGAGGAGCTCTTCCCCTCTTTCTTCCTCTTTTCCTTTCCTAAATGTTGTATTAGCCTTAACGGCTACCTTTTTTTTTAGTGAAATTTCTTCGCTGATCGCTCGGTGGACGTAGGAGATCTTCTTCCTGAACCACCTTAAATTTTTGTATGCTGTACTGGATGCCCCGAACTCTCTCTCTCTCTTAAGCTTCCGCTAATAGGCTTACCTCTCTGCGCGCCGCCGTCTCCCGAAACTCTCTCTCTTTTTTGGTGTTTTTTGGGATCCTCTACATCCTACGTCAACAAGGCTCAAAGAGCTAATACTTTCAGATGTTTCCTTACATATATATATATATATATATATTCTCTTTGCATTCTCTACTCTCTTTTAGCTTTTATAGTAGGTATTGCATCAAATAATTGATTTCATGTTTCAATCATGCACTTTAAATAAAACAGTTTTTAAAAAATATATTTTAAGGCAATTTGCCACTAACTTTTCCTCAGAATATTCCCCTTCTTCAGCTTAATATATCTTATCCCAGTAAAGCTTGCATAAAGACTACAAAGAGGTATCTATCTCCCTCTTAGCGCTAAGCCCACCATTAATGCAAGGGTGAGCTAAGTCAAGTCCACTTCTAATTGGGGGTTAAATTACAATATAATTTCAAAGATTAAAGATATTTCAAGCCAAACGGTAGCTTCGTCAGTTGGGTCGAGTTATTGTGACTTGATATGTCACAAACTTTATGTCAAATTTAAGCTTCTAAATGCAACAACAATGACAACATACTACTAAACTTTAATTCCTCTAGGTGGGGTCGGCTATATGAATCCTTTGTTTTCATTATGCTCTATCAATTAGCAAATTCTTATGTAAGTCTAAGTGAGTAATATTACCTTTATAGTTTTTAGCCATGTCTATTTTAGTCTTTTTCTTCCTCTTTGCACATAAGCAAAATCCAATGACTCAATTTTTTTAACTGGAGTTTTAGTCGATCTACGATTTATATGTCCAAACCATTTAAGCCGGCTTTCTCTAATTTTATTCTTGATTGATGTAACTCCAACTTTCTCACAGATATATTTATTTCTTATTCTATCCTTTTTTGTATACCCACACATTCACTTTAATATTCTTATTTTTATAATATTTATTTTATTTATATATTTTCTCTTTGTAGGCGAGCATTCAACATCATATATTATTGCCGGTTTTACGATAATTTTATAAAATTTACCCTTTAAGTTTGGATAGAATTTTTCTATCGCACAATATACCAAAAGTATTTTTTCATTTTATCTATCCTGCTTTGATCCTAATAATAATATCATTATCTATTTCATTATTATTTTATATGATTAATCCAAAATATCTAAATCTCTTACTTTTCTTGATAATTTGATCACCAATTATCACATCACTAATATAAGTGCTTCTTTCTTGATTAATTGTGCACTCCGTATATTCAGTTTTTAATCTACTGAAACGAAACATTTATAAATTCTAAAGTATTCCTCCAAAGCTCGAGTTTCACTTTGGCTCCCTCTTTAATTTTATTAATAAAAATAATATCATTTATGAAGAGCATACACTAAAGCATCTCATCTTAAATATATCTAGTTAGGATTTTCATAATCGAAGTAAAAAGACACGAACTGAAAGCTGAACTTTAGTATAATACAATTGTAATAAAAAAAATTCTTAGTCAAATATTTGTGTCCAAACACAAATAACAGCTCCTTTATAAACTTCTGAATAATTCAAAAAATATCATTTTTGCAAAGTTTTCAAAAAAAAAATAAAGGTCGAAACAACTGAAATTAAAAAAAAGTAAGTCATATCTGCTTGAAAAAGAAAAAAACGAACAATTACAGAAAGAATATTGGCTCTATGCTATGTATAAACATAAGTTGGGTCGAGTTAAGTCAAGTTCGATCGATAAGCACTTAAACTTGGCCTAATTTTGGTTGAGTCAAGCAAGGATGTACATATTTGATAATATCTGAAGAACTTAAAAATCCAAGCCTGGATTTAGCCTTGCTCGATTAGATTGAGCCAATCAAGCGTCTTTGGGTCATGCTTGTACCTAAGGCTAGGGATGAGAATGATCTGTGTTCAAGTTGAGGTAGACACAACTTAAACTCGATTGGCTCATTGATTCACAGAAAGGCTCAAGCTTGGATCATGACTTGAACTCTTTGAGATTGAGCGGGCTCGACTTGGAAAGCAGTCAATTTTGAACTAAATCAAATCTTAATTTTATCAACCCCAACCTCCAAAAAAAATGTAAATTATTTAAGAAAATTTATTTAGACTGATTTTACAGTGATTCCAATACTTTAACCAAGTCATACAT
Organism: Apostasia ramifera; assembly: GCA_019297695.1. Taxonomy (NCBI): domain Eukaryota; kingdom Viridiplantae; phylum Streptophyta; class Magnoliopsida; order Asparagales; family Orchidaceae; genus Apostasia; species Apostasia ramifera. Next base: position 244,556 of record JAEMOT010002570.1, on the reverse strand, counting down.
ACATTAATTATCAACCAAATAAACATATGCGATATTATATATATAAACAAATATGATTTACATTTTAAAAAGTAAATATTGAGCCTGAAAGTTGATCAATTAGAATCAAACTGATATGACCATTACTTAGAACTAGGGTCTACAAAGTTAGAAGCTATAAGAGTGACTCAAGGCTAGGCTCAACAAGCTTTGACTTGAGCTTAATATATATATCCTCAAACATTGAATGATTACCAATCTACTGGCTAAACTTGGCTATGTACAAATAATTATCAAAAAGGACATCTTTCAATTTGAATGAAATAATTCAATATATAGAAACCTATCTGAAATACCATCAAATCTGCTGTCATTAGTATCTGTGTGTTCCTGTAATTGATATTTAAAAGCTAATTAGAACCCCCTATCATCAGATTGCTTTCAACACATATAGTCCAAGAGGTGGTGGTTGTGGCCACTCCAATCCCTTTGATGCTCTTCTTTAATTAGTGGCTCATTTCAATACTTAATCCACAAGATTAATGCTGATCAATGATGTCTTAATCAGTCAGATCCCAAGCATCTTAATAATGGATTAATATCTAATCCTTGAACTTTATCTTAAATGGCATATGATATGCAACAGACCATTAATAATCAAAACTTTAATTTAATTTTCTTTAATTTTCATTGTGTGCTTAATTAATTAGGATGAAATTAGTATTCATGGACTATTTAAATATGGCATATCTTCGAAGATATATAGATTAAGTACTGCTTCTATCGATCGATATAGCTTAATTAATGCACAACATTTAATTAGATTTAAATGGGTGAAAAAGGAGTTTTAATTAAATTGCAAAGAAAAAAAGACAGTAGAAAAGAGATGAGATGAAGCACATGATTGTGTAGGAATGCATGCCAAAAGTATAATCAATAGCCCCTTCATATGAGTCATACTCCGTGTTTAATTTTTTTTACTCTACCTCCTTCAGTACGATCACATCTCAAAAAGAACTACAACAACAACAACCAAGCCTTAATCCCACTAGGTGGGGTCAGCTACATGAATCCTTTGTTTTCATTGCGCTCTATCAGTTACCAAATTCTTATCTAAGTTTAAGTAACTAAGATCACTCCTTATAGTTTCTTGCTATGTCTTCTTTGGTTTCCCTCTTCCTCTTTGTACATGGGCAAAATCTAATAACTCAATTTTTTTAACTGGAGCTTCAATCGGCCTACAATTTAGATGTCCAAACCATCTAAGCCGACTTTCTCTAAGTTTATCCTTAATTGGTGCAACACCAACTTTCTTTCGGATATACTCATTTCTCATTCTATCCTTTCGTGTATATCCACACATCCACCTTAACATCCTCGTTTCTGCAACAATTATTTTATTTGTATGTTTCCTCTTTGTAGCCCAGCATTCAGCACCATATATCATCGCTGGTCTTACTACAGTTTTATAAAATTTACCCTTGATTCTGGATGGGATTTTTCTATCGTATAACACACCAGAAGCATTTCTCCATTTTACCCATCCTGCTTGAATGCTGCTAATAACGTCATTATCTATTTCGTCATCATTTTGTATAATTGATTCAAGGTATCTAAAACGCTCACTCTTCTTGACAATTTGATCACCAATTGTCACATCTCCAATATAAGTATTTCTTTCTTGACTAAATGTGCACTCCATATATTTAGTTTTTGATCTACTGAGATAAAAATCTTTAGATTCTAGAGCATTCCTCCAAAGCTCTAGTTTCGCTTTAGCTCCCTCTTTAGTTTTCTCAATAAGGGCAATATCATCTGCGGAGAGCATACACCAAGGCACTTCATCTTGGATATGTCCAGTCATAACTTTCATAATCAAAGCAAAAAGATATGGACTTAAAGCCGAGCCTTGGTGTAATCCAACTGTAATAGAAAAATCCTTAGTCAAACCTCCTTGTGTCCGAACAGAGGTAACAACTCTTTCATACATGTCTTTAATAACTTGAATATAAGCAGTGAAAATCTTTTTCTTTTCTAAAACTCTCCAAAGTACTTCTCTTGAGACTTTATCATAAGCTTTTTCCAAATCAATAAAAATCAAATATAGGTTTTCTTTTCTCTCCTTAAATTTCTCCATTAAACTTCTTAATAAATGAATGGCTTCTATAGTAAATCTACCTGGCATAAAACCAAACTAATTCTCTGATACCTTAGTATTATGGCGTAATCTTTGTTCGATCACCCTCTCCCAAAGTTTTAAAGTATGATTCATTAATTTAATTCCTCTATAATTGGCACAATTTTGTACATCGCTTTTATTCTTACAAATAGGTACTAATATACTTTTTCTCCATTCATTTGGCATCCTTTTAGTGTTCAAAATTATATTAAACAATCTAGTGAGCCAAGAAACTTCTTCATCTCCTAAGCACTGCCAAACATCAATTAGGATGTTATCTGGTCCTACTGCTTTTTTATGCTTCATCTTCTTTAAAGCTTTCCAGAATTCAATTTTACTAATACGTCGGATGTAAGAGTAATTTTTACTTTCTTTTAAGGTGGTGAATTCTGTAAAATTAATTGAATTTTCACAATCCTCATTGAAAAGCTGTTGAAAGTAACTTATCCATCTATTTTTGATATCTTCTTCCATAAAAAGTACTCTTTGATTTTCATCTTTAATATATTTTACTTCAATTAAATCTTTAGTTTTTCTATCTCTTGCATTGACAATCCTATATAATTGTCTTTCTCCTCCTTTAGTGTCTAGCTTCTTATATAAATCCTCAAGAGCCATATTTTTTGCATTGTCTACTGCTTTCTTAGATTTTCGTCGAGCCACTTTATATTTCTCCCATTTATCATTATTTTTATTTTTAAACCAATCTCTATAATAAATCTTCTTCTCCTTAATTTTTTTTTGTACATCATCTTTCCACCACCAAGTATCTTTATTATTTGGAATCATTCCTTTGGATTCTCCCAGCACATCCTTCGCTACCTTACGAATACAGTTAGCAACTGTCAACCACATAAGATCAGTTTCCCTGTTAATGTTCCATTGCCCAAGTTCTAGAATCTTCTTCTTAAATATACATTTGTTCTCATTCTTTAAATTCCACCATCGAGTCCGAGGATAGAATTTTGACTTATTATTTCTTCTCCAATACTTTATCTCGGAATCTCAAAAAGAACTAAAATATTATTTTATTAATATTTTAAATTTATCATAAATTTTAATAATTTTTATTTAATATTTAATATAAATTTTAATATTAAAATTAATTTTATTTTGTATCTTATACACCTCCTAAGACTAAAAATAATTTCTATCATGACAATTTTATAAAGTAAATTATTTTTTTTTCTTTTTCCCAATGATAACCTCCAAACAAATAAGGCGACGAAGTGCTCATTAGAGAAACACAATAATAGTAGCAAAAGCTTGGAGATCAAGAATTGCAAGGATCTGAGAACTACAAAGGAGTTGATTACTCAAATGGAACCAAAATAGGACAATGCTGGGTGGAATATTGTGGATATAATCGTTATCTCATATATATACGAAGCAATGTAAATATACTGCTACTTATTTAATACACGTTACACTAGGAGGCTCGTAGAGGATGAAAATTGATGTATTTTGTGTTGCCGTTTTAGTAGAATAACTTTTATAGGAAAAAAAAGCTCATAAAAAAGTCCTCACACTTCTCACTTTTAAAGCCATCTCTGTACACACACACACACATGTGTGTGTGTGTGTATGTATGTATGTATGTATATGGATATGGATCTTTGAGGTAGACTCCGCATTCCATTTATACTCGAGGCTAAAGAAAGTAGGGAGTGATCGCTTGGTGATATTTCAAAAGAAACAAATTATTGAAGCAAACTATGGCGCTTGGCAGGCTTTTAAGATAAATAATAAGTGATAAGAGAGGAACAAAAATGATTTGATCCACACCAAAATGGGAGAGAAATTTCTTTTTTTGAAATTCGGCCGTAGCCTATAATACTATAACAGTAAAAAGATACATCAGGTACAAAAGGTTCGATCCTCGTTGAGGATCGCACAAAAATCGAGTGGGAGGGACATGCCCCTACGCCACTCTGTGTCATCGAAATAAGAAAAGGAAGCTACAAAGTCTGCCGCTCTATTAGCGGCTCTATAAACATGAGATATCCTATATGCCTTGAAGGCACAAAAAAGCTCAGCAATCTGGGCAATGGTCTTGTCGGGAGGGTGTCCTCTGGCTGTCCGGTGAAGGTCCGCAATAGTGATGGCAGAGTCGCCCTCTATCCAAATCTCGTCCGCCGTATCCGCCCACTCTTGGGCGGCTGTCATCGCGATGAGTGCTCCCATCGCTTCTGCTGTAGTAGTAGCATGAGTGTAGAGCTTGTAGCCAGTCGCTAGTAGGAGGTTGCCACAGTGATCCCGCAAAACCCCCCCTGCGCCTGCCGCACCGTTCTGTTTAACGGAGCCGTCAAAGTTCACCTTAATCTATCGTGGGGGTGGGGGATCCCAATGGGATGCAGAGGGGTAACAACAGCCTTCAAGGCTGTTGGGATCCCAGTTCCCCACGTTGGATGAAGGTTGTTCTTGGGCCTCGCTAAAAGAAACAAGTGCAGCGATAATTCTAGGCAACGGAAAAGGTTTGTTGTGGACGCGACCGTTGCGAGCTCTCCATGAGTGGTACAAGGACGCCACCCATTTAATTGCCTGAGGGTCAGCTGGATTTTTCTGGACTCTTGATTGCAGGTTATCGAGAAAGAGCTTTAACAAGTGAGTATTGCGAGAGGGTAATGGAAGATTTCCCTCAGTCGGACCAGCCACCGTTGCTGGATGCACTGCAGGAATGCTTCCCGTTGTAACGGCTGCAGGGAGTGCAGCAGGGTTTGCTGCTGGTGTTACAACAGCAGGTTCAGTTGCTGTTGCTGCTACAGCAGCAGCAACGGCAGCAACAGAATGCTGACCTGCTGCTGTAGCAACAGCAGAATGTGCTGCTACAGCAGCAGCTGCTGCTGTGGCCGTAGCCAAACCTGCTGCTGCAGGTTCTCGGGGTTGCAGTCCTCTGAAGTCAGCTGCTGGGTGTTGATACTGTAGCCCCGATCATGCACTGAATTCACCGTTGGCAGCGAATCCTGCAGAAAAAAGGTTAGCATAAAAAGGGTCCCTGCTGTAACCAGCAGGTTTGGGTTTTTTCTGTAGCAAGGGCGCTCCATCACCGTCGTACTTCCTCTTAAATTGGTTCCGACCCGAATCTTTCAAGGAAGGGAGCATAGTCGTGCTAGCGGGGCAAAGATCTGCAGAAGGAATGGGACATACAAGTTGCCTTTTCTGCTCTTTCGCATTCCTCAAATCTATGGTGGGAGCCTTTCGTTTCCTGTAATGGCAATTGACTAGGCAGGGTTGAGCATGCTTAGAGGGAGACGAGTGGCTAGTCTGCAGTTCAGAAATAGCTTCTTCTGGCAACCCAACATCACTCCTTGTTGCTGATTCAGCCTGCTGCTTCTGTAAGGCATTAAAGACTGCACAAGTGAAGCTGCATTCACAGACAAAGTGCTGCAAGTCCTCTTCAGCAGGGCAGCCCCAAGGGCATCTATTAGACTCTCGCAAATGCCGTCGTTTGAGCCAACCAAATGTGGGGATAGCGTCGCAACAAATCCTCCAGAGAAAGGTGATAAAGCGGGGCTGGGCGCGCATCTTCCAGACCCAACTATACGAAAGTTCTCTGCCGCGGAAGAGATCTCTGTAAAGAGCTGTGGTGGGGGATTTGCTAGAATCATATTTAAGCCAAACTAGACTGTCCCTCTCTTCTTTGTGGAGCCTTGGCAGTCTACCTATTCTCGACGCTAGCTCCGAGCCAAAGAATCTATAGAGCTCTGCTTGATTCCATTCACCGTTCTCACTGAGGAACTGTTCAACGGTGAAGGGGGGCGATTCAATAG
>JAEMOT010002570.1:178414-213827 GCA_019297695.1 Apostasia ramifera | reverse complement strand
CTTCTTCTCCTTCTGTGCTTTAATTTGAGCCACTGTGGGATTGTCCGGGAGAAGAGGAATGTCATAGTCTTCTTCCACTGCTTCCCAGAGATCCAAAGCTTCCAGGTATGTCTCCATGCGTACTGCCCAAATTTGGTAGTTGTCTCCGTCGAACACCGGCGGAGCAATTGAGGAGAAACTAGCTTCGGTCTCCATTACTGCTCAAACTTATACACAGGTCCCTTAAGAAGAAAGCTCTGATACCAATTGTTGGAATTTTTCAATGAGAAAAAGAGAGAGGAAACTGAAACTAATTGCTGCAGATTGAAGGGAAATCAGAATACTTTCATTAACATGAAGCATTACAATTTAAAGCTTAAAAAATAACAAATTCCTGAAAAATAGCCATGATAAACTGAATAACTAACTCCTAAAAATAAGGAACAAACTTGACTCAATCAAACTCTAACAAATTCAGCAGTCCTAAGCATGTATTCCAACAGAGCAATCTCTATCTCAAGCAATGATTATATTCTCATCATATGGATATCAAAAGTTCTCATGAATGAGTTCAAAATTAGTATTATCATAGATTTGTAGTTACTAGAAGAGAAATACAAGGATGAGGATCTAGCTAGCCTTGCTTCTTGATCTTTTATTTGCTTCCATATCATCCTACAAGGGAGTCCATGATTCCACATTGTATAGAAGATATTTCGTCACTTTAGAAGATGTATGCCAAGATGTTGTCATAAAAAAGATAGTCAAATGACATTTTAGCACTTTTCGATGAAGAGAGGAAGTTAAAAAGGGGCTCCTGCAAGTGAAGTAAGGGACGACTAATATTAATCACATGAGCAAATAGCAAGAAAGATCACTAAATCACAAAGTACTTTTTAATTGAAAAAACAAGAAGCAAACGATAATTTGTGGCTAGAAAGAAGAAAGCTCGAACCAAGCCAATATAGTCTTTGAAGAAGATTGATCTTGGTGATGATTTCCTTTGACAGTACCTTAGTAGAGGTGGAGTTTTTTTTCTTGTTCATCCAATGCACATATATGGGGAGACATGTACAGTTAGTCATTTTGATTAGCTTCTTTAGCTTTTTCCTCTAAAGGGTGTATAATTTTCGACATGACTTTTATCTTATGATTTAATTACATAAGGAGTCATAGCTAATGATTCCAGTTATTGTAACAATTAAAATTTCGATACACAGAGCATGTTAACTAGATAGTGTCATTGAGCTAAATGTAAGCTCCTTAATTACGATATATAGAGCATATTAACTGGCACAACATTTTCACTTTCACTTTTTGTAAGGATGGCTCATCATGTGTATGTCCAATGAATAGAATACACCACCAGGAGGTTTTGGGTAATCTCTTTATTATTCAATCTTGTTTTGTGTTTCCATCCTTCAAATCAATTAAAGGAAAACATGGTTGAATCCTTCGTGTTGATGTGCACTAGATACTAGGATATAGACAGCTAGGCAGCACATGAGTTTTATACTCTGGAATTAGTTTGAGCCTACACAAGAAATTTATCAACGTTAAGTTTTTTTTTGACGAGCAAGAGTTCTCGAAAATTTCTATTCTTTCACAAAAGTCTTTTTTTGAGGTGGATTCGGAGAAAGTTTTTTGACAAGCACACTCCCCTGATATTGTGACAAAAGCATTACTTTTCAGGAAGCATCAGAAAGGACGATGACATCAGTACTAGCAATGCTACTCGCACTCTGAAATAAAGCAACATCTTTAACCATGCACAATTATACCAATAAGAAGTTTTCGACATTGGCAAATACCTAGGTTGCTCAAGGGCTTAGTCTCATTAATTGCACTTTTTCGAGGAGGCATCCTGTGAAGTATTTCTTCTTCATGGTGGTTGTAATATTATCTAAACAAGAGTATATAGAAGAAGGTGGATTTCTTTAAGCTCAAGGTAATATTTTCATAAAGAAAAAGGTTTGTGTTGGTGTCGTACAAAAATTAACAAATAGCATTCTAAGTCTCACTTCATCAATGACAATTGAGAAGGACGCTATAGTTCAGTATGTACATTATATATTCTGTGATGAAAATCAACCACAACTTAACATAATGTCAATTATGCTAGTGAAGAAAGTTATCAAAGTAATTCATGTGCTTCAACTATGGTGAGCTTTAATTATTTGACTTTAGATAGTTATTTTAAATCGATTGAAATTCTTCATATTAATGTAAGATCTTCAAAATTTTTAATAGTTACATTGATTTCTTTGTCTTTATATTCCTCACTAGACCATCATGTTGTGACTTGTGAAGTTGAAATCAGAATATAACTATTTTCTATTTTGTAGTTCAATATGTAGTGAAGGTATAAATGCAAGATATATATTTGGATAGATGTAGGCCATTTCTCTTTATTCTTGCAATCTAAATAACACTTCCAAGGCTATCATAAATTTAGGAAGTTAGAGGAAAAAAACTCAGGGATGTCATGTTCATTGGTAGAAGGGCCATAAAAAATTGGTCATTGTTAAATAATATTATCACTATGAAATCCAATATTGTAGTCCGTGCTCTTATATCAAGATGACAAGTCATTAGTTGGTCTTTGGACCAATCTTCTTTTTTGGTTAATATTGATTGGATACAATATCTAGGGATCTTTATTCTCAAGAATTTCTTATGTTGACACTTGGAGTCATTAAACTTTGATGGGACCTTTCCTAACTATCTCCAATTTTTTTCAACTATTCAAGGATTCAATCTTATCATTAATTTCTTTTTTTGATATTTATGAGAATAATTAGGATAGAGAAGAATTTTTTCAGATGTCATGTAAACTGCAAGTTAATATTTTGGTTGTTGATATTGTGATTTCTTAGACTATATATTTTTGAAAAGCTTGGTTCGAGATGAAGAACATGGTCAAATTTTTTGATGATTTACTTATGGTTGACAAAGATATGAATAATGTTATGATTTCTTTAACGAGATATTATGATCTCTACAATAAAAGTTCCTTCGAGATGAACTATATGTCAAAAACATGCCCGATTAGATTTTGATGACAAGAGGTCAGTTGCAAAATAGATGACTCAAGCTTGCTAGAAGTGGTTGAGCTTACAGGAAGTGCTTGAAGTTACGATGAAGAGCTCCAAACTTGCAAAAATATATGTGAGCAAAAAATTCTACTCAAAAGTACTTCATCTAAGGTACTCTCTTTCACATTATTACGCTCGACTAGCTAGATAATAAAGATGAAAATCACACAGAAAAGCATATTTGAGACATCCAAGGTACAAATGTAACAATAAATAGTATTTTTTATCTTTCTCAGTCTCACTATGAAAACTAAATTTGAGAAATGAAGATCTGATTATTTTAATCTTCTACTTAATTGATAGTACTGAAGGCCTTTTTCTTCTTTATGTAGTGTTTCTGTACAAATTTTCATATAAATATTAGTGTGTTGTTTTCATTGTACTTCTCGATCCTCTTTCAATTCCATTTTTGTTCGTTTTTTGAGCAAATTTTTAACTACTCTACCCCTTTTCAACAAGTTAGTCAAGAGTCTTGAAATGCAACCTACACTTACGATGAGGTAGTAGGGTATTCGATGATCCGATCCACAGTAGATTTTTTATTTCAAATTTGAGATTTTTAAAGTTAGCTTGAGTTTGGCAGTAGAGATTTAAAATTAATTTGATTTCAACTCAATTCTTGGGTGATTGAAAGCTGCTTTTTCCTTGCCAAGATGAGCTGACGGTACAAATTTGAGTCAACTTATTATTTTATTTATGTCTATAGAACAAAATATTTAATATCATGAATCTAAATACAACATCCAAACCTAAGCCATTTAATAAAAGGAGAATTAGATATGTCACCCCTAAATTAAGATTTTTTTTTTAATAGTTTAACTCTCAAAAGTAAATTTTTATATATTTTATCATATACTTTGAATGTATTATAAAGTAGCTAGGTCTGTCAACAGATAGAATTCAGGTCGGGTTGACTCCGACCCAGATCCAAATCCATATATATCGGATCGGGTTATACATCGGATCAGGTCATGGTCGATCCATATCCTCTAGTCGGGTCGGAAATCGAATCGGTTTGGAACTCGAGTTTTCGGATTTAATCCATTTACAATAAAAGTAGTTATTTTTAAGTAATTTTCATAATCAAATTTAAAATAGTGTTAAATTTATTGAAATAAAATAAGGGAAGAATATTATATTTTAATAAATTAATTAAATATTTTAATATAAAAATCAGTATTTGTAATATATATACATATATATTGTAAAAATATAAATTGAGCAATATAAACTATAATCTATTAATATAATATGTAAGATTTTTTTATTAATTAATTATAGTGGCACTCTTTACTTGAGCCTTCCAACAAAAAGATTATTAGCCACAATATATCCCTGTATGAACTACAAATTAGATTACATAAACGGATCGAATTTTAAACGAGTTGGATCAATGGTGATCCATATCCGATCCATTTATTTGTAAATGGATCGGGTCAGTAAATGGGGCAGATTGACGGGTCAAAAAAAAAATCATTTGGGAGTTTAATCGGATCGGAACTCAAATCGGATCGGATCATGATCCGATCCATTGATAGGCCTATTATAAAGTATACTATTTCATATTGATGAACAGCTGGATCTTCTTCTCCTTTAATAAGATGAAGAGTTAGATCTTTTTCAATTTAATTCAAATATTAAATATATGTTTAAGTATTTCTAACTATTATTATAAGACAAATTACATCTGGTTCCTTGGTGTTGGGAGGACATTATAAAATGATTTCATCTTTTTCAAAATCTCAATTTAGATCCAAAAGTTATAAAAATGCTATAATTTCGATCCTTGTTTTAGAATATTACATTTTCTGCTGGTCATTCTTAATAGAGAATTTAAAATTTAATCTTTTTTGATTGATTTGAATCATTTACACATTTTAAAAGAATATTATATTTCTCTATCCTCACAATTATTTAAAAATTTAATAAAAATTTAAAATTTAATTTCTCTTATCTCATTTTTTTAATTATAAAAAATTAAAATTATAAAAATATAAAAATTAATATTTCAAAATTATATTTTAAAAAGTCAAAATATTAATAATTAAGAATAGTCTTATGATTTAATAGTAAAAAAAATAATAATGACTTAATTAGAACCTAATAATGATACTTTTATAGTCTTAAGTACTACATTAATTGAAGTTTTTAAAAAATTTAAATAAATTTGCATTGCTCTTCTAACATCAAGGAATCAGATACAATTTATCTATTATTATAACATCAAGCTTTTCTGATTCTTTGTATCTAGCATACAATATTAATTTTTAATATTTAAATAGATATATTTTTTAAATTTTTTAAAATAATAATTTAATAGTAATTAAATTTAATGAAATTCATAAAAAAGAATCTATGTGAAAAAAATTTTGGCTGAAGAGACTCTGGTGATACTTTTTTATTTTTGTAAATCTATATGAAAGAGAAAATTTGCCTCAATAGTCTGGATAAAATTACCCCTAAAAACTATCGTGTTCTGAGTTATAATATATTTGCTTCAATATTAATTAGAACTGAGGCAGTTCGGTTAAATTGACATGATTACTCACATTGAATTGCTTTATCTCAGTAGAGAAAAAGCATGCCGCATGCTTGAAAATTGGAGGATCTCAAATTTGAACTACACTATCATCATAATTTTTAAATAAAAAAAATTAACAAGAGTTGAAAAATAACTACTTTGTTATCTATATAAAAAAAAGCTGCAATCTCTATAAAAAAAAGTTAATTAAATAATAATTTTTATTGAGAATTGATAAAAATCCTACATTTATGGAGTATACTACTAGCTATGTGATTTTCATGTTAACATAATACTCTCTAAAATTTCGAACAAAAAATAACTGGTGGACATTTGGTTTGATTCTATCACAATGTTATGCCATTTTATTTGAATAAGTTGATTATTTAGTATGATTATATGTTTAGATAATATTATAAAAAATTATAAGTTTGTTATTTTAAAATGACATATAAATATTACTCAAAATTAGATAATATAGATATCACCTTGTAATAGCTAGAGAGAGTAGAGTTGCATTAATTTTTTATTATTATCTTTTAATATAATAATATTAAATTTAAAAATTATTTCCCTACAAAAATAATATGTATCTGCATCAGATCGCTATGATCTGTTGCATATATATGTCATAGATTTGTGATTATTGCAAAAATATGTCGCACAAACTAAATAATATAAAAAATGTGTAACACACTTGCGATGGGCACCTTAATTTGTCTCAAACTTTGCAAAAGGTTAAGGTGTTTGTTGCAAATATATCACAAAGCCTAGAACTAAGGCATAAAATAGCCTGCGGTTGGGAGGTTTTTCTTTCTTGCACACGATAGAGCCAGAGAGAGACTGCCTCTGTGCCGTCTACCGTCACCGGACACCGCCATCTCATAAAACATTGGACAAGAATGTGAACATCTCTAGATAACTTTGAACAAAACACCGCCTTGAAATTTATTCTCATTATGTGAAAGATAAATGATGAATGTTAGTGAATGGAATCAAGCTTTTAATGAGCTGAAACCTGTTATAACAATAGATCATATTCACGATTTTAATATTGAAAAATTATAAGGTTCAGGTTCATTTTCATATCTATATTTTGGCTCATTTGAATGCTAGCTAGGTTAGAGATAAACAGAAAGGAAGGTAGCTATCATCTACTATATTTCATTAACTGTCTTATGTAACTGATATCATGAATGTCTAATATGTAAAAGGGATAATTACCTATATGCCATACTATTTCGCTTTATTTATGCGTTATCCATCCATTCTTACGCTATGCACACTCAAAATATTATAAAATCTTACATATACACACTTTCACTTATTTCCATTATAATGAGCAATTATAATTTTTCAATAACCTAATTATAGTTAAGTTACAAAAAATCTGAACCGTTCATCATATCATTTTAAGGATATTTAAATATATTTTAAGTGAAAATCTTAAAATTTTGATATTTAGGTTGTGGTAAGGGAAGGAAACATCCGCGACGTGAATTGATTTTAGAACAGATCAGCGCTTTAGTGTGCCATCGAGGAAGAAAAAAAATATGTACTATTAAGGGTAAAAATATAATTTTAATGATTTACTAACGAAATATTTTTTTTTCAAATAGATTTTGACTAAATTTTAACTTAAGTGTGTGTATGTAAGATTTTACAATATTTTGAGTGTGCATAGCGTAATTAACTAAGAATGGATAAGCAACATATAAATAAAATAAAATGATGTGGGATGCAGTTAATTATTTCTATATAAAAACAACTAATCAAAAGTATGTGAAAGGAAATTGAAGGATCTAAAATAAATTAGAGGAGGTCTAATCTATGGAATGAATTTTCTTTTCAAAAGGGTGAAGACAAGGGAATGGGACTGTCATATCAATGAGTCATTTCAAGACTTTTATGCACTTTAGACTTTTGGTTTTCATTGCATCTGATCTTACACCGTAAATCAAATAAAGTCATTTCATACTTACTATTTTTTTTTTCTTTTTTAGGATTTATTTGATTGAAAGATAAATTTGAATAAGAAAAAAAAAATTTATAGAGTTGATGAAAAAGAAATTTATTTTAATATTAAGAGGTGTGTAAGTTGTGAAATAAAGTTGATTTTAAGGTTAAAATTTATGTTGAATGTGAATAAAGTTGATTTTTAAAGTTAAAATTTATGTTGGATGTGAAATAAAGTTATTAAAATTTTTAATAAATTTAAAATATTATTATTATATTTTTTTTTTGCTTAATTTGAGGCATTTGTCAAACAAGACCCGAGTCTTTCATTTACAAATTTATAAATATTTTTCATTTATTATATTTAAATAAGAGAATTTACGAATATCACTCTTGGAATTAAATTTTTTACTCATTTTATCTGATCTAAAATTAAATATTTATATTTGGTATTCTATATTTTAAATGCATAATTATAAATTCACTACTTCTATTAAATTGAGGAAGATTTAGCCATTCATTTTGTTAAAGATCTAAGATGAAAATCAAATCATTAATTATTACAAGAGAGTGATAATTATAATTATATATTCAAAATATGAAATAATAAGTATAAATATTAGGAGTGAAATAAGTAAAAAATTTAATTTCTTAGATAATTGAGTAAATGTCAATCACATGATATTAAAACATAAGAGTTTTTACACATGCACATGACCTAAATAATCAGATCACATTTAGACAACTCAAAATTAAATATTCATAAAATTAAATTTTACAAGTTTTATGCTTCTGTCGACTTCTATTAGATACATATAAGTTATGCCACATCATGTTGTTGCTTACACAAGCTATTAAATATAAGAGATGATGAGAAAGCTTAACTGAAAAATTATAAATTATCGAAAAACTTAAGACAGCCTAAGTTATGACCGCAAAGCTTAAAATTACCACTCTAATGGAACTACAATCGTGAAACGCTAGGGAGGATCATCTATCGTCTAAATCGAATTTCAAAGTTAGTAATATTGAGGGGTGAGATAGGTTTTAATATAAAGGTATTTAACAAAATATTTTATGAAATAAACATATAAATAATTTTTGAATTAGAGTATGGTGTTTATGAAATTAATAGATGAGTAAATTATGTAAAAATTTAAAATTATAGTGTCTAATATGTAAACAAGCAGTTTTTTGTGTTATAAGATTATAAACCCCTAAAATATAATATCATAAAAGTATTATTTTCAAAATTACTCGGTTTCAAAGCCTAGTTTATAAATTTAATTAAAAATGGATCTTGTAAGGTGATTTAAATATTTTGCATTAAACTAACATAAAAATATATTTTGCACTAAACTTTTCATTTTTCAAATATTTTCTTTATTTACATAATTACTAAAATGTTATTATTTTTATATTTTCTTTCCCTCTCTTCTTTCCCTCTCCTAATATGAGAAGCAAAGGAAACTCAGCTGTCAATGACAAGGCCAGAGGAAAGGGAGATAAAAAAATAGTGAAGGGTATATACGTCATTTCATACATACTAGATGATAATTTCGAGTGTAAAATCAAACTAAAAATTATGTTAAATTTCAAAATTTTAAGTGAGAGATTTTTAAAATGATGAACATAATATTAAGCCACTGTATCACTGAATACTATTTATCCAAAATATTTACCTTTAATAATGTATAGCTATTATCATATATAGAAACATGGTGGTGTGCATGTTTTAGAAATTTGTAATTTAATTTTGAATGTAATTTTTTTATTCATCATTTTGGTATACGTATAAATTTTATAAATGCATGCTGCCTTTTTAATCAGCATCTACTATAAATAAATAATATATATATATATATATATATATTTAATATTTTATCTATAAGTCGATAGAGAGAGAGAGGGGGGGGTGTGTAGCACCTCACCCCTCTCTATCGACTTATGCAAGCACATGTGCAAAAGAAAAAGGAATAAATAATTTCATAATTTTATAAAATTTTAATAATAAAATAATTAATAAAAAACCTCATTGATAGTTATATCAAGTTAGAGATCGAATGTTAAAATTTTCAAACGATAGATCTACGCAATATTATTGCCCTCAAAAAAGACTTTTTACTCATTTTATAGGTGGTGTTAATCTTTGGCTAGCTCAAACCCATAATTCATTTTTTTAATAAAACCCATAACTCAATTTCACACGAATCTTAAAGGATATTTGATTCAATTTTATTATGATGTATCATATTATTTAAAAAAATTAATTATTTAATTTAATATTATGTTTAGATAGTATTGTAAAAATTATAATTAGATTGCACCCTAAAAAAAGACTTATTATCTATTATTATAAAAGTTAGTTTATCAGGCTAGTGTGTTATTTTGTGTGCCTTCATTCATTTAAGATAATTGGTTAAAGTTTTCGTTCATTTAAGAAGAGAATAATGAGTCAACAAGAGAAAGAAAAAGAAGTAGTTGGAGAAGGCTCAAAAGGTAAAAAAAAAGAAAGAACTTATTAGAACACAATGGACTAGTTTAGAGATGGATTATCTTATTGATTTGATATTGGAGGAAGATAAATATAATGAGCTCAAGGGTTCACAGTCAAACTCACCGTAGTTTTGAATCAAATTATTCAAAAATTAAATGAGCAATTCAATGCAAACTTTTCCAAGCAAAAGGTTATTGATGTATGACACAATTTAAAGACAATGAAAAAGTTACCATAAAAAGTAAAGAAAAAAAGTGAATGGAAATGGAAAATCTTTTGCACGCCTGATGTGGAGCTGAAATTATAGGTGAGATATTAAAGGTATATAGCTCTAATGAGAATAAATTTAATTACAAATGTGAACAACACTAAATTGATTTTTTTTAATTGATTGGAGAAAGATTCCAATTATAAGCAATGCAGGCTTAGTAACTTTGTCCATTTTAATAAAATGGAAATGCTTTGTGCCAATGATAATGCGATGGCAATTGGAATGGCATGTGGGGACCACTCAGTTAGTTTGGAAATGGAGGGAGTATACAAAATAAAGAAGTAACTAACATCGAAAACCAAATAATCACCCAAGTCAAAGAAGATATTTTAATGCAAGGATATGGAAATAAGACGAGTTTAGGAGGCTTTAGTTCTTGACAAAAGTTGGCCACATTGGTGATAAAGGATTTTAAAAGGGTTAAGAAAGTGCGAGGAATTAAGAAGGACAAAGATGAGAGACAGAAAGTTATTTATGGAAAGAACTGAAGCAGTAAATAAATGGGTTGAAAATTATACTTCCAAGAGAGGGAGTGTAGTTGCAATTAAAAGGTTACGTTCAATTTCAAAGCTCTTTAACAATGCGTTCATAAAAATACTAGAAAGTAATAAAAAAATTAAGAATAGAGCTACTTTCATGTCCTTATAGAAGAAGACCTCCACGCTTTTGTTGAATATATATATACTATTTCGATTCGACCTTTGCTATAGTCTAATATGGATTTAGCTCTGTTATTTTATGAATTTTTTTTGTGTGATTTGGGCCACTACAGGTTTTTGAAGAATGTGACTATTGTAACTGATTTTTGTAAGTGCCAATCATGTGTGCTTATATTGGTTAATCTCTGAGTTGCACTTTGACCTATATATAAGTGCTTGTAAGATGACTATGTATGCTTTTGGAATTGATAGGAATGAAATATTTTAGTTTCCCTCAACATATTTATGCAGGTGATCTATTCTAGGATTTTGGTTTGGTTGGCTTCTCAAGTAAATTCAATACATATTAAGAATGAATTGAGTATGAGGATTGGTTTATTGCGTTTATGACGTTTTGAAAGAATCTGAAATATACTACTACTATATATTGTGAAATAATTGACAACATTTTTCTTATAGCTAAATATTAGTACTACTTTCTCTAATCATGGCTATTATTGCTTTGTTATAGGTTGTTGGCTTGATTGAGCTATCAATTTATTCTGGCAATTTTTCGTGAATGTAGATTGTTAATTAAATACTTCTGCGAGAAGGTAGTAATATTAATAATGTTTTCAAGGATTCTTAAACATTTTTATAGTTACATGACTTGATTCAGTATTGTAAACTGATCTCTATTTTTGACATGTCGGTTTTAGGTGATGAGCTACATTCTAACACTCCTTCCTCTGGTCATATTCCTATTACTGCTTTATCTAATTCATGATTTCTACTTTGCGATAAGCAATTAGTAATTCCACCAATTATTTTTGAAGGTAGATTTCTAAATAACAAAATATACTGAATGTTTACTGACGTTGATGATGTTTTCAAAGAATCTGAAATATTTTGATAATTTGTAAGTCATGAGAAGCATGACAATCATACATTTCTCAGGCTCAATTTACACTTTTTCACTGCATTCTACAAATGCTAATTTTATTCTGTTTTTGATTATCTGAGTTTTAGCTGATAAGCTTTAGGGGGCGTTTGGTTCGTTGTTATCTTAGGGGGCGTTTGGTTTAGTGTTATCTCAATGTTATGTTATATTATCTTTAAAAAATAATTATTTAGTTTAATGACATCTTTAAATAACATTATAATTAATTACAAAAATGCCATTACATGGTGACATCTAGATGTCACCTCAAATCGGGCGACATCTCAAGATAACACTGTCAATTTGTCATTATAATATCAATAACTTCCAACTAAATAAAAGTAATTTAGATAACATTAATATTTTCTAATATCATAACATTGAACCAAACAAATGTCCATTGATGAATAATAATGATATTTAGATAACATGACATCTAAATAACATTGACATTGAGATAACACTGTATCAAACGCCCCCTTAGTGTTATGTTATGTAATCTAGATGTCATGACATATAAATGTCATCTTTTAACTAACAATTTTATAATATAATAGAAGATTATTTATAGATGTCATTAAACCAAACGATTACTTTCTCTAAATAACATAACATAACATCAAGATAACATTGAACTAAACGCCCCCTTAGAGAATTCTGTCCGTGGTCATGTTTACCTGACTGCTCTACCTATTTTTCATCATATATTAGCTCTGATTTGATTATTATGGCATGCTTTTTGGATGAAATATCTTAATAACTAAATCATGGGGTGCCCGTTTAATAACATTGACGATGTTCTCAATGAATCTAAAATATTTTAGTTAGTTATTTCTCCTTAGATGTATAGTAATAATCAGATTCTTATTCTTATGTTGTTATGCTTTTTCATTGTATCAAAAATAAACCATATTTCTATTTTAAGGAGCCACAATGTTACATACTAATGTACTTGAGAATTTGGAAATGTTTTATATGACATCCCAACAGCCATTGACTCGATAACATGAAAATCAAAGTCGAATCGGTGGAAACCAAGTGTCGGGTTAACTATATTTCTCAATTCACTACAACAATAATGTTCTTCATAATTAAATATAATAACATAAATTTCTTTTTCTTTCTTTACCATGAGCCCTTGACTGTTTTGATACCCGTAAATCTGAAATTTTGGTGCTATAAAAATAGTGTCTGTTCAACCGTAGGATTAAGTAAATGAATTCAACTGAACAAGCTAAATAAAATAACTTGCATGCACAAACAACGAATTTTAATTTTTGCTTTCTTATCTTATTTTAATTCATAAGTCATATATCTCAATTGCGTTTTCATGAACTCTATTTTCTTATGTGGAATAAGTCCCTTGTCTTTTCCTACACCTAAAAGCCTTTGCTAGGAGGTACACTTTATTTCAGTGATTCTTTTCTTTTAAAATATCACTCGACGTTTACTCTCTACTATTATCGATCACGAGTCATCATAGGTCCAACACAAACTACACTTTATCCTTAGAGATTAATTCTCAATTCCCTTTCTAATATCACATTTCAACAACAATTTCAATAATTTTGTAACAAGTATATTTCCTCAACACGTGGCATATTCATAAATAACAAACAAAAATCAAAAGTATAAAATTTAATGTAATCACAAAAACAAGTAAACAATCAGCATCATGCATAGAGCAATTAGCAATCAAGGGTGTTAATATGGATCGAAGATCGAAAATCGATCGAAAATTAAATCGATTTTAGATCTAATCGAAATCGAGTCAATCTAAATGAGCCGACTAACGAGCCAAAAGTTCGGCTCGGTAATAATTTCGAGCCGATTTTGAGCCGGGTTAGACTCGGCTCGATCCAGCTTGAAATTGACTCGAATTAAAATATATTTTATATTATAATATACATATATAATATATGTATATAATATATATTAAATATAATATATATATGTTATATAATATATATATATATTATAAATCGAGCCGATCTTGAGTCAGATCGAGTCGAGCTTACCCGGCTTGAGATCGGCTTAAAAAAAATTGAGATTCGATTCATTTTTGAGCCGGCTCGAAAATGAATCGAAATCGGCTCGAGGTCGATTGGAATCGACTCGAGCCGGCTCGAAGTCGAACCCAATCGAGCTCGAGTCGATCAAAATGTAATCAATCCGATTTCGAGTCGGTATTAGCTCGGCTCGAAATCGGATCGGTAACAGCCCTATTAGCAATATAACTCAAACTAGCAGATAATTATTTTTAAATTTAATTTATATAAAAGCTAAATTAAATCACTCGTCTCGGAGAATCACACGTTAATTTAACTTGCTTGACCTTCATGAAATTTCTCTCAAAATATAAACTTTTGAAAACTTCAAAGACCTTGATGTAATTTCCTCATCTCTCAGCCATTAGTGCTCTCTTGCTTTCTCTATCAAGCCTGCAAGCTTACTCTTCTCTCATGAATTTCATCTATCCCTCGTTCTCTTCTTAAATATTATAAGTATAGAAAATTAAAGGTTACAAAAACGTAATTATAATAAATTAGTATTATTAAATTTAAATAAATTTTAATAATAAATTTCAATTTTTTTTTAATTCCTAGCTCTTAATTATATTAAATATCAGTAATAAATATAGTCTTTTAATTTCCCATAATTTCTTTATTTTTAATGAAAGGGAGGATGATGAGTTATCCTTAATAAAGTTATAATTTTGTTTGTAATCAAATTTAAATAATTTTTAGAAACGAATTCTGCATTTAATTTAATTATTTAACTTATAAATTTTAATTTATATATTTTTTTACTTAAAGTTCAAATTAACTTGTATTTTATCCCAAAATATGCAATGTTACTTTTTTTTTTTTTTGAAAAATGGCAATGCCATAAAATTACAATAAAGAAACAACAAGCTATCAAGTGTCACTCAATATCCACTTTGAGAATGTTACAAAATTCATTGGGAAGGGGCATATCAATTTTCCAATAAAAATCACCTAGTGTCTCATAGTGCGCCAGAAAGTCGGTCGCACTATTATTGTTACGTTGTATATAACTAACTCTGCAGGCAGCAAACGACAATAAGATGTTCACAATATTAGCTAGGATAGGATCCCGAGAAGTGAAGTTAGATCCTCTGAACAGTCTATCCACTACTCCATATTGCTGGTGATTCAAGCAATAGCTCTGCTAGCCTGTTCGGTTGTGGGAATCTCCATTACGCTCCAACTCATTGAAAATAAGTTGTAAGATTTCCATAGAATTCCTCTCAAGCCAAATACCCATAATCCTTGGTGTATCGCATGAGATAGCCTTCAATCCTTCAAGGGCTGCCACTTTTCAGCAATAGGCACAACACATGTAAGAATCCGTCTGCCACCACAACAGATAAAATTTGCATAATGGTCCCTAATAATATACCCAGCTCCAGCTATACCTCCACTTTTTATTGAGCCGTCAAAGTTAATTAATCTTGATCCATCCTGGAGGAGGGGGAACGAGAACCTAAGAATTAAGAGAGGGGAAACAAGGCCTCAATGAGGCAGTTGGGTTCCAGTGACTCCTTAGATGGTTCATGGGATTAGCTATGAGGTTCAGCACTGTGGTAGCAATAGCTATTACCGAAGGGACTGGCTTGCCATGCACCTTGAAGTTACGGGTCTGCCAACAATAATAGAGGGCTACAGTTTCAAGTTGAAGCCGCAAGTCTCGTCTATTACATTTGACTACCCTCGCCATCATCTCGAGCTTCTCTTGCAGAGAAAAGGTTAGTGGAAATAAAATATGGTACTGCTGGAGGATGTCTCGCACTGCTTTATAGAGTCTACAATCAAACCCTAAGTGTGTTATACTCTCATCAACTCCACATCCCAAAGGGCAAGTTATCATATCAATTAGACCTCTTTCTTGTAACCAATCTCTAGTTGGGATGACATTCTTGCATAGTCTTCAGAGAAACACTTGAATTCTCGGTTGCGTTGGAATTCTCCAACACCAATCACCAACAAATGCATCACCTTCCAGCACAAACTGTGAAGCATAAAGCTGAGTAGTAGGTATTTTTTCTGATTCTGTAGCAGCCCACACTAGTTTGTCACCACCAGTGTTATAGTCCCTCCTGATCGCCAAAATAAGCTCTTGTAATGCTGGCCCAAATAATTGATCAATTTTGCTCTTGTCCTACTCAAGTCCCATGAAAATATCTGCAATAGTGGTAGGGAATTCAGCAAACTGCATATTAAAGTATGTTGGCCACCTGCTCAATGAGATAGTAGAAAGCCAGGGATCCTCCATAAAGGATATAGTTGTCCCCTTCTCACTCAACTAAATTATGTGACCATCAATCACACTGCCTCTCATGCACAACAGTTTCCATACCCAGGAGTCACGTCGCCGCACCTCAAACTGTCGGCTACGCCTACCATACTTTGCCTGCAAGTTGTCTCTCCAGATGCAATCACTACTACCTAAGAATCTAACTGCATGTTTTGCCACTAGAAACTGTTTCCATATGCGAAGACTATAAATGCCTAGCCCATCTTTGATTTTGGGTCTACAAACCTCCTCCCAAGTTACGTAGTGTAAGGCTTTGGACTCCGTACTGCTCTCCCAGAGAAATGTCCTGATAAGTTTCTCAATTTCATCAATGACCTTGATTGAGACATGAGTGTGCGAAAGAGCATAAATAGGTATGGAAATCAACGTGCTATTAATAAGGGTAATCCTTCCAGCCAATGATAAGCTCCTGGCCCCCCAAGCAGAGATCCTATTCCGGATCGTCGCTATAACGCTTGAAAAATCTGCCTTCTTTGGTTTGTGCTTAGATAGGGGTATTCCCAAATAGCGCCACTGCTGACTCTCCTGCATCCTCAACTGCCTCCTGATGATTGTCTTCTGGCTCCTGATAGTAGTGGGGCTAAAGATAATGGAGGACTTCTCCGAATTGACCCTTCGGCCAGAAAAAACACAATATCTATCAAGGGTTCTCTTCACTATGGCAGCATCTAAGGGGGTGGCCTTCGCAAAGAAAAGTAGATCGTCAGCAAACATCAAATGAGAATGAGCTAGTACTCTCGGAGTAATTTTGATCCTTGAAAGAGAACCGCTCTGCCTCTCTTTATAGATCATCACGGAAAGGAGTTCTATGTATGCGATGTTACTTTTTGGTTAACAATGCATACATAGATATCTTTTCTTTAGGAATATTTATGTTACTGCTATATTTTTGGTTTTTGTTTTTATTAGGCAAGCAATTTTTCCAGGTTTTTTTTTTTGGATGAATTTTATAAACAAAATGTTTAACAATTTAGTAACGTTGACGATGTTACCCAAGGGTTTTGAAACATTTCTTTGATTTACTTATAAATGAAATAACAATTATTATATTTCTAGATAATGATTTGTTTGTCAGATCTTTTACATTTACCCTGGACTTTGACATTTAGACTTGTAGGTGCTGACATTTCGAGGCTGCTGGAAATGTTATTTGAAAAGAATACAAGTACCCATTTTATAGGTGGACGTCTGAAATTCTTTAAGTTTTTGGCATGAGATAAAAATGAGAAGTAGCTTGAGACTACATACTATTGAAAGCATTCCTCAGCTATCATGGAAAATGTTTAATTGTTTATTCAAAATTTAGAGCACCTATTATACAATAATTACTATATAGTCTCGTTTCAAAATGGTTATTGAATGATTATCGCCATGTACCCGCGATTGAGCAAATTGGTATATTCATGCGTATTATTTGCATTTGCAGCAGAAGACCGTGAATGCGTTGAGATGTTTCAACATTCTCTTGAAACAATTAGCAAATATTTTAGGGAAATTTATATATAGGACATGAAATTTACACAAAATTATGCATTTCACCATTAATTCGTAAATATTACCACTGTCACACCATATTTATTTAAATATTTTGCATTTCACATATTTGACAGAATTTGTCACAGTAGCAGACTCGCGATTAACCATCCTTTAACCATAGTCAGCTATGATCAATCAGAGCTGTCAAAATGATGGTGAAATGGAGATCGGGAGAACGCGAGATTAGGTTATTATGATCGGCAAATCAGGAGTTTCGAGTTCATTCTTCTTCCAGGGCATTACAGCCGGAGTTCTGCAGAACTTCACGATCGGCAGTGCAAAAGCTCAATCTCCCATATTTCTCCATCTAGGGCATCAAGGATGGTTAAGTGGAGGCATTATTTTCTTGTGCTATCCCCATTTTGCGATCACCTGTAGGCAAAATTCATTCTAACACCTATAGGTAAAATTCATTCCAACTATTTTTTATGCAAAATCTATTCCAGGTTGTGCTTTAAGGCCCTGTTTGGCGCGAGGACCAAAACAGGACCAAAATAGTACTAATTTAAAAAATAATAATAAATAAATTATTTTAATTATTCTACACAAATTTTAATATAAAAAATAATATTTTTCTTCACATATTCAATAATTTTTAATAAAAATACAAATTTTATTTCACATCTTAGATCAAAATACTCGACTTGACATATATATATATATATATATATATATATGAACTAGTCCAAAGCTAGCCCAAGTCAATCTGGCTGAGATCCGACTCCTTCCCACCCTAACTACAGTACAAATATTTTCATTAAAAATGAAAAAAATTAGTATAACTACTATTATGGGAAGGAAATACTATGTAGAAAACTCACTAAAATAGTAATTTAAGGGCAAATATGAAAAAAGATATGCATCCAAAATAAATGTCCCAATTCTAAAATGAGTTTATCTATGGATTCATCAGTGAATCATAAAAGTTTTTTTTGTTTGAGATACGTAATAGTACCTCTTGCATATATAATAAAAATAAAATTTTCGGGGGATATGCACATAACATGGCTTTAAAACTAGCTCAAAATTCAGTAGTTTCGTATCAGTTTCGGTCAAAATCAATCAGGAAAAGCTACCGGGTTTCAGTTTCGATTGAAACTATAGAAACTAGACTGAAACTCGATTGAAACTGTCGAAATTCAATTTTCTTCAAAAATTTAATTTAAATCTATAAAATTTAAATAAATTATAAGAAAAACTAAGATTGTTAATACTGAAACTACTGAAACTCTTGAAACTGCAGAAATTGATATTTTTATCATGTTACTAAAATCGAAATTAAAGCTGAGTTTTAAAATCTTGGTACATAATATACCTATACAGTTAATATTTAATTTTTTTTTGAAATATAAATAATATTTAAGGACATAAACGTAAATGTCTTTTTTTTTTATAATAATATAACTGGAACAATTCAAAATGAAAAGTCTAATATTCCTTCTATTTATGGGATGTGAGGATGCAGACGGGCATGTCTGCTGACACCTACGTGGTCAGAAAGAAGACATGGCACATGAAGTTGCGTGAGAGTTGATGCAGTGGGGGCTACGAGGAATTATTGAGTTTGAGCGGCGCATCGCATGAGATATTCGAGAATTTATATACGAGTAGTGCATTTAAACTCAATGAGAAAAAGATAGATCCAGAAATATCATTAACTATATGATCATTTCTACTATTATATCTCGTATGTGCATCATTTTATTTTGACTTATATAAACATTTTGTTATTGGGATAATTATCTGCATGTCACATCATTTACTTTATTTACGCTATCCATTCTTAGTTAATTACGCTATGCACACTCAAAATATTATAAAATCTTACATACACACACTTAAGTTAAAATTTAGTCAAAATTTATTTGAAAAAAAATATTTCGTTAGTAAATTATTAAAATTATATTTTTACCCTTAATAGTATATATTTTTTTTCTTCCTCAATGTCACACTAAAGCGCTGATCTGTCCTAAAATCAATTCACGTCGCAAATGTTTCCTTCCCTTACCACAACCTAAACATCAAAGTTTTAAGATTTTCACTCAAAATATATTTAAATATTTTTAAAATAATATGATGAACAGTTCAAATTTTTTGTAACCTAACTATAGTTAGGTTATTGGAAAATTATAATTGCTCATTATAATAAAAATAAGTGAAAGTGTGTGTATGTAAGATTTTATAATATTTTGAGTGTGCATAGCGTAATTAACTAAGAATGGATGGGTAACGCATAAATAAAGCGAAATGGTGTGGCATGTAAGTAATTATCTCTATATGCAATAAAAATATCTATATAAAACCAAAAGTTCAAAATTTTAAATGTAATATCTTGCGATTAAAATACTTATATTAAGAAATAATATGCCGACATCAAATAGAAAAAGATGCCTATATGACAATGAAGAAAAAATGATAATCAGTGACATCTTAGATTTTATTTTTTGGTCCTCTATCTCGCTAAGTCTTGTGCTCATATAAGCAAATATCTCACAAAAGGTGCTAGTTAAATTTAAGGGTAACTTCGAGTCGACTTTAAGCAAGTTGAGCTTAACTCAAACTTCAAATTTTTAATTTCGAGTCATATTTGATTCAAGTTTGTTAATTTATTTTTTCAATTTTAAGTTAAATTTCAAGTTGTTTATAAACAAATTAAATTATAGATAATAAATATCTCAAAATATAATATTATAAATTTATTTTAAAATTATATATGTATATTGCTAATATAAAAAAATATCTGCATATAAAAGTTTTCCAATTACATGTTAAAACATTAAATTTTTGAGTTTATTTTAAACCAAATAAAGTATAAATAAATTTTATTTTTATTTTTAATTTTTTTTTAATTTTTGACGAATGTAAGGGTATAAATATAAATCGTAGATAAAAAATCAATAAAAAATTGAATTGATTTTAGATCGAATCAAAATCGAGCTGATCTAAATGAACTGATTAACGAGCTAAAAGTTCATCTTGGTGATGATTCGAGCAGGTTAAACTCGGCTCGATCTGGCTTAAGATCGACTCGAAAATATAATTGAGGCTTTTTTTTTTCCGAGCTGGCTCGAAAATGACTTGAAATCGGCTTGAAGTCAATTGAGATTGACTCGAGCCGGCTTGAAGTTGAACCCAATCAACTTCGAGCTGATTTCAATTCAATTAAAATTTAATCAATTTAATTTTGAGACGGCATTAACTCGGCTCAAAATGGGATCCATAACAGCCCTACCTGAATCCATTAATTTTTTTGTGAGGTTGGTCGACCATTTAATGTGGTACTGAGCATTCAATATTTTGGACCACCGACCACATTGAGGGTGCGTTTTTGGGTGGAATTGGTTTGTCGTTATCTTAATCTAAAATAGATTCCCCTTGCGCGTTTGATAAAATTTGCCTCAATCTAAAATAAATGTATTCAAAATGTAAATCAAAATCAGTGGTTCCTCTGTATTTAACATTTATTTATCTTTTATTATTAAAGATGATAAAAAAGATAATTATATGCTTAGTTTAATTTGTTAATTAACTATCAAATTATTTTACATAATTAAATACATTGTACCAGCATCATTGCAAGAAAGATATTTACCACACACAACAAATTACTATAGACTACTTGCACTGGAGGAGATATCGACAAAAAAAAAAAATGTTTTTTTAGAAAAATATGCATAACGTAAAATAAAATGAATTAATTATATTGAATGTGAAATAAAATGATTATTTAATATTAAGATTTGTGTAGGATGAGATATAAAATAATTTTAAAAATAAATTTAAGAACTTCTTGCTCAAACACTCGTTAATGAATGGTCGCCGATTAGTAAATTGAAATCAAACTCATTAATCGAAAAATCATCTCCGGATGCCCTCTAGTCAGAAAGTAAATTAGCTTTGAATAGCAAGTAGACTAGTAAATCTCCGAACACTAGTCGGCCAGTGGGTAAATCGCCTCTGGACGCTCATTGGTCGATTGATAAATCATCTCTAAATACTCGTCAGTTGATTGACGAATCACCCTCAGACACTTGACAGTTGGTCGATAAATCATCGCTAGAAACTCATTGGTTGGTTGATCGGTAAATCATCCATAGAGGCTCATCAGTCAATAAATAAATCACCTCATGCTCGCTGATCTGTGTTAGTATTTCGCCTCTTCTTTTTCTTCCTCTTATAAATCAATAAATCACCTCTTGATTGATCAATAAATCACCTTTGGATGCTCATCGGCCAATCGGTAAATTGCCTTCGAATACTTACCGATCGGTTAGTAAATCATCTTTGCAAACTTGTTGGGACATTCTAGACTGTTGCCAATCGGTATATTCCTCCTCTTCCTCCCTTTCTTTCATCGATAAATTGCCTCCTCTTCCTCCCTGTTTGGCATGAGGACCAAATCAGGACCAAAATGATACTAATTTAAAAAACAACAATAATAATAAATAAAATTTTTTAATTATTTTATACAAATTCAAATATAAAAAAATATTATTTTACTTCACATACTCAATAATTTTCAATAAAAATATATATTTTATTTCACATCCTAGACCAAAATATTCGAATTACATATTTTGATATAAAATATAAAATAAAATTAATTTTTCTATTAAAAATTATTAAATATGTGAAGTAAAATAATATTTTTTTTATATTAAAATTTATATAAAATAATTAAAAAAATATATTTATTATTATTATTATTGTCCGATCAATTTTCTTCCTTTTCAGCTCTTTCCTCGTCGGTTAATAAAATTCCTCTTACTGGCCGGTTTTCTTCTTTCTTCTTCACTTGTTAATCGGTAAAATCACACATAAAGTTTACCTATTTTTCATTGCAAAATTAGAAATTTTAGAATTTTTTTTCAGAACACAAACAATCATTTTTTATATGCGAGTCTCTTTTATATGCAGCTGCCAAATTTTAAAATTAAAATATCAAAAAGGATATTTTAGCCTTCATTTAGCATAGTTATTAACTTATTATGATCAAAATTTCAAAATATAATTTCTAATAAGAGAGGGAACATTATTAGCTAACTAGACATCCATGTCAGTAATTGTTCTTGATTCTACATAAACATCTGAAAATTGGTACACGAGTTGTGTACGTAAATTGTGTGGCCACACGACTTACATGCTGAACAACAAGGACTTCATCCTCAAAGAAGCTTCACACCAGCATCCCTAACAGAATCGATAACAGCCTTAACTTTCCCATGGTACTTCTGCTCTCTCTTCAGGAAAACAGAGACAGCCGGTATCTTCTTAAATAGAAGCCTCTCCCCGAGGACCTTGCCAATCTTTGCCGCGGCAGCGACGTCCCTCGTCGACCCCATGGCCGAACGGAGAACCTTCTCCCGCG
This sequence comes from Apostasia ramifera, assembly GCA_019297695.1. Taxonomy (NCBI): domain Eukaryota; kingdom Viridiplantae; phylum Streptophyta; class Magnoliopsida; order Asparagales; family Orchidaceae; genus Apostasia; species Apostasia ramifera. Next base: position 190,688 of record JAEMOT010002570.1, on the reverse strand, counting down.
AGCTAGCGGAGGCGGCAACTGTGGCTGTAGGGGAGTGGATAACCTGGGCACTCACATACTTACTAGAGAAATGCATCTGAAGAACATACGGTTTGAGAAACTTGATCACTGGTGCTGGCCTGGCTGTGGGTGGGATGACCATTTTGGCCTGAAGTTCATAATCAACATTGAGGTGCATCAAGTTAGATCTTCCAAATACACAGAAGTAGGCAAATAATTCTACTTGAAGGGAAGATTTTTTTAAGAACTATAAATAACTTCTATTATTCTCACTTGGGCATTCGTTTTAAATGTAGTTCTGAGTAACAAATCAATGGAAAATGCCATGACTGAAACTGATGCAAATCAAAATTTGGCAATAAGCAAATCTAAAAGCTTAAGCACGACAGCATTTAGCCCTCAAGTACACAAAAGGAGAACAAGCAGCAAAGAACCTAAAAGAAGCAAGCAGAAAATGACACTTGACTGTTGCCTCCAGGCCAACCAACTTTATGCTTTCAACATTCTGACTCATACAACAAACGTACGCCACAATCAAACGAACGGAAAGCTCCTAAAAATAGCTGGCCAGCCTGTAATTTGATTCCTCATTGTTGGCCCTTTCTGCTGAGTGTCACGCTCTACAATGGACTTGTACATGAACTGAATGCTCTACAATGGATTGTTCTGAGAAATCCTTTCTCATCCATCTTGTGTGGATGCAGGTGAAGGTCATAAAAATGGCGGGGAACTAAACAGTACTCAGGAACATTCAGGGATGAATGATGTAACATCCTGTGTCCAAGATGTAGAGATACTGTCTATTTTAATTTTTGGGAGTTGAATAATTTGAATACTTCCCATAATAGTCACTTATCTCAATACTACTTTAGCTCAAGCATGCTTAGCTTCGGAATTTCCTATCATTAGCCTCACAGTTTTACCCGATAAGTTATCTCTACCATTTGGAATCACGTTATTTATATAGCAGAGGAATCCCCTCCTTTTCTAATGCGGTATAATTCATTCTTGCGCCACTCTCACCACGCATCATTTGGCCTATAAGCTTGCTGGGAGCTGCAACTTGCTCCAACAATTTCTTTACATGGAACATCACCCGACGATCACTGCTTATCCTCTTCGACCACGGCTCATCACAGGACCACCAGTTTTCACCCAATTCATTCTCAAACACATCGTACTGTATGAGATTGACTCTGATACCAAATTATAATATTTCGAAATTCAAATGTAGAGGGATATTGTTCACTTTAACTTTAAAGACATGTGTGACTTGTGTACTTCCTAATAGGATCACTCATCCCAGTGCTATTCTGGCTCAAATACACTTAACTACAGAGTTCCCATCATTAGCTGCATGGTTTTCTCCTAGAAGATATCTTTACCATTTGGGATTGTTGAAGATTATGCATCAATTATTACTAATTTCTTTAAGTTTTCTTTTTTTGTTATTCTCAATCAAAATTGCTAATTTGTAGGAATTCAGTTTATTGTTTTCCTATTTTAGTGGCTGATTTTTAGTTAAGGAAGTTTGTTTTCCTATTTTAGTGGCTGATTTTTAGTTAATGATTTGTATTTAAAGACATCATTGTTCTAAATGAAAGTAGAGAGTTTTTGGTTTTGTGTGAATTAGCAGATTGAAACTCAAGGATTATTCAGTAAAATCTCCTACAATTGGTATCAGAGCTTTCTTCTTAAGGGACTTGTGAGAGTTAAAAGAATCAAACATCATGGATTTTGATGCAGCTTTCACAGCGGCTTCTCTTCCGGTATTTGCTGGAGAGAATTATCAGGTATGGGTTGTTCGGATGCAAGCCTACCTTGAGGCATGTGATCTCTGGGAAGCTATTGAAGAGGATTATGAAATTCCTCAATTACCGAACAATCCAACCATGGCTCAGATCAAGAATCAAAAGGAAAGAAGGCAAAGAAAGTCTAAGGCAAAGGCATGTCGATTCACAGGAGTTTCATCAACAATTTTCACCAGAATTATGACTCTCGGATCAGCAAAAGCCATCTGGGATTTTCTCAAGCAGGAATATGAAGGCAATGAGAGAATCAGAGGCATGCGAGTGCTGAATCTAATCAGAAAATTTGAGATGCACAAGATGAAGGAGTCAGAAACAGTCAAGGAATATTTTAACAGATTTCTAAGCATTACAAATCGGGTGAGATTGCTTGGAACTGATTTTTCTGATTCAAGAATTCTTCAAAAAATTCTTGTTACAGTTCCAGAAAGGTTTGAAACAACTATTTCTTCACTTGAAAATTCTAGAGATCTGTCAAATATTACCTTGGCAGAATTATTGAATGCATTACAGGCACAAGAGCAAAGGAAGCTCATGAGAGAAGAAGGTCAGGTTGAAGGAGCCTTGTAAGCTAAACATGTTTTTTCTCAAGGCAGCACAGGGAAGAAAAAGCAGTGGAAACGACACAATGAGAACAAGGCAACATGAAATAAAAATCAAGGAGGAGATAACAAGCAAAGTTATCCTCCTTGTCAGCACTGTGGAATGAAAAATCATGTTTATTACAACTGTTGGAGGAGACCTGATATCAGATGCAATAAATGCAACTAGCTCGGACATATTGCAAAGATTTGCAATAGTAAGAATCAACAACAAAATGCGATTCAACAAAATGCAGTCCAAATTGCCATTCAACAGGAAGAGGAGTTGTTTGTGGCCTCTTGCCTTGCAAGCAGTAGCTCAAGTGAGATTTGGCTTGTTGACAGTGGCTGCACCAACCACATGACACATGATAAGGAGTTGTTCAAGGAGTTGGACCGATCAGAGGTATCAAAGGTCAGAATTGCAAATGACCAATATCTAACCATCAAGGGAAAGGGAATAGTAGCCATTGAAAGCTGTACAGGTACAAAACTAATCACTGATGTTTTATATGTGCCCAAAATTGATAAACATTTGTGAAGTGTGGCACAGCTTCTTGAAAAAGGTTTTAAAGTTTTTTTTGAAGACAAACAATGTTTGATTAAAGATGCAAATGGTAGTGAAGTGTTCAGAATTAAAATGAGAAATAAAAACTTCTCTCTAGATCCTATGAAGAAGGAGCAGGATGTTTTTTTTGCTTCAGATAATAATTCTGAACTTTGGCACAAAAGGATGGGTCACTTTAATCATGCTGCACTATTACAAATGAAGAGACTAGAGCTTATACAAGGCCTGCCATCACTGAATGATCATTGGTCTGGGTGTAAAGTGTGCCAATATGGCAAACAAGCAAGGCAACCCTTCCGACAATCAAGCTCGAGAGCATCAGAAAAGCTGCAGCTAATCCACATTGTGGACAGATGCCTGAGCCATCCTTGAACAGAAGTAGATATTATATTATTTTTATTGATGATCTGACTAGAATATATTGGATTTATTTTCTAAAATTCAAATCAGAGGTTGCTGGAATTTTTTGGAAGTTCATTACAGATCAAAATTTCAGATTACAAGGATATTCTGATAGTGATTGGGCTGATTCTCTGGATGATATGAAGAGTACCTCTGGTTATTGTTTCAATTTGGGCTCATGAATATTTTCCTGGTGTTCAAGGAAGCAGGAAATTATTGCACAATCTACTGCTGAAGCTAAGTTCATTGCTACTACAGTTGCTGTCAATCAAGCTTTATGATTGAGAAAAATATTAACTGATTTGTACTTGAAGCCAGAGAAAGGCACTGAAGTATTTGTGGACAACCAAGCAGCTATTGCTATCTCAAACAATTTAGTCTTCCATGGAAAGACAAATAACTTCAACATCAAGCTGTTCTTTCTAAGAGATATTCAAAAGGAAGGTGCTGTGTGTCTTAAATATTGCAAGACTGAAGAACAACTTGTAGATATTTTTACAAAAGCACTTCCAAAAAATAGATTTGAATCTTTGAGGAATAGACTAGGAGTTTGCGAGAATTGATGCGAGGAGGAGTGTTAAAGATTATGCATCAATTATTGCTAATTTTTTTAAGTTTTCCTTTTTTGTTATTCTCATTCAAAATTGCTAATTTGTAGGAAATCAGTTTATTATTTTCCTATTTTAGTGACTGATTTTTAGTCAAGGAAGTTTGTTTTCCTATTTTAGTGACTGATTTTTAGTTAAGAATTTGTATTTAAAGACATCATTGTTCTAAATTAAAGTAGAGAGTTTTTGGTTTTGTGTGAATTGGCTGATTGAAACTCAAGGATTACTCACTAAAATCTTCTATAAGGATCATATTATTTACTTATACAACTCAAAAATTCCACTTCTTTCCAATATAATATGATTTATTATTGTGCCTCTCTCACCACTTATCATCCAACCTAAAAGTTTGTTAGGAGTTGTACTTTGCTAGTGATTTCCTTCTCTTAGGACATTACTCGACGATCACTCCCCACTCCCTTTGGCCATAGGTTGTCACAGGTCCACTAACTTCCTCCCGGTTTGTCCTCGAATCAGATGCTATTGTGAAGTTTGGCTTTAATACTATATTGTAATATCCAAAGATTCAAATGTAGAGGTATTGCCAGCTTTTACTTTAGGGAATTGTGTAATTCGAGTATTTCCTAAGATAGTCACCCATTCAAGGACCACTCTAGCTCAAACATATTAAAAATTTTCTATTATTAGCCTTACAATTTTATCCCAAAAGACACCTCTATCAATTAGGATTATGTTATTTACTTATATAATTCAGGAACTCCCTGCTCTTTTTGATATGATATGATTTATTTTTATGCCCATCTCAACCCTCATCACCTGGTTTAAGGTCTACCAGGAGCTGCAATTTACTTCAATAATTCTCTTCTCTTGAAACATCACCTAATGATTACTTTCTGCTTTTTTCGGCCATAAATTGTCACAGATGTAAGACCAACTGGGTGAGGAATAATCATTCCAGTCCTAGGAGAGGTGGTGACACCAGTCTGAGATGAGGGAAGCCTTATGAATGACATGAAAGCATCTTGAGCTCCCATCATGTCTTACTCATCATTTTCTCAACCCAACCCTTCTCAATATTCCCCGGGTAGCAACCAAATGCATAAACAGCAGCAATCTGCTCCGTGAGGATATGTCCAAATAACGCAAACCTCCTACGAAGTTAATCCAGTATGTTGGGTACCAACATGAACAATAATTTGTTCACAAATAAGCCAATCAAGGTGGTAATTGAAATAAATTTGTGAAAACATCAAACTAAAGCAAACAATATGGATACAAGTTTAACTGACTAACTTTAATATGAAACTTAACAAATCATCAAAACATAGTTTCTCTGCCAGGAAGCCAATCAATTTTGTGGCGCAAGACCTAAATAGCAACATTCTTGCAGCACAAAGCTAATTCTCACCCCAAACAAGCCTGTACCAATGCAATGAGTGGCAGCATTTAAGAACTATCCCCATCTAACATAGAGTTTTAGCAAAAAGGCCAACTTAAAAATCAAAAAGCCCAATATTGAAGGTTTTAGTGAATTTTTTGGCTTAGTGAGACTTAACAAGGAAAAAAAAGGTAAAGAAAAAACGTTTGTAAATTTTTTGTAAATGATCTTCATTAGGGTCTACATTGAGCCTTAACTAAGGCCCAAATGCTAAGTGTACATATATTTTATCCTGCTACTAACCTGCTATCCTCCTTCAGGTTGAGCGTCAAGACAGTAATTTGGCAAAAGGAAACAATATTTTTAGCTGCACGTCCTAGTCTTTATAATTTTCCTTTCATTTCCTTTAAAAGCTCAGTATAGCCGAATGGATATCATTATTATAATAATTTTTATATGAAGACCCTTCAAAACAAACATGTTGGCAACATTACAACCAAGAAAAGGCTTTCAGGCCTGGGCAATAATTAAGATACAAAGATAGAATCAAATTATTCTCATTTTAGTGGAAGTTACCAATGGTTTGAAGAGATTACGTTCAATACTCAACTGACGAAAGGTGCACAGGATAACCTAGGGAAATTGTCACAGATAACGTTCTATGAGATCCCATTCCACCTGCACGAAACATTCACTACAAGCATGCATTTGCTGAGTAAGAAAATATAAAGATCATCATTTTCTTTATGGAAAATTTCCTTTTGGGCATCACCCATGGTCTGCAATGGCCATTAGCCTAACCTAATTTGGAAAATCCATTTTCATTTATGGAGTTACCTCCAAGAAAATACATAGTTCAATCGAAATCTTTGATCAGTACAACCTCCCTATCCTACCTCAAAAGAAGCAGAAGAGGTTTGGGCAGCTCAGCCCCAGAGGGCCAGCATCTTTTTGACTTTCTAGTGAGCATGGGAGCAAAGAGAAGACGAAAGAACGAGAGAAAGCCGGACAATCTCGCAAAAGTAGCTTTTCATGAGGATCTTTGAACCTCAGAAGAGGGCAAGCATGGTTCAAATGAATATGCACAACACTAATTGCAACATTTAAGGCAACCAACCTGCTGGAATAAAAAATCCAATGACTGCTAAAAGCTCAGAACTTCCAAACAACAAAAGATTGAACCACATGTCCACAAGCATAAAGTCATATAATCCAGATAAAGCTGTTATACAGCTGCCGCAATCAGAAGTGCTCTAGTCATGAGAACATCACAGCATTAGAACACCTGCATAAGGTTGATCGGACCAGGTCAAGGTTGTCTTGACGCAATTGACATGCTTCTAAGGAGGATTTGGCACACGTTTACTAAAGCAGCCATAACTTTTGCTAAAGCTATCTGTTTTCAACATTCAACCGCCAATTCGGAAAGCTCTGACATAGATTGATCCACTGTCAATCCATCCACAGTAAATTGACTCAATTTATGGCAAAATTCAACCATTTTCCAAGTGAAATTTATGCTTTTATAATTTTCCTTTTGCTCTTAGTAATTATCAATAGTCTCTTTCATTGGTCTAAGTAATTCTGAGTCATGCCGGCTTTTAGGTTACCAGTCTAGCATAATTCAGGCTATTAGTATATCGAATATTATGTATTTCCATTTAGATTAATTTTTAAGGGTTTTCATATATATATAATATATATAAGCCATTTGTAAAATTGTAATCCCAGTTTGTAGCAATAATTGAAATTCTAATTTTCAAGTGAAGTTTTATCTTTCACATTCTGTAAGTTTCATGTGTGCCTCATTCTCTCTTGAATCCAACAAATTGGGACAGCAACATTTAGCTGGAAAGAAACTTTCTACAACAGCTAAATCAAACGCAACAAAGAAATGAGGTCTGCAAAATCAGATCTACTACAGAGAGCAGACAATACGCAGAAAGGTCATTTTTTTATTATATGAAAAATAGTGCTCGTAAATCCTCCGCAGTCCACTAAGCCCTAGAAATCTCAAGAACCTGCAATCTATCCCTTGAGACACGAGAAGAATTTAGAGAAGGAGAGGATACAAAAATTAAAATCTCACAATAAAAGCCTACCGTGGCCTCGGATCTCGCAATAAAAAGGAATGTTGCGTGACGGCGAGCCCCGCAGTATCGAAGAAGGGTTCGCCGACGATGCCCAGCAGAATAGAAAGCAAAAGAGTGGGAGGAGAGGTGAGAGATGGGCAGACACCTGAACCGTCGTCGCCATCGACGTCACCATAAACGCCTAAATTTGCATCGGAGCAGCGATCTCACAGGCTTGGGCAACAAGTCTTAGCTCGAGTCGAGCCACTGAAGTTTGCGGCAGAGGAGGCACTATGCCTTTCCATAGATTTTTGCGATATCACGAATGAGAATTTACTCGATGCCATTTTGCTTTTTAGTTTAGGGATAATTGCAATTAAGTTTCTGAAATTTGAAATACAATAAATAATATTTTCTTTAATTAATTAAATAATTTAATTAATTTTAAAATTATATTAATATTTAAAATAAATATTTAATTTAATTTAATTTAACAATTAAAAAATATTTTTATTAATTATCTTCGTTAATATCGAAAGACATATTTGCATATTATTTCAAATTTAAAAACCAAATTAATTAATTTAAAAATTAAAAATACTTAATTGCACAGAATCACAAAAAATACCTAATTGCTTGACTTTTTAATTTAATATAAAGTCTTGGTCCTTAAAAATAAAAAAAATGTTGCCAATTTGAATTGAAGCCATCAAAATTCAATTCAAAAGAAAACTCGCAATTCAGATCATTCAATCAGGCCAAGCATTCTGCAAACTATTGCTTCAGGAATTTGTAATGCTAATGCTACTACTAAGATGATTACAAGAGATAGTGCTAGCCCCATATCATCTTCTATTGTATTAATTAAGAAGGATGAGATTTGGAGATTATGTGTTAATTATAGGTAACTCAACTCCAAAACTACATGTGATAGATTCCTAATTTCAGTGATTGACGAACCACTAGATGATTTATATGGAGCTGCTTGCTTTTCAAAATTAGATTTAAGATCATCAGGCTACTGGCAAGCGAAAATACCAGAGGAAGATGTTAAGAAAACAACTTTAAAATGCACGAAGGGCGTTATGAGTTTTTCGTAATGCCCTTTGTATTGATTTCTTTGATGATACATTGGTCTACAACAAAAATTAGGAAGAACACCTTTAGCACTTGAAGCTAGTTTTTGATGTCATGGTAGCGAATTCATTGAAGGTGAAAAGAAGCAAATGTGCATTTGCCACCCAAGTTATTGAGTACTTCGACCTATCACATTTCTTCTGAGGACATCTCCCCCCAAATCCCGCAAATAATCCAAGCCATATTGGAATGGCCAACACCAAAACCAATGAAGGAATTATTGAGGGTTTTTAGGCCTTGCTGGGTTTATTGCTGATTCATAAAGGACTTCGGCAAAATTAGTGAAGGGCTGACAAATCTACCCAATAAAGATACATTTCGTTGTGATGAACAAGCTGAAAGTTCATTTCAAGTCACTGATGCTAGCAGTGCAGGTATTGGGGCTGTTCTGATGCAAAATGGGTGACCTATTGCATCTTTTAGCAAAGGACAGTCAAATAAGCACAAACAATTACCAGTGTATGAGAAATAAATGTTGTCTATGGTAGCGTAAGTTCAAAGATGGAGACCAAATCTCCTGGAAAATCATTTGAAGATCAAGACTGATCATCACAGCTTGTAGTTCTTAGTAGAACAGTGCATATCAACTCCAACACAACAAAAATGACTTTCCAAATTAGTAGGTTATGATTTTAAGAGACAGGATAATAAAATGGTGGATGCACTTTCAAGGAAGCAGCTAATAGAATGTATATAACTTAACACTATGATACAAGGAGTGTCAACAAAATTACTGCCAGAAGCAGGAAATAGTTGGAATTCAGACAGTAAGCTGTAGGAAGTCATTACCAAATTACAGCAACGAATTACAATGGGCATTAACCTCCTAACTAAATTGATTAAGTTCATTCATCCAGGCACTCCTGGTGGTAATAAATTCTAGTTTAATTCCAACACTATATAGATTGAGGTAGACGTTCAGTTGGAAGGGTATCAGGTATGACAGGCCACAAAAAAACTCATTCAGGAATGTGGTGTCTGCCAACAACATAAGTATGAAACAACAAAGTCAAATGGTATATTACGGCCTCTGTGATGCGGGATGGAAAAAGATGCCAATGATATTTTATATTTATACTCAGCAAAATCGATTAACAAATTATTTTAATTAAGAGAAAAATAATTTCTAGATAATTTATATGATAAATAAGATTTTTAAATCCCGTGAATTAAGATATTTTAAAATTAGAATTAAACTGGATCGTATGATAAATAAGAATTTATCAGTTTAGTTAGGGCGTCAATTTAAATTCAATAAATCAGATCCGAGGTTTAAGAATTTAGGACAGACGTTTCACGGTTAAATCCAACAGTAATTGACACACAAAAATATCGAGTCACACAATTAGAGTCAAATATTTAACTCAAGTCAAGCGAAAAATTTGTGTTGAAGTCAAATAATCAGTTTAGTTGAAATTCGGGAAAAAAGTTACCAGCAATTTGAATCGGAAAAGAGTCAATGATGATGATTAACTGATCTGATCGAGTACGGGCGACACACGGGCAAAGCGCAAGCGGCTTGTGGGCNCGCGCGCGGGCAGGCGTGCGTGGGGGCAGGCCGGTGCGCAGGCGGCGGACGACGCGCGGGCGACGCGCGGGCGATTTCCCGATTCCCCGAACTGGCAGAGAGGAAGGGAGGGAAATTACATAAAGGGGCTAGATTTTTATTGAGCTGAAGGAAGAAAAAGATTTTTATTTTTTTTTTTATTTTTTTATTTTTTATTTTTTAAAAATGGATAACTAGGCTAATTTGAGAAGTTTCACCAAAAGCTAATCCTACTTTTTCCTTCACAGGAATATCGACCCCTTAACCCGGATCTAAGCTCTGAGAAAACTCAAACATCATTTCATTCATCAAATGCTATCTCCTTTTACAATGCAAGACGATCTCTTTATATAGAGAGATCACATAAAAAAATTTGAAAATATAATATTAAATACAAAAAATAAAATAGCAAATAGATAAAAGTAAATATGAAACTAATTTTATTACAATAAAATAAAATCAGCTCCAAATATCGTGAGTCTTTCAAACCTCTCAAATGTGCTCTGAATCAAATCAAATCAAATCAAATCTAAATAAAGTTAATATGAAAATCTTTAATAGCTCTAATTAATTTAAATTTGAATTTTGATTCAGCACTTGATATCCTAGCCATCCAATTTAATGCTGATTTGTGTCCCCACCAATTCTCTTCAGGTGGGAGGAACTCGACCCCGTCGAGTATGAGTCATGCGGCTCATGTGTCTCTGAGTGGGTCAGATGAGCTATAACCTTTGAGCCTCCTGAAAAGTAAAATTCTCTACCGAATCAAATATTACTGATAATTGAATTCTATTAAAATTACTTGCTCAACAAGTTTATTCAATTAGCCCTAAATAATCATTGAGATGAATTTTAAATGTGGACTCTTATGGATAAAGCTACACTCAAAGGGAACAAGAGGTTATTGCTTCACTAGGTATTACTGTTGGGTCCTGATAACCAATAGATCTGAAATATTGAAAGTATCAACTATTCCCATGATCTAATAATAATATTCAAACTTATTCAATTGATCCAATTTAATAAAAATTTAAAATAAACTAAATTACAGATTTAATTATCTTAAATTATCATAATAAAAATTTAGAAAATTTTTCTACACTTAATTATAATAGCTCACCATTAATTGTACTGATTTTATTTATTTTATAATGTATAAATAAAAAAAAACTGACACATGCAATGAACAAAATACAAATACAAATACTGATCAGACTCAAATCTATGATATTTAAAAAATAAAATGTATGCAAATTAGATTTATGATCTCACTAATGCTTACAGGATAATTAATTCTTATTATAGGCATAAGGAAAATAGGTTAGAGCCACGAGAGATGCGGTTCCTAATAGGTGCCATAAAGTTCTCCAAAAATATCTGACGAACCGTACAGCACACCGGTTAAATGTTCGCGTAACCCACCATTCAGTCTTATGCATCTCTGCCTATATTGATCTATAGGTGTTGAGATTTTACTAAATCTAGGATATGCATAAGTATGCTTAAGTAGATTGAACCTATTAACCTCATAATGATTATAGCCTATAATCATCTCGATAATGTCATCAATACAGTAAGATGATTTAGTAGTTCTTATCGAATCTATGATCTGTTTTTCTTTATGACTCAGCTCCATGATTATTTTCTCAACTTGACTTTTAACTTCTATCATATAACTATCTTTCTCGTGCATCTCATCCTCATACTTTTTGTACTCTTCGACTAAACTAGGATCTGCAATATAAATGGATATAGGTAAAGAATAAAGTTTCAATGCTTTAGGAAGAATGAAGGTCTCCGTGGAGAACTCATTCAAAACTTCTTTCACGAAAAAACTAGATTGGTTACCTATAGTCTCAATAGGTCTAGCAATGAGAGTATGAATCGGAGCAAATGATACTAATCTAGGGTCATGCTGTGTATTAGGTGCGGATATGCGATCAAATATTGCGATAAACTCAGATAACATACTTTCTATTTTAGAGTCCATACTCAAATGATACTTATATTAAATAGCAATAAATAAAATTATGATACAAAATATATAAAAATGATCAAATAAAATGCTTTAACCTAAACCATGCTCTGATACCAAGTTGATGCGGGACGGAAAAAGATGTCAATGATATTTTATATTTATATTCAGTAAAATCGATTAGCAAATTATTTTAATTAAGTGGGCGCAAGCACTGGCAGGCTCACGGGTGGACGGG
>JAEMOT010002570.1:164741-178265 GCA_019297695.1 Apostasia ramifera | reverse complement strand
CGCTGGCGGGGCGCAGCGCGCGGGCGCAGGTGCGCGGGCAGGATCGAGCGTCAAGACAGTAATTTGGCAAAAGGAAACAATATTTTTAGCTGCACGTCCTAGTCCCATTCCACCTGCACGAAACATTCGCTACAAGCATGCATTTGCTGAGTAAGAAAATATAAAGATCATCGTTTTCTTTATGGAAAATTTCCTTTTGGGCATCACCCATGGTCTGCAATGGCCATTAGCCTAACCTAATTTGGAAAATCCATTTTCATTTATGGAGTTACCTCCAAGAAAATACATAGTTCAATCGAAATCTTTGATCAGTACAACCTCCCTATCCTACCTCAAAAGAAGCAGAAGAGGTTTGGGCAGCTCAGCCCCAGAGGGCCAGCATCTTTTTGACTTTCTAGTGAGCATGGGAGCAAAGAGAAGACGAAAGAACGAGAGAAAGCCGGACAATCTCGCAAAAGTAGCTTTTCATGAGGATCTTTGAACCTCAGAAGAGGGCAAGCATGGTTCAAATGAATATGCACAACACTAATTGCAACATTTAAGGCAACCAACCTGCTGGAATAAAAAATCCAATGACTGCTAAAAGCTCAGAACTTCCAAACAACAAAAGATTGAACCACACGTCCACAAGCATAAAGTCATATATTCCAGATAAAGCTGTTCTACAGTTGTCGCAATTAGAAGTGCTCTAGTGATGAGAACATCACAGCATTAGAACACCAGCATAAGGTTGATCGAACCAGGTCAAGGTTATTTGGCACACGTTTACTGAAGCAGTCATAACTTTTGCTAAAGCTATCTGTTTTCAACATTCAACCGTCAATTCGGAAAGCTCTGACATAGATTGATCCACTGTCAATCCATCCACAGTAAATTGACTCAATTTATGGCAAAATTCAACCATTTTCCAAGTGAAATTTATGTTTTTATAATTTTTCTTTTGCTTTTAGTAATTATCAATAGTCTCTTTCATTGGTCTAAATAATTCTGAGTCATGCCGGCTTTTAGGTTACCAATCTAGCATAATTCAGGCTATTAGTATATCGAATATTATGTATTTCCATTTTGATTAATTTTAAGGGTTTTCGTATATATATATATAAGCCATTTGTAAAATTGTAATCCCAGTTTTTAGCAATAATTGAAATTCTAATTTTCAAGTGAAGTTTTATCTCTCACATTCTGTAAGTTTCATGTGTGCCTCATTCTCTCATGAATCCAACAAATTGGGACTGCATCAGTTAGCTAGTAAGAAACTTTCTACAACAGCTAAATCAAACGCAACAGAGAAATGAGGTCTGCAAAATCGAATCTACTACAGAGAGCAGACAAGGTCATTTTTTTATTATATGAGAAATAGTGCTCGTAAATCTTCCGCAGACCACTAAGCCCTAGAAATCTCAAGAACATGCAATCCATCCCTTGAGACACGAGAAGAATTTAGAGAAAGAGAGGATACAAAAATTAAAATCTCGCAATAAAAGCCTACCGTGGCCTCGGATCTCGCAATAAAAAGGAATGTTACGTGACGGCGAGCCCCGCAGTATCGAAGAAGGGTTCGCCGACGATGCCCCGCAGAATAGAAAGCAAAAGAGGGGGAGGAGAGGTGAGAGATGGCCAGATACCTGGACCGTCGTCGCCATAGTCGTCACCAGAAACGCCAAAATTTGCATCGGAGCAGCGATCTCACAGGCTTGGGCAACAAGTCTGCGCTCGAGTCGAGCCACTGAAGTTTGCGGTAGAGGGGGCATTATGACTTTCCATAGATTTTTGCGATATCACGAATGAGAATTTACTCGATGCCATTTTACTTTTTAGTTTAGGGATAATTGCAATTAAGTTTCTCAAATTTGAAATACAATAAATAATATTTTCTTTAATTAATAAAATAATTTAATTAATTTAAAATTATATTAATATTTTAACTAAATATTTAATTTAATAATTAATTTTTTTTATTAATTAACTTTATTAATATCGAAAGACATATTTGCATATTATTTCAAATTTAAAAGCCAAATTAATTAATTTAAAAATTAAAAATACTTAATTGCACAGAAGCACAAAAAATACCTAATTGCTTGAACTTTATTTAATATAAAGTCTTGGTCCTTAAAAATAAAAAAAATGTTGCCAATTTGAATTGAAGCCATCAAAATTCAATTCAAAAGAAGCATTCTGCAAACTATTGCTTCAGGAATTTATAATGCTAATGCTACTACTAAGATGATTACAAGAGATAGTGCTAGCCCCATTTCAACTTCTATTGTATTAATTAAGAAGGATGAGATTTAGAGAATATGTGTGTTAATTATAGGGAACTCAACTCCAAAATTACATGTGATAGATTCCTAATTTCAGTGATTGACAAACTACGAGCTGCTTGCTTTTCAAAATTAGATTTAAGATCATCAGGCTACTGGCAAGCGAAAATGCTAGAGGAAGATGTTAAGAAGACAACTTTAAAATGCACGAAGGGCGCTATGAGTTTTTCGTAATGCCCTTTGTATTGATTTCTTTGATGATACATTGGTCTACAACAAAAATTAGGAAGAACACCTTTAGCACTTGAAGCTAGTTTTTGATGTCATAGTAGCGAATTCATTGAAGGTCACAAAAAAGCAAATGTGCATTTGCCACCCAAGTTATTGAGTACTTCGACCTATCCCATTTCTTCTGAGGACATCTCCCCCCAAATCCCGCAAATAATCCAAGCCATATGGGAATGGCCAACACCAAAACCAATGAAGGAATTATTGAGGTCTTTTAGGCCTTGCTGGGTATTATTGCAGATTCATAAAGGACTTTGGCAAAATTAGTGAAGGGCTGACAAATCTACTCAATAAAGATACATTTCGTCGTGATAAACAAGCTGAAAGTTCATTTCAAGTCACTGATGCTAGTAGTGCAGGTAATGGAGCTGTTCTGATGCAAAATGGGTGACCTATTGCATCTTTTAGCAAAGGACAGTCAAATAAGCACAAACAATTACCAGTGTATGAGAAGTAAATGCTGTCTATGGCAGCGCAAGTTCAAAGATGGAGACCAAATCTCCTGGGAAATCATTTGAAGATCAAGACTGATCATCACAGCTTGTAGTTCTTAATAGAACAGCGCAAATCAACTCCAACACAACAAAAATGACTTTCCAAATTAGTAGGCTATGATTTTAAGGGACAGGATAATAAAATGGTGGATGCACTTTCAAGGAAGCAGCTAATAGAATGTATAGAACTTAACACTATGATACAAGGAGTGTCAACAAAATTACTGCCAGAAGCAGGAAATAGTTGGAATTCAGACAGTAAGCTGTAGGAAGTCATTACCAAATTACAGCAACGAATTACAATGGGCATTAACCTCCGAACTAAATCGACTAAATTGATTCATCCAGGCACTCCTAGTGGTCATAAATTCTAGTTTAATTCCAACACTATATAGATTGAGGTAGACGTTCAGTTGGAAGGGTATCAGGTATGACATAGGCCACAAAAAAATTCATTCAGGAATGTGGTGTCTGCCAACAACATAAGTATGAAACAACAAAGTCAAATGGTCTATTACAGCCTCTGCCAATTTCAAATGAAATTTGGACAGATTTCTGTCTAGATTTTATCGAAGGTTTACCTAACTCATATGATAAAGATACTATTTTGGTAGTTGTGGACAGATTAAGCAAGTGTTCAACACTTTATTGCTTTAGTCCACCCTTATACAGCAGCAGCAATGGTTGCATAAAACTATATGGCAAAGTCTATAAACTCCATGGTATGCCCAAAAAGCTAATTAGTGATTGCGATACTATTTTCCTAAGTCTATTCTGGCAGGGATTGCTGAAATTACTCAAGGTTGAATCCAGAATGCCTATAGCTTACCATTCCCAAATGGATGGTCAAACAGATATGACAGGACGAAGGCCTAAAGAACGGGCTAGATGGTTACCCCTCAGTGAATTGTGACATAACACTAACTTTCATTCATCCATTAAATGTACTCCATATGAAATCTTGTATGGTTAACAACCACCTCTTTATGTATCATATTTGACTGGCAGTGCCTCTGATGATGCTGTGGATCTCAGCTTACAAAGCAGAAAGGAGTTTACTCGGATGCTGAAACACCACCTGCACCAAGCAATAAAGAGAATGAAGTTACAAGCAGATAAGTATATGGAAGAGAGCTTGAAGTAAGTGAGTATGTATATGTTAAACAACAACCTTGTAGGCAGGATTCCTTAGAGTTGCAGGAGCTCAAACAAGCTTTCTCCAAGATATTTTGGACACTTCGAAGTGATACTTTTTTTTTTTCTGATTGTAAGTAATAGCTAAAGTTGGACTGGCTTACAAGCTTAAATTGCCAGAGTATGTGAAAATCCACCAAGGGTTCCACATCTCAATCCTTAAAAAAAAGTTGCGCAACTGCAGAACAGTGAACTTGCCTACAAAAATTACTACACCGGGACAATTTAGAGAGCTCAACTAGTGGCAATCTTAAAAAGAACAACAGCATTGAGGAAGCGACATGTCCTAGAGCAAGGTTTAATCCAGTAGAGTGCATCCAATGTAGAAGACGCTGTCTGGGAAGATCTCAAACTCCTATGAAAACAGTAGCCTTCAGTTCATATGGATCCTTTAACATAAGGATCTTGAACAGGGCCAATAATAGAATAAATCATTCATGCAGGCAACATACAAAGATATATAGGGATACCAGAATAACGAATGGCTAGAACCTTTGAGCTGAACCGACTAACAATTCACACAAGTATGGCTCTCTGTTAGTGAGAGGGCACCTGAGTAAATAGTACGTCTATTCTTCGTCTCCTGCTCTTTTGCTTTATCTCCTCTTCCAATCTCCCTATTTTCCCTCCACACCCTCTTTTCTCTTCTATTACCCAATTTCTTTCACATCAATTGCTATGAAAGTTGTCCACTATGTATTCGAGTTACAATCGAACGACGCCAATTGTGATGCTGGTATTGTGATGTTCTTCCACGGTTAGTAAGAGCTAGCGCAAAGCGAGTTGATGTGGGCTCAAGGACCGGTTACGATCTAATTTTAAGGAATGGGACTTGAATCCTACATTGGTTGTATGAGATTTTAATGTAAATTTATATGGACTTCAGGCTTTCTATCCCCATGAGGTAGCGTTTGAGGTGGGGTTCTCCCAAGGTTCATATCACCCTCCCGACTTTGATTTCTTGCACATGCAATCTTGCACTGAAATGGGACATGCAATGGACTAGGATAGAAAAGGTTAATGTAATGTCAGATGTCTATAGAACAGATAGTGGGGTGGTGCAAGATGAGAGAAAAGCCAGCGTAAATATCAATTAAAGCAAATAAGGCGCGGTGCGGAGGTGGGTAGTGCCGACGCTTTGCGCTTCCATTATCGAAGTATAATCATTGAAATACTTCAGGAGAAAAATCACATAGGACATGCTCTAGTTGAAGTAAACAATCTTAATTAAAAGATATACTAATCCAAATATATGCTTGCATCCTACAATTGTTGTATTCACACTAAAGGTAATATGCTAGAATATATTTTGGATCCTAAGCTTTTTTCTGAATTTGAATAAAGCTTCGTGGTTAACCATGCCACTAAAATTGTAGTGAGTCTTTCGTACAACTCTACTCCACCCCTCCCCCAATGGCAAGATTGCAAGTGCATGAAACCGCAACACTGGTGGTCGGGGTGGGGAAAAGAATGGGTTTATATTATTTATTTAGGTTAGTTTAAGTTTACTTAAAAGATGATATTTTTTAACCGAAAGGGTTAATTTGACAATTTGCTTTATTTTTCTTATATCAAAGGCTAGCATGAAAATACCCCCAACACGCCCTACAACCCAACACGTCGTACAATGAAACATGGAGAGAACAAACATAATAATGAAAATAGATAAAACGAGCAACCCCTCTCCAATACAATATAATCAAACCTAATGGGGATCATTAATTTCAGATATCTAGATCAAATACACATAAAAGTAAATTATGCATGCCCACACTTTCAAGACATCTCAACACCAAACTTTCCATAAATATGATTTACGTGATCTTGCATACATCGCACAAACATATAGAAAAATTAGATGTATGCAACCTTACAACTGTATAGCAAAATGTCATTTTCTAAATTTCCAAGTAAAGAAAAGAAAATGACAATCTAATCATAACAGCACTGGCGGCTTTCTCATCAGAAGAACTTCCAACCTAATACAACAAAAGTTACAAAGCTAATAAATACAACAACATGGGCATAACAGACATACAACAATTGAAGTGGAGAATACATTTAATCCTCTCTAATACAGTATAATCAACCCTAAGGTATCAAAATATCAATATTAACAACCCTCCCAGCTACAGATACAGTTCAGAAATGCCAATTTCTTGCACATAAAATTAGGCTACCTGAAGCTATTCTCTGCCTCTGCTCCCACATGACCAAGAGCAGGTCCTGTCCTTTCTGCAGCTGGAGATACTCATCCATGTCAAAGGAAGAGTAGTTCATCTGGCTCTCTACTACATTAAGCCTACAGCTAGAGGATTGTCCAGATGTAGCACAGAAACATTTACTGCCTTCAGGACTCCAGCTTCCCAAACTGCTCCTCATGTTAAAACTATCTGATTCCTGAAGCAACAAGCAACACAAAATCATAGGTAAGGAGCTTGGTTGTTATTGAGGTAGCTGTAGTTTGAGCATCCATATCATAACAAAATGAGACACTGAATATCTATGTAAATCATTGAATGAAATTTTAATGTACTCAACAACTATATATTTAATCCAAGTGCCGTTCAAAATAATTAAACCTTGATAATTTAAGACTATCATGATGGACATTTACGGCTCTGTATAGACTATATATTTTCTCTATAGTTTGGAATACATCATCTCCCTTGGCACCATAAGCAATAGTCGATACTACCCACTTTCCGCACTGAAATGCTCTTGCTGATGCCCAGCGACAATGGGTTGCCATATCTTCATTCGGCCATGCATGAAGATGATCTCCTTTTTTTGTTAACCTATTCTTCTTGAAGTGTTCTCTCATCATGAAAGTCTCCATGGCAGCTTATAATGAGAATCAAGCACTCCAATACCATTTGATCTGAATGGCTCTCCTTTGAACACCTACGCGATAGCAACAACAATAGAAGCTCAACGCGAAGACGAACAGATCAAAAAAAGGGGTGAAGCGGAGAAGAGCAGGTAGAAGAGGGTTGGAGACAATGGTGTTCTTTCAAACATTTGAGACAAGCTTCTTGGTTAGCTTAGCATTACACTTGACTTCAGTTTCTTCCTACTTTTACACATATTCCCACTTATTACTATAATAGGTATTTGCTGGCTTTAAAAGAAGGGTGAAGGCAGAGCAAACCCTACTGCTTATCCAAACCTAAAAAAAGAAAAAAAGCAAATGAGCCCCAACAGTGCAATCCAGGATGTAAAAGTCATTCTGCGAAAAAATTCCATCCTGCAAAAAATCGCTCTATGAAAAAGATGCTTTGCAAAAAGAAATTTATGAACAGAAAAGGTTGTTTAAAGAAAATCTCTTCGAAGAAAGACCTATGAAGAAATATCTTGCGAAGATAATTCTTTTCGCAAGACACTCTTCAAAAAGGATCCTTCTAGAATCACGCGTCGCTGTCGGCTTGCAACTAAATCCGTTGATGTGGTGTTCTTTGAATTGATGTCTCGTCAATTTGCCGAAGGAGACTAATAGGAGAGCAGATATCACAACAAACTCTTTGAAAACATCTCAATAAAGGAGATCTGATGGTACAAGTTATCCCAAATCCACTGTCAAAGCCCTCTTACAAATGCCCCCAATGGAGGAGAAAACGAGATTTGGTTAGTTGATTGATTGATCGGTTCTGCTCAACTGGACGGATCAACTCCAAGGAAGATGAAGAAATATAAAGACTGGTGAGACCACAACCATGTCGAACCCCTCACTCAATCTCTTCCCCTTCTTCTTTTCCAACCCATAAAAATCTCAGTCGAAATCTTGCTTTTAACCTCGAATGGTTGTCCCAGATACCATCTTTTGTATTAGTAATGGTTTCTCACTCAGAAGCACAAAGCTCTAGTAGTACATGAACGTAAGCCATTTTCCATAACATTAACTAAGCAAAAGCTCCAAAACCCCTAAGTTCAGAAAAAAAATTAATTAAAAATGTAGCAAAACCTCAGAAAAAAGAATTTGAAATGAAAGCTTTGTGAAAAGAACGAGCTCCCAAGAGAAATGCCTTTTGGAGTGGAGTTTTCAGAAAGAATTGCAGAAATCAAAACTTCTTCAAAAGGAATACAGTGAAAAGATAGTCTTCGCAAAGGAGCTGCAAAGAACTTGACTCATGCCAAAAAAAAATAGACAAATTAGGAGGAAATATGCAAACAATAAGCTTTCGAAATTTCAAACAGAGAAGGGAAAAGAACTTAAATACTTCGTAGAAGTCCACAAAAGATTGCTTTGCGAAAGTCTCTAAAAACAAACTTTTTGCAAGAATCCTCTTTACAGAAATCCTTTGCAAGCCTCCTTCGATTCCTCCAAAATGAAACTCTTCATAGAAATCTTTCGAAGAGAAACTCTTTGCAAAGTCCCCACAAAATGAAACCAGACTCTTTCGAAAAAAATTCCTGCCCAAGAGATTTATGGGAACCCTCATAGAAATAATTTCTCTCTCAAATAAATAATTTACGTTTACAATAAGATCTTTTCACCATTGTCAAAGTGAACACTTGTAAAGTCAAAGCTCCCAAATTTTAAGCATAAATCCTGATGAAGTGGCTACGGTTTCCTTCCCGTCATCCCCAGCAGATCATCAACTTCCCAAGGCTACATGAATCGCGCTCTGTCCAGGTCGTACATCCCTGAAGGAGTCAAGCCAAAGATAAATCTTGTTCTCCCCAATGAAGCATCCTCAAATCTCAAATTTTGAAGCAAAAAGGAACATCCCTAGCAGAGTAATCCCCAAAGTTCAAGCTCCAAAGCGGGGAACCTTCTCATTGGAACATCCCTAATGGGCCTCTCTCCCAAAATCTAATGAATCCCATATTGAAATCTAGAGGTCCAAATCCAAATACTCCAAATTCAAATCAAAATCAAAATCAAATCCAAAGCCAAAGCTAAATTTAAATTCAATTAAATCTTTGATAGCAGACTCCCATGCCCTTAATATGATATCATAAATCAATCTCTGATAGGAGACTCTTATACTCTTGATATCATATCACAAATCAAATCCCCAGCAGCAGGCTCCTATGTCCTAGTTGCGTTATCGCAAATCAAATAATGAAAGACTTCTATGTCCTTACTGCGCCATAGTAAATTCCCGATGATAGGCCCACACGCCTTTGAATATGGCATTGTAAAACAAACAATGGCAAACTTCCATGTCCTTGCTATGCCATTGTAAATCTTTATAATAACAGACTCCTATGCCCCTCGCTACATAGTTAAGCACTTCCTACGGAGTTCAAATCCTCAAGGAGTTGACTTTTCCTTAAGGAGTTAATCAAAAGTTTTATTCTCTGGTGAAGAAATGAGTAATTAACTACATAGGATTACGACTGTAGGAAATCATTGAACCGTCGAATTCTGAAGTCTTACAACTAACAGCTTCCAAATCTGTCTAAATGTGAGTTTCCACAATTAAGTAAGGTCAGTTCATTCCTTTGAGTCAATAGTTTCTTCTATTTATGGTTGTTCTGCTTGCAATGTTGCGGAGCTGTCTTCTATAGTGGTTGTTAGGAGTTAGGTCCTTACTCAAGGCTTAGAAAATTGTCGTACAAGTATAGCATTAGTCTTGTCTTGTGAGATAGTCTTGTGTGTGCAATTCTCCAAAAGATTTCTGTCTCATGCCTTTTTCTAAAGGATTTCCAGCTCTCATCAAATTTCCTATAAAGTTCACAATTTGCTTCCTAGGAACCTTTCTAAGCTATTTAGGTGTATCTTCTTGGCTACTTTCTTGCAGATCAAAGTTTTACTTTATTGACATGGGGATTTCCCCAATGCCAAGGCAGGTTCTTTTCCTCGTGGTTTCTTTGGATTCTCACATGAAATCGTCTTATCCCAAGAATTTCTTGTTTTATGGCCTCCCTAACAGTGGTCGCCAAGACTTCACTTTGGTTTTTCCAAGAAGCATTCTTCCTTTCAGAGTTCGCGATAGGGTACCGACAATGTCCTCGTACTGATCTTGTGATAATTTCCCAGATAACTCAAGTTCATTGCAGGCTCCTTCTTCAAGGTTTTCATATCCCAGTGGCTTTTTCTCTTAAGAAATCTTTCCCCAAGGCTTATCCAAGATAGGGACGTGTATAAATGATTACTAATACAACATTTTCCACGAGTCTCCTTATTCTTTCCAAGGACTACTCCATAGGGAGGTCTTTGTACTTTCCTTGTGAATGGTTCCCTGCAAAATCCTTTCTTTATTTTCCCTCCTTAAGGATAGTCTCAGTCTTTCATGCAGTGAGTATAAGTCCTAGAGAGTTTACTAGATACCAATTTCTGATCTCCTGATCACCCTCAAACGAGTAATCCTAATAGTATTCCTCGAAATGTACTCGAAGCTTCTACATTGTTCTCTACCAACTCCACCTTGGCTTAGTTGAGGTCATGTCATACCCAGAAAAATTCATGGGTCTTAGTCAAAGAACGGTCTCCTATGAAGGTTTCTCAGATAAAAGTTCTTCAATGAGGATGGTCATTAATGGATGTGATAATGTTCATGGTCGGTAGCCAAAAATCCAAGGCATTCAATACCTTGTTGAAATCACCTAATCATGCGCCCTATTTTGAAAAAATGTGATTCTTGTCCAACAGTGGAAATTCAAAAGCTACCTTCTCCATCGTGTACCACTAGGCCATAGATGGCTTACCTTTATTCTTGTAGATGCGATAAGATTGCCCCTGATCCCATGACAAGTAATGCTCTTCTTGCACATGACAATCAAGTCAACATTGAGCACTTTCTCTTGCCTCATTTCCAGAATCAATGGGTGACAGAATATTTGCCTATTCATCACTGATCATGGAGGATTCGATGGCCTTCAGCAACACATTCACTACTAAATACAGGATATAGGGTGAATTAAAGTGGCCTTTCCTAAATTCTGTTGACATTTGACTTTAAGATGTAGTGCTTGTGAGCTTCAGAAAGAGATTAAAAGTGGGAACATGCTCTAAACTAATTACGACTCCACAATATGTGCATAAGAACTTCACACAAGTTTAGGCTCCAATCAAGCAATAATCAAAGTGCATTTACAAGACCCAAAAAGCATGAGATCTCTCATAACATTAGCACATAATTGCTGAGAAAATGCATATAAGATGAACCAGTAGACATTCAACATTCCATTCGTGAAACCATGTCCCTAAAATCATCCATAAGCAAAGGTAATAACAAGTGCAATCAATGATGTCAAATTAAAGGCAATTTAATGCATAAAAGCAATATTTTGGAAATAATGAACAAGCAAAATAAGGGAAAAAATTGATGCAATAGGAAGGAAAATCCGTGAATCAAAGGAAAGATACCATAAGAATATCATGAAAACAAGAAAACCGTCAATCCATCACAAACCAAACAATGAACTCGTCCAAAAGGCAATCAACGTCACACCAATCACCATGATCGACTTCACATCAATCAAACTCCCACTGTAACATCTAGTGATCCCAATATAGAGGTATTATCTGCTTTGACTTTAGAGAATTACGTGCTCGAGTACTTCTCAGAAGATCATTCATCCCAGTACTACTCCAGACAAAACACATTTAACTACAGAGTTTCCCATCATTAACTTCACAGTTTTGCCCCAAAAGGCGCCTCCACCATTTGAGATCACGTCATCTACTTATACAGTTCAGAATCTCCCTTCCTTTCTGATGTGGGACGATTCATTCCTGTACCCTTCTCACTACTTGTCAGCTTATAAGCCTGCCAGGAGCCGCACTTTACCTCAGTGATTCCTTTCTCCTAGGACATCATCCAGCAATCACTTTCCGCCGAAGATCTTCGGCCATGGGCCCATGGCATCACAGGCCTATCAGCTTTCACCTGATTCATCCTCGAACCATATTGTACTGCAGTATATCGGCTCTGATACTGTATTGTAACATCTCGTGATCTCAATGTAGTGGTATTGTCCGCATTGACTTTAGAAAATTGCGTGCTTGAGTACTTCTCACAAGGTCACCTATCTCAATATTACTCCAGCCCAAGCACATTTAACTACGGAGTTTCCCATCATTAGCCTCTTAGTTTTGCCCTAAATGACGCTTCTACCATTTGAGATCACGTTATTTACTTATACCGCTTAAGATCTCCCCCCTTTCTACTGTGGGACGATTCATTCCTGTGCCCTTCTCACCACTTTTGTCGGCTTAGAAGCCTGTCAGGAGCCGCACTTTACACAGGACCATCAGCTTCAGCTTTAGTCTGGTTCGTCCTTAAACTACATCGTACTGCAGGAGGTCGGCTTTAATACTATATTGTAACATCTCGTCATTCCAATGTAGAGGTATTGCTCGATTTAATTTTAGGAAATTGCGTGCTCGAGTACTTCCCAGGAGGTCACTCATCCTAATACTATTTCAGCCCAAGCACGCTTAACTACGGAGTTTCCCATTCTTAGCTTCAGGGTTTTGATCCAAAAGACGCCTCTACAATTTATGATCACATTATCTATTTATACAGCTCAGGATCTCCTCTCTTTCTGATGTGGGATGATTCATTCCTGTTCTCCTCTCACCACTTTTTGTCGGCTTAGAAGCCTGCCACGAGCCACACTTCGCCTCAGTAATTCCTTTCTTTTAGGACATCACCCGACAATCACTCCTCAACCTCTTCAGCCACGGGTGTCACAACCATGAAAGTTGGTGTTAGCCAATAGTGATACAGTGATGGCAATAGTAATAGTGGCATGGTAAGGTGGTGGCATAGCTCAGTCGAGCCTAAGGGCCAGTGGCGATGACTGGCTGCAACATTGGTGGTGGTCTCCTTGCAGCAACGACAACAAATTGTAGTGTGCGTGTTGCAAAGATCAAAATATTGCATTCGTATGGACAGTTAAATATATATAAAAAATTAAAAGCAATATTATGTCATATGAGCATAATTTTCACATTTCTTATTTCTAATATATAAATTGAATTATCAATATATTATTAAAATCTAAAGACATTTATTGCATAATTTTCTAGATGATATTTATTTAAAATCAAATTACTACTCAGATATATTTTTCATGAATATTTGTAGGTGACATCACGACGTAAATATTAATAGGCAAGATCAAAGCATAGAACATCGCTTTTGAAGCACCAAAGTGAAATTTAAGAATTGATGGCTGGTCATGGAAAATATCAACTAACTCTTCAATTAGCCAAGGGGAATTGGACTCAAATTAATGAAGTTGTTGCATGAAAAATTGCTAAAAATATTATTATGAGAGAAGAGAGCTAGAAAAGATTACATTATATATATATATATATATATATATAT
>JAEMOT010002570.1:129977-151342 GCA_019297695.1 Apostasia ramifera | reverse complement strand
GTCACCCCTACTGCCAGCTGTAGATATTATAAAAAAAAAAAAAATTTATAAATTAAACGGTCATTTGACCGTTGCAATTTGCAAACGGTCAAATGACCGTTTTAAATTCTAAAATGACTGTTTTAAGGTCATTTTAGACTTTTTAACATGTATTGAATTTTCTATAAATAGTATAATTTTTTGATGATAATTCCTACAATTTTCATCAATTAATTCTGTTCTTCTACTCTGTCAAAAAAACCTGCAAACACATTTTAATGGCTTCCCAACGTCAATTTTCTGGCGTTTCTTCGTCAAGTCGCCAAGAGAATGTTGATCCGAAGTATGTTCCGCAACTCGATCGTCTTCCTGCACTCGGTGAGATCTTTGACGAAACTTCAGAACCTAATCTCGATCTACCTGCGGAACATGATCCTGAGGCAAGTGGAGATGTTGGCACCGGCACTGGCCCGTCAACGCAATCATCAAGTATCTCTAATAACTCTCGGACGAAACGCAGTAAGATATGAGATTTTTTTGATTTACAAATTAAACCGAATAGCAATTCGGAGAGACCAGAATATGTCGCTATTTGTAAAATTTGTAAAAATCAATATTGATATAAAATGGGTGGTACCAGTAGTCGGACTGATACATTTAAGAAACACCTAATTAGATTTCATAAGTTTGATGAAAAAACTTGCCAATCTACTATAGAGCCAACCCAAACATAACTCAATCCACAGAGTGGATCTATGCCGTGGGCTTTTAGAAATAATAAAGCTCGTCGAGGTTTAGTTCGATTTATAGTACAAACCGAACAACCATTTACTTGCCAAATTTAGAAATATGGGAAAAAAATTCCACTGTTATATTCAATAGCTGCTATTCTTGATGCTCGTCAGGGAACCGAAGCTATTGAAACTTTTTACGCGGAATATTCTGATTTCTTGGAGAGTAATACTGATGCCGAAAAAGCATCAGTTTTTATAACTTTCCAAAAGTTATTTTCTCTGTATTACAGTGAGCAGGTTGCGAGAAGGACTGTCGAACGTGTGGAAAGTCAAACAGGAACACAGAAAAAGCCAAGCATTTTCAATGTTCTTAGGTCGGCGGCGGCAAAAAGATCTGTTGCTATAGATAAAGGAAAAACAACTGTTGGAGAGTAATCTACACCACAGAGTCAACACCCTACAAATTTGAACGAATTGCAGTTCTATTTACATCTCGGGGAGAAATTTGATGATGATATGAGCTTATTGGAGTGGTGAAAAAGCTCATCAAAATAATATCCCGTTCTATCTGCTTTGGCACGAGATGTACTAGCAGCACAAGCATCAACTGTAGCTTCTGAATCAGCCTTTTCCACCACAGGAAGAATAGTAGGAGATTACAGAAGTAGTTTGTCTCCTGCAACTCTTTGCATGCTTACTTGTCTACAGGATTGGTTTGCTGCTGAGTCTCGAAATCAACAATATAATTTCGTGGACGAATTTAAGGATAATAGTTCAGAAGAAGATTAGGAGTACTCGAGAAGAATTCTTTGTAATTACGACGAATAATTTTTTTATGTGAAATATTTGTACGAACTGTAATTATTTTTTATAAATAATTACGTTAATATTAATAAAATTTCTTAAATTTTTTTATATTAATTTTGTCAGAAATATTACAAAATATATAATTTTTTTTATAAAATACATAAAAAAATATATTTTTAAATTAATTTACCCGATTGACCCGACCCGACCCAAATATATGGATCCGGACAGGACTCGGATCGGACTCGGACCGGATCCAAGGTAGGCTAACCGGTTTTGGACCAGATCCGGATCCGGTTGGAACCAGACCGGAACCGGTTGGAACTGGACCGAAACCGGTCCGGTCTGGTCCGGTAACCAGCCCTACATGAGAGAAATCAAGGTGCCTACAAGGCACTATCCTCCTTCAGCATTTCAAGTGAAGATGAATATGGTGTGTTAAAGAGGGTCATTGATGTTTGGTAAGTTTTGTAACAATCATCTTGTAACAATGAAGTTCCAATGGTGCAGCAGGAATAAAAAACGAACACATAAACACCAAACAAATTAAGAAATAATTTCTTCTTTATGTTGTTATCACCATGTATTTCTCACTAACAAGTTAATGACTAATAATGAACCTGCATGTCAAGGTATGTCTAAGGCCATGGAACGAACATTTGTGTATGTCCATTCTCAAGAGCTGATTTTATAAACATGAAAGGGTGAAGATATGGAATTGAGTACAATTAAGAAAGTACTAACTAACAAAATTTAGCAAGAAATTTTTCTGTAGCAGAATCTGGATTTGATCTATAGGGGTTCAATGTTATCGTAATGTTATGTAAAGAATAATTATTTAGTTTGATGATACGCATAAACACGATTGTAAAAAATAATGAAATTGCCATTTAAAAAATGACATCTAGATGTCAAGACATCTAGATAACATGATATAATAGCAAAATAATAGTGAACTAAACACCTCTTAAATACAATTGGACCTTTCCTACAATGTGCTCATAGCGTCGGTTGAATTTCGGATCTGTCCCACGAAGAAGGTAGCTAACTCCCTCCTTTCCAACTCAATTTTTTAGTGCTTTCAGCTATCATAATCTCTTTTGCATGCAAGGCAAGAAAGCGAGTTCCAATAATAGATTTTATAGTGGCTTCTTTGACTACCATGTCGCAAATACTATTCGACTCGAAGTCACATAGATCTTGAAAGGCGGAATGCTTTGCATCTACTATTGATTTCAAGACCAAGCCTCAAACATATGACATCTCAAACATTCACCATTTGAGGAGGTGCTCCTCAAAAACGAGCATTCCTCAAGGTGTTTCTTGAACAAGTAACTTCCAATTCCTCAAACTATCACCCCTCAAGATGTTCCCTAAATAAGTACTCATGGTATTCCTCAAAAGAATACTTATAAAGACTTTTTGTCTCATTATCTCTCAGTTTGACCTTGGGTTAAGGCTTTTCTTCCCCAACTTACTATTCAGCCAACCTTCTTCAAAGAATAACCACTACTAGAGGCTTCCCCAAGAATTAATTTTATGCAAGTTTGGTCATGCATAGCTCTAGTTGTTTATTCGTGGGCACTGCTCGAAGGACCAGGTACTTGGCGGATGGTCAAAATACAATGATTTGATATCCTGAGGACCTGATCATGAGTAAGCCAAGCAAAAGGGTCAGACAAAAAAACTTTTTGCTGTACAGAGCTCTGCCAAAGTGATGTTTCTTGACAAACTTTTGATGGAAGGCTAAACATGCATTAGGGTTATAGATTTAAAAAGTACTGGCAGAAGCTAAACTTCATAGATTAGTTAAATATTGCTGTAAACACGAACCATTAGGTAGCAGACCATAGGAAGTTGTAATTTTAAGTAGCGGTGAAATTTAGGGGATGAATATGCTGAGCTCCCTGTGCAAACATATGGATTAAACCCTTACGCAACCACAATGTCACTAGTTGGTCGCGGGAAATAATTAACTAAACATGTACCCTCTAGCATGATTTAATGACAAAACCAAGAGAAAAATGGTTGCTACAACCATGACAAATCAGTTGGTTCCTCAAAAATGAAAAATAATAGGTAAATCAGTAAGATAGTAAAGACGTTCAGTAACGACTGTCAGTTGCAGCGGTCAATGAGTTTTACAGCAATGCAAAATTGGAAAAATATGGTCAATTAATTAAAGGAAAAACAGATCAACAGTATACTGCCCTTGAAAACAGAGGGAAAAGATTTATGTAAGCTGAGATATAAAAAGAAACGTGCTCATCCTCACAAATTAAGCCAATAAACCTCCTATAAAAACAGAAACTAACCTGCAGCTGGATTTCAGAGGCGTGCTTGATCTGCTCCATACTTCTGCATGGCGAAGGAGATGCATCATTACTTGTTTCCCATTGCAACCAAGGAAGTAAAACACCATCCGTCTCAACAGGTGAACCAGCATTGTTCAAGAGATTAGCCTGTACTTCTGCTGTATCATTATTGATTAACTCTTTCAGCCTAGTGCTTGAGCCTGAATCACTTCTTTCTCCATCAAATGAAGACAAATCTGTATCTTCTACATTTGACAGAAAATCCTCAAAATATCTCTCAGCCTCTTCAATCAAACGCGTCGAAATCTTTAACTTATCGGAGCTTCTCTAATTTCCAGAATTAAATAGAGAGAAGGCAATAAACGTTAGCAAATCTGTGCTGTCTCAAAACGAGGAACAAGCCCAAATCCAGAATTTCACCTGTGTAGACCGTAAAAGTCTCCTTGAAACAGCAACTGGTTTAGACGAAGGAAGTAAGTCTTTTACAATTTTACTGAGCTCTTCAACACGCTGCTCCTCAAGTGCCAACTTGGCAAGCAGATCTTGCTTGCGTTTCTCGGACTTAAGAGGAAAAAATAAACTAGAATCATGATAATGTAAAAAACAGCAATTAGCAAAAGACATGATAAAGCAACAAAAACACAACGAGAATCTTACATACTAGAAACTTATAGAAAGATATTCACAATATTATGAACAAATGAGTCAATGACAATCATTAGTGTGAATATGTTATCATATAGACAACTTTTACCTTTTAAGGGAACAAACCACTATCATCATCAATAATATTATCCCTTTGGGGTTAGCAATTAGAAAAGCAGAATAACAAGTTTCGAATTCTATGTCACATTATGAGAAGATATTTCAAAACTGTAACTTCAGCTAGTTATAAAGTTGATAATTGGTCTCAAGGCATAACTATCATATCCTATAATAGCGGTTTTGACAATTGAGGAAAAAAAATGCCTTAGGCACTGATTCCAATGGTATTAATGTGTTTCTTATCAAGACATTAGAAGTTGCATGATTTTTAATTTATTCATGCTAATCCAAAAATTTTACAAATTTGATATACCACAACAAAGTTTTAATTTCAAAAAATAGCATTCTCCTAAATTGATTAATTGGCTGACTGGAGTTATGTTGCATTGGCATACCACGATGGCATTTGCAATGCAACAAAGTATGACAAAAATGTTTATAACAATGCCTAAGTATAGTGCCTCGTATGAGATCCGCTTTGTTTGGTCCAAACCTAAATTGAGCCCAAAATTTTTATTTTTCTACATCAAACACAAAATCTAATATAAAAAACAACCATGTTTCACAACCCACACAAATCTCAAAATTAAAAATCAAAATTAACTTCATATCCAACACATTTTAATAAAAAAAATCAATTTTATTTTTCACATTCACATTCCAACATCAACACAATTTTATTTCATATAATACATATATAATAATATATTTTCGATCAAAAAGTTAAAAAATAATCCTCCAACCAAGCAAAGAGTCATTTGGACATTTGAAATTGGGGAACAATCACCATCCAACTGAACTGAAAGGGATGCTCAACAAGGAAATATTAGCGTGTTGCCGGATACTATAGATATGAGTAGAATTATGTGAAGAGCTTGGCTAATAAACAAATAGGGATGCACTTACAAAATGATGCAAAAAAAGTAGAAGCTTTGACAGTAAAAACATAAGCGCTCGTGTAAGAAGGGCAAAGAAAATTAAACGTAAATATATCTCCAAAAGGAGCAAAGTAACAGAAGTCAGAAAACACAAGTGGTCATGGAATAATACATGCTACAAGCCTTCAAAACTGCATTACACTAAACACAACGTAGACCCATAAAAAAAATGGACCACAAATATAGAAATCCAAAAATGGTCCTAATAAAAGACTTGGATTGTAATAAGTAATCAAATTTAAAGTTCCAGAATCTAAAGTAAAAATAAATACGAGAAGACTTCGGCAAATAATGGAACTTAAGCGAAAACAAGTAGTACGATAAATAGGCTGCAGTTAAGTCAAGAACTTCTTTAGAAATTGTGTGATGCCATTAATTGGTGCAGGTGCATTACACCATTATTTGGAGGAGTTCAATTTTGAGCTTTAGTTATATATTGAGGTTATATGGTTGTGAAATCCTATATTAGTATAGTAATATATTATATTATTGTAAGTTTATGGATTTTTAAATTTTTGGAGACAAATAATTAAATTAAAAGGAAAGAATGGTTTTAATTGAACCAAATTGAAATGACTAAATATTATTTGGTCAGTTTTGTTTTGATTTACAATCTTATTTGGTTGATTTTTTAATTTAAAATTCCAATTCTCATCAGTTCTGTTATCTAAACCAACCGAATCAACCAAATGAATAACTCTACTTGGAAAACATCCAATTCTGACTCTATCTCGTTTATTTAACGCCAACTCATGGGTTGAAAATGAGTGAATTACTCTTAGAAATTTCTTATTTTTTCAGCACTATCCTAATCATCATTCCAGGCCTAAATCGTCATCAAATTATTCAAAAATTCTTGTTTGTTCGTCAACTAATTTGGACAATTTTGCCCATATTGAAAATTTGAAATTCTCCTTGCAAATTGCAGTAAGTAAATTCTCCAAATATACACACTAAATACCATAAAGGAACATCACTAAAAAAGTAGCAAATGAATATCACAACATCAAAAAAATAAAAAATAAAAATATCAACTCTCGATAAAAAGTATGGATAGGAGTAGAAAAATGAATATATTAATACAAAATAGAATCAAATAAGTTATATCACAAAAATATTAAAATATCACATAAGTCAAACCTACAAATGCAATTTAGAGATAAAGTATGAGCATATACTAATATTACAATAACACCATTACTTAGTGGTATGTGATATTTCGGTTAGTTTAGTCGGCCCGGTTTTCAACTACATGAAACAAAACCCAAAACATGAAACCAAATAAATTTAATGATCAAACCATCAAATAAACCAAATCAACCAAATTTGATTGGTTTGAATCGATTTTTCGATTTAAATTATTTAATGCACACCTCTATTTCCAAGAGCAACAAAGTCTTTTTCTCACCCCTAATGACGGCGTCGGAATTAAGTGATTTATTGAGAGTGATTTCATTATTTTTTACTTAAGATGGCAGATATGAGAATTGATCCTCCCTTATTTTTCTCCCATGATTTTTCTTGGTAGGACCCGCTTCGCTATTTCTCTCTCTTGAGGGCACATTGGAGTCTTTTAATATTATGAACAATGGATGGTCAAGATCATATTGGAGCACTAAATAATTAATTAAGTGCCATATTTGAAGACCTTCATCACAACATTTAAATTATCCATTCATTTGTTCAAGATAAATAGCCCAAATTTCAGATTATTTGACATTAATTTTGAGTATTTAAGTAGAAAAAATGATTCAAATTTTTGAGTTAGGAGGAATTTTAAGGTGATTTTGGGTGGTTTTTATAAAGATTTGATATAGAGGAGAGGCAGCCTAGTACACGGAGAGGAAGAGTGGATCGGATTTGTTGTTACTTCAGGTTTGAGGCAAGATCGTAATGATTATCATCTTTTATGTGTCTTCTTTATTCTACTTTGTTTATCTCCGTGTTTCGTCTCTAGTTTAGCCTTTTTACTTATTTATTTATTCATTTCACTTATTTTAAGACTATATATATATTTATATTTTTGAAGTTTATATGATCTTTTGGTCTTTAGTTATCATATTTGGTGGATATACAGATTAGCAATATATCCAGATTTAGCAAGTATCACATTTAGCAACCGATATGAGATCTCATCACCCTAACTAAAATGATGGAAAGTCATTTAGGCATTATTGGTAATTGAAGACGGATTTGATTGATTGGTGTTGATTGAAAATTTGATTATAGAATCCTAACATTTATAGGTGATTGGATAACTTATCATATTTATGTTGATTTTGGGATTTATTACTTTTTGTATTTGTTTAGACATTTTTTTGGAATGTTTAGAAATATTTGGTATTGTATTGTTTGCATTTATTATTGTATTTCCCTTCTTCGTGTTAAAAGACCAGTATACAAGGGGTAGCCTAATACTATAATGGACTCTGCCTTGCTGCATACTAGTGATTCTGCCCGCTTGGATCTACTGCCTAACACAACCTTGAGCTGCACGCGACTGAGCGCACATGCGGGCTCATCTCATGCAACTGTGCCACTCGTGCAAGTCGGCCATGCATCAGCCCACACGCAAACCTCCATAAGCCGCTGTGCCGGCCACGCGCAAGCTACCTAATGCAAATCCACTAGCCCACCCCATGTGGACTCATGGGTCGCCTTCGTCCGACATCCTCTGGGTGTGCTCCTGTGCGCAGCAAAGGTTGCTTATCAAACAAGTTCTACCTGAAATTTCTTTGGAACCAGCCCGATAAGAACTGAATTGACTCATAACCGATTTAGTAGAACCAGCTTCGATTGGCTCCTTGGCACAGAACCAATCCAATGAGGATCTGCGCCTACAGGTTCGGTGAACCGGTCCGGTTCCATTTCAAAAAAATAAAAGTTTTTTTTTATGAGGGTTGCCCCCTCTAGCATTTGGCGCATATGAGCTCCTTAGAATAGTGAGGCGGTCCTCAAAACAATACCCCATTTTATTAGCCTCGGCTCACAACGTTTTAGCAGCACCAACTTCAGTTGTGGCTTTTGAATTAGCTTTCTATATGACAGGAAACATAATTGAAGATTATAGAAGCAAGGCCTGGTGGGATCTGATCAATACCAGTATGGTCTGGTCTTGCAACCATGCCAATGTGTAACCCATGCAATACCACCAAAGCTCTCCTCAACACGCTAAATCGATTGAAGCCTTACATGCTTGAAACTCGAACCCAAACCTAACAAATTACATCTAAGTAGTTAATACCTTCCTCAAATAAATAGTAAATTGAGAGCTTTAATGTCTAACCTAAGAGCCAATTTAGACCGTATATGTTGTGCTTAGAAGCCACTATCCATAAAAGAAGAGATATTGAATTCTTATTTTTCATATGAGTGAAAAATAATTTAGATCATTATTTTTTATTATTATGGTTAGGTTTAGTTCGAAAAGACTAGATACATGAAATTAATATTTCTTGGCAAAGCAAAATAATATGTTTAGAAACTATGAGGATCATCGTCATTGGGGTAAGTTTACGTTAATTGAGATATAGGTTGAGATCAGATATTACTTATAAGGGAGATACTCCTCTACATCACAAAGAATTGCCAGTGTCTTCCAAAAAACATGACCAAAAATCTATAACTTTCACCCGAATTACTACTCTCACTTTTAGATCTATTGAGATAGCAGGTAATATGTTTAATTCTCTTTCGAAGGAAGACATGATTGAGTTATCCATAAACACCATTCTTTTTGAGGACGAGAACACTAGTTACTTATTTATATTTGTTAATATAGCATATTCATCTCTCGTTAAGGAATATTATCATGAGATGAATGAGAAGCGTGAAGAAGAGAACTATAAAAATGAATTTAAAATTATATTAAGAAAATAGTTACAGAGTTGAAACATAAAGAGGAACAGAATATAGGCTCAAAAAAAAAGGTTAAGACTATCTGAATTAGAACTGCTCAATAGGCGGGCCGAGCTTGGCACGGACCGAGCCCATTTGCACCTAGATGTTTTTTTCACTACCCAAGCTCATCTCGAGCTCATGTATCGTGCTCAAATCAAGCTGCCAAACCCAACTTAAAAGTCAGCAAAACCAAAGTCCCATCGAAATTGATTCACAACAGCAAAATTGATTCGAAGCAGAAAAGTGATTCACAAATATATATATATATATATATTCACAACAAAAAAGGTTATTCAAGAAAAAAAGATATTCAAAAAAGAAAAATCAAAAAATTGATTTCAGTTTTTCAAAAAAAACTCCATGATGCTTTCATAATTCAAATAACATTCACAATTTTATATTTTTGAAATTTAAAAAAAAAAATTAAATTAAAAACAAGTCGATGGCTCACGCTTGGCTCAACATTGATGCCCAAACCCGACCCGACTTTTTTGCAGGCTCAAGCTTAAATGCTTGATACTAATATATGGTCTTCTTTTTATTTAAGCCCGCTCATCTAAGCTTGAGGCTAGGTCGACCCAATGGGTTACCCGCCCATTTATTAGGTATAATCTGCATGCATTGATGTAATAGTAGAACACACTGAGATGATTTTAAATTTAGAGTATTATGGGTCTAATAGGTTTCATTCTAGTTTTAGTGTTAGGAAAGAATCAACACCTATAGGCTGATACATACATAGGGTGAATACGGCTTAGTAGTTGGCTACCCTAATCACTAATTGGTAGTATGTCAAGTTCAGTAGTTATTTTTGAAAAACCTTGTAATGCCTTTTGAGTATATTATCATGCTGACCTATTATCCACATACTTATGATAAGATTTAATCAGTAAATATTAGTTGAGTCAAGTTTGCATCTAATTTTTTTATTATCGCATGTTAGTCTAAGTCTGCACTCATTTGCATTTCATATCAGTTCATTACGTGAGTCAATTTTTTTAGTTTTTATTTTGCTTATTCTATATTAAATAAATAAAATTTGCAAATTTAATGATGAGTTATTACAATTAAGTACATAAATTTTTCGAAATATTTTTATGATAATTAAGATATTTAAGTCTCTTTTTAATTAAATTAGGTCAAATGAATAAATTTAAATTTTATTAGTAGATCACGAGAATAGTCGAGATTTTAAATTTTTCACATCTAATGGTTTCAAGACTTAACAGTAATACCTAGTAAGATCTTAACCACATATTTTCTTTTAAGTATAGCTACACCCATAAGTCTCCACATCCAAATTTCATTTTAACCATATCATTTTAAAGCTGATTGAATTAATCCATATAGAGGAAATAATTTATAATTGAATTCAATAATTAGTGATGTTTGGTTAAGTGAAGATTTATACTTTTATAGGAGACATAGATAGGCAATATCAATTTGATCTGACCCACTTTAAGACATCAACTGGCTGACCCATACTCAACAGGTCAAATTGCTCCCATACAGGGAGAGTAGGTGGGGCACAGATCAACATCATATCCAGATTTGCATCACATTTAACAGCTGAGAAGAAATCACATAACTTTGACTAGAATAATGGGAAGTCATTTAAGGCTCTGTTTGGCGCAAGGAGTAAAATGGAACTAGTTTAAAAAAAATAATAATAATAACAAATAAATTTTTTTAATTATTTTATACAAATGCTAATATAAAAAATATTACTTTATTTCACATACTCAATAATTTTCAATAAAAATATTAAATTTATTTCACATCCTAAACCAAAATACCCGAGTCGAGTATTGTGGTCTACGATGTGAAATAAAGTTAATATTTTTATTGAAAATTATTGAGTATGTGAAATAAAATAATATATTTTTATATTGGCATTTGTGTAAAATGATTAAAAAATTGTATTTATTATTATTATTTTTTATTCTGATTTTGGTCCTCGCGCCAAACAGGGCCTTAAGAATTCGTTGGTGATTAGGGACTAATTTGGTTAATTGGTGCTAATTGAAAATTTGATTACGAGATCACGACATTTAAAGTTAACAAAAGAAATCACCATATTTATGTTGCATTTGGGAATTATTTGTTTTTGTGTTTGCTTAAAGATATTTAGTATTATATTGTATGCATTTATTATTGTATTTCCTTTCTTTGTGTCAAGGGACCTCTACATAAAGAGAGTGCATAGTATTATAATTGACAATAAATGATAATGAAATCTAAGTTCTTTAAGTGCCTAGATCTAGGTTAATGAATTGATATTCTGGTAAAGGAAAGTGTTGGGATTAGCTTTAGGTGAGAATTCTAAAATAACCTAGTTATTTTAGTTAAAAATAAAAATAAACCTTCTTACCCACTATTGCTCCTTTAATTTCCCTTCTTACTATGCCACGGGATCTGCCTTTGAACGCAAGACTCTGACTCGCTGCATAGGGCTAATTTTACTGCCTCTCAGATTGCCCGGCTGGCGCAAAACTGACATATGCACGATTGAGCGAATGCGTAGACTCATCTCACGCGGTTGTGCCACTTTGAATGGCCGCCCCATGTGGTTGCTTTAGCTTACACGTTTGCCGCAACGTGAAGATGCGAAGGCCATGCGAAGGCTACCTAGCGCAGACATGCTAGCCCACACAGAACCTACTAGTCATCTTCCTACGTGCAACCCACGTATCCCCACCCAAGCTCTCCTTAACACGCAGAATCGATTGAAGCCCTGGAGCCAAATCTAATAAAAATTACATCCAAGTCCTTGCTTTCTATAGGTGAAGTATAATATTTATTTAAGCCTAATTGCTATTTATCAAGTTTCAATAAAATTATTTGCTCACTTAATTACTTTAATCAAATTGTTAACTATGTGATTGCAATATCATCTGATTGATATTACTAATAGATATAGTCACGAGGAATCCTACTTTAAATTCTAAACTTTCGATTTGACTTATTGAACTGAACTTGATCGCTCTAATCTAATTGATAAATTCTTATTTATCAAAAGATCAATTTTAATTTAAACCCTTAAAATAATTTATTTTGCAAGATTTAATATTCATAATTTATCATTAATAATATTTTGGGAAATCATTTATGTATAATCTTAATAATAATATTTTAAAATATATTTTCATTTTCACCTCGCATTAATATTATTCTCAGATATTTCCTAACTTATAATTTCATAATTGCTAATATTTTATTCAAAAAAAAAGATAGCATACTATCACTTACAAAAATGAGTCTTTAAGAACGTAAATTGATCATTTTTTATAAGAAAAGGAGATAGCTTGAATTGTAAAAATTATAAGGTCACTCTAAGTGAGCGTTTGACTATGCAATATCGATAAATGGTCATAGATTTCAAAATAAAAAGTTATAGAAAAAATTATAAGACAAATCAGTGCCGTCGTACTCGATGTGAAATCTAAAGAATGAGAAAAGATGTATTTTTAAGAAAATAGTTCTAGAACTTTGGCAGTGGAACATCGAGGGAGAAATTGATCCTGTATCTGCAAAATAGTGAAGAATGTGCTAGGAGAATTCAAAAAAAATTCTCTAACTAATAAAAATACTTGGTGTTGGAAAGAAAATGTATAGGAAAAAATTAATGAAAAGAAGATTTGTTATAAAAATTAATCTAAATATAAGAACAAAGAGAATTAGGAGAAATATAAAGTGGTTTGGCGAGAATAAAAAAATAATTTATAATGAAAGAAATGTAACTTTTGAGGGTCTATATAAAAAATTGGATACTAGAGAAGAATAAAGACATATATACAAATTACTAAGATAAAAGATAATAAAATTAAAGACTTAACCTAAGAAATATGCATTAAGAATAAATATAACAAAATACTTTTCGAAAATAAAAATTCAACATAAATTGATGAATTACTATTAAAAGTTTTCTAATGAAAGTTATAATAATACATTTGATATTATTAAACTCAGCATCCAAAAAAAAAGTAAAACTTACTTACATCCGACGTATTAGTAAAGCTGAAATTTTTAAAAAGATTTAAAGAAAATGAAGTATAGAAAAAGAGTAGAACTGGAGTATATGAGAGATAAAAGAGATTCTTAGTAGATTATTTAATATGATTTTGAAACTAAAAGAATTTCATATAAATAAAAAAAGTATACATAAGTACCTGTTTATAAGAATAAATGTGACGTGAAGGATTGTGACAACCATAGAAAAATTAAATTAGTAAGTCATACTTTAAAATTTTAGGAAAGGGGTGATTAAACATAAATTACACTGTGATACTAAAGTATTACAGAACTAATTTGATTTTATATTAGATAAATCTACTATAAAAGTTATTCATTTATTGAAAGATTTAATGGAAAAGCTTTAAGAGACAGGCAGATATGCATTTATTTTTTATTGATCTAAAAAAAGCTTATGGTAAAATTCCAAGGAAAGCGTTTTGGAGAGTGTTAAAAAAGAAATGAATTTTCATTACTTATATTCCGGTTATTGAAGACTATATAAAAGAGCTAATATTTGACTAAGGACGTTTTTATTACAATTAGATTACATTAAAACTCAGCTTTAAGTTTGTATCTCTTTGGATTGACAATAAAAATTCTGACTAGACATATTCAATATGAGATGCCTTATTGTATGCTTTTTACGGATGATATTCTTCTTATTGATAAAACTAGAGATACAGCTAAAGTGAAATTCGAGTTACAAGGAATACTTTAGAGTCTAAAAGTTTGTGTTAGTATATCAAAAACTGAATATATAGTGTGTACATTTAATAAAACAATACGTGTATTAGTGATGTGAAAATCAATAATCAAATTATTAAGAAGAATAAGAGCTTTAGATAACTTGATCAATCATACAAAACAATGGTGAAATAAATAGTGATGTGATTAGCAAAATTTAAGCAAAATAGATAAAATAGAGAAATGCATTTAGTGTACTATGTGATAAAAAATTTCACTCAGATTTATAGGTAAATTTTACAGAATAGTAGTAAGTTTAGTGATGGTATATGGTGCTTAATGTTGGCCTATAAAAATAAAATATTTCAATAAAATAAATATTGCAAAAATAAAAATATTAAAATGGATGAGTTAGTATACACAAAATAAGAGAATGTGAAATAACTATATTAGTGAGAATATTGAGGTAGCATTAATCAAGAATAAACTCATAAAGAGTCAGCTTAAATGATTTAGACATATAAATTATATGCCGATTGAAGTTTCAATAAAAAAAATTGAGTTATTGGACCTTACTCATGTAAAAAGATGACTAAAAAAGATATGAAAAAAATTATAAAAAATAATTGTTAACAGATAAAGTGTAATAAAAATAAAGAATTTATATAATTAGCCCCACCTAGTGGGATAAAAACTTAGTTGTTATTATTATATTTCTAAAAATAAAAATAACAATAAAAATAACTTGTGGTAATGTTTTTCATTCATGTTTAAATTTGTTGCATGCCATAGTAGATGCGTAATTATTCTAATACCTAAAATATTATTAAAAAGTTTTATATTAATGCACTAATCATGACATATTACCTTACATGCTTATCGTATATTCATATATTGAAATGTAAAAGTAAAAATTTTATCCTTTTTTATAGCAAAATTTTATCATTATGAACACTATATCTTATAAAATATTGTGTTGAGATTCTTATTGCATTCATCACATATCACAAATATATAGTCCTTCATTTTCGTGTGACATTTTTAGTATCAGAGCAAAGTTTTCTATAATTTTGAATATAGAGGGTCATACTATTTTTTTTGGCATGGCTTGCATTTTGAATGCATTGCATTTTATATATCTTGCACATTATGGCATATCACCCAGATATCCATGCTGGCTTTGAATTACAAAAGAATTGAGACCATAGTAGATTTACAATGGAGATTTGTTGAATACTGTGGGGGGGATTCTATAATGATGAGAATACATTTTGCGTGGTTTCCTTTGGAACCATAAGAAACTAGTTGCAAGAAAAATAATAATTTTCAAGGTATTAAGGAAGTTGAACAACAAAGCATACGAGCTAGATCTTCCACTTGAAGTAATAAATTTAAATTTGCATAAGAAGCCCCTTCCTAGCACTTTACTTTCTTCTTTACTTCATCTCCATGATAGATATACACGATTCCACCTCATATTTACTTAGATTCTTATTGCGTTGCACTCATCGCATATCACACATATAGTCTTTCGTTTTCATGCCTACATTATTAATGATCTACAGATCAAAGCACCAATGATGAATATCAAAGGTCAAGTTCTGTTGAAACAGTCACGTAAAACCACAGTGAAATACTGACCAAAAAATCTGAAGTAGAACACAAATGAAAGTCAAAATAGATATTAAGAAATATAAGCTACTTATCAGTATGCTATTCCTACAAGTGCAAAGTTATTTTTGTGGGTAAAGATTGACTCATAATAAGTCAACCCTATAACATCTAAGAAGGATCCATGCCTGTTCTAACTTATCAGAGTAACTCCTCCTGAGCTCAGCAATAGCACTGATATCACATGAATCCTTCAGCTGATTGCTATTAGCCTTTGGTTTGGCAACATGATCAGCCTGTCCAATGGCCTGATAAATGATTTAAAGTTAAACAGCTTGCAAAATGAATGAAACGTAAAGCTTTAAGAATTGTAGACAAACCAATCCCAAGCAATAAATAACAACTAACCGTGAGAAAGAACAAGATAGATGCAAGATTTAACATTTTTAAAATTGAACAAAATTTGAAGGCAATCCTACAAGTACCATTTCAAGCTCTGTCCTTAGCTCCTCTACTACATTTCGTACATCTTTGCACATATCTTCATAGAGTCCAATCCCTTCCTCATCAAAAGAAGGGTGATTTATCTGGAAATTGAAACATTTTTTTCTCAGAAGAAACAAGAAAGAACAAATGGAAAATAGATTGTCCTCTCCAATACTGAAGATACCAACTCTAACAAAAAAAGACTCACTGCAGCTCATGTTGCATAAACTAACCTTTCGATGCACATGAACAGCTTGTATTGTTTTCTCATTCAAACTTTTACATGATCGAGAATCCGGTGCCTCATCATCAGTTAGTGATGACGAATGGCTCTGAACACAGCACAAATTAATGTTTGAAAATGTCACCTCATCTTATCTCAGTCCATTTAGTGAAAGTTTTGAAAACCACAGTACTTACTGAGCAGTAGTCATGTGGCTGGAAAAAATCCTTTTGGCTAATGGATCTTCCTAATAGATGTCCTTCAATGGTCTGCTTATGATGTGAAGGCTTTTGAAGGTTCCCAAAAGCAGAGCTCCCTCTACTGTTGCTCATGCTCCTGCGAGCATGAGCTCCAATAATCTGCTGTTTCCAAGTAAACAAAAGTTTAGTACTAGCTGAGTAAACAAAAGTTTAGTACAAGCTATCAGCTAGTTATTCTAGAAAGAGGCAATAGATAACACAGGACTAGACGAAGAAACTTCTGCATTGGCCAAACATGGTTTTGTAATGGTATCATTAAATAGTAAATTCTGCACATAACAATGATTGGCATAAGTTTCAACAAATAGGGAAGCAAGCACAATCCTTTCAATTCAATTTGTTACTGTACACAACAAACTTCAAAAAACTTTAATACCATAAAATCTCACTTTTTCTGTACATATTCAGTTTAAACTGCATAAAGGTCTATTAAGATGAACAAAATAATAACAATAATAGCAACAAAGCAAGCCTTTAACCCACTAGGTAGGGCCGGCTACATGAATCCTTTGTTTCCATTACCCTCTACCAAATAACAAATCCTGATTGAGTTCCAAATATATAAAATCATTACTTATAGTTTCTTGCCATGTCTTTTTTAGTATTTTCCTTCCTTTTTTCACATGGACAACATCCAATAACCTAAATTTCTTTACTGAAGCTTCTATCGGCTTATAATTTATATGTTCAAATCATCTAAGCCAACACTCTCTAAGCTTATCCGCAATTAAGATCGCTCCAACCTTCTCACGGAAATACTTATTTTTAATTTTATCTTTTCGCATATACTCGCTCATTCACTTTAATATCCTCACTTCTATGATACTTATTTTATTGTATAGTTTTGCTTTATAGGTCAATATTCAACACCATATAAAATCACTGACTTTATAACTATTTTATAAATTTACCTTTAAGTCTGAGTGAATTTTTTTTAGCAGATAATATGTTAGATGTATTCCTCCACTTTATCCATCTTACTTCGATCTTACAAATAATATTATTATCTATTTCTCCATTATTCTATATGACTGATACAAGATATCTAGACTGCTCACTCTTTTTGATAACTTGAACATTAATTATAATCTCATCAATACAAGTGCTTCTATTTTGATTAAATTTACACTCAATGTATTAGATTATTGATTTATTAAAATGAAAACATTTAAATTCTAATGTATTTGACCATAACTTGAGTTTCACCTTAGTATCTTCTCTAGTTTTATCAATAAGGAGAATTTCACCTAAAAAAAACATACTAAGACACTTTCTTGAATATGTACAGTCAAAACCTCCATAATTAATACAAAGAGATAGACTAAAAGCTGAACCTTAGTATAACCAACTAAAATAGGAAAAAATTTTAGTTAAATTCTCTTATGTCACATATATAGCAGAACTTTTATATATATTCTAAATAACTTGAATGTAAATAGTACAAATTTC
This sequence comes from Apostasia ramifera, assembly GCA_019297695.1. Classification (NCBI taxonomy): domain Eukaryota; kingdom Viridiplantae; phylum Streptophyta; class Magnoliopsida; order Asparagales; family Orchidaceae; genus Apostasia; species Apostasia ramifera. Next base: position 133,177 of record JAEMOT010002570.1, on the reverse strand, counting down.
TTTTTCTTCTAAAATTCTCTAGAACACTCCCTTAAGACTATTATATTATTTTTCTAAATTAATGTCAAATGCAAATCTTCTTTTCTATTACTAAACATCTCCATTAAACCTCTCAATAAATAAATAACTTCTATAATAAATTTGTCTGACATAAAAACAAATTGATTATGTGATATCCTACTATCATGACGCAATTTATACACGATTACTCTCTTTTAAAGTTTTAAAGTATAATTTATTCTTATAAGTAGGTACCAATGTACTCTTTTTAAATTTATTTAATATTTTTTTAGTCTTTAAAATTATATTAAATAACTTAGTAAGCTAAGAAACTCCTTTATTTCTTATATATTTTCAAACATCTATAAGAAATTTTATTCGATTCTACTATTTTTCTACACTTAATCTTCTTTAGAGCTTCCTCAACTTTACCTTTACTTATACACTGAATGTAAGAGCAATTTTTATCTTTTTTTGGATGTTAAAATCAGTAAGAACAATAATATTATCACAATTGCCATTAAAAAGGCTTTCAAAGTAACTCATTAATCTGTGTTAAATATCTCCATCCTTTAAAAGTACTTTTTGATCCTTATCTTTAATGCATTATACCTCAATCAAACTTTTAATTTTCTTATCCCTTACTTTAATAAGCTTGTATATGTATCTTTCTTCTTCTTCAGCATCCAACTTCTTATAAAGATCATCAAAAATAATATCATTTGTAGTACAAATTATTTTTTTTGGATTCTCATCTAGCAATTTTACACTACTTTAAATTCTCTTGACTCCTGTATTTATACTAATTTTTATGATAAAATTTCTTTTCTTTAATATTTTCTTATATTTCTTCTTTCCACCATCAAGAATATTATTGTTTGAAATTTTAATTTAGATTTTCCCAACAAACTCTTTACAATATTACGAATGTAGTTACAACCCTTAACTACATAAAATCAGCTTCTCCTTTAATGTCGAACTACCCAAGTTCTAAAAGCATCTTTTTAAAAATATTTTAATTCTCATTCTTTAGATTCAACCATTAAGTTCGAGGACATTGTTTCGAGTTACTATTCTTTCTCCAACTCGTCATCTTATAATCTAAATCTATTAATCGATGTTGGATAAACAAGTATTCATTTGAAAAGACCTTATAATCTTTGGACTCTAAGCGATTCGTTTGAATCTCCTCGGATAAATATTCTTTCCACTGGGTATCTCTTGTATCAGCTCTTTTAAATTATTTCAAAACATTTTCTTTATACTAGCATTCAGACCTATTTGGGAGATACACGTTTACATTATTAATAATCATCCCATTAATAATAATTTTTAAAATTATAATTCTATTTTTGTTCCTCTTGATTTCTATTAGATAATCCTTCAAATCAAGAATTGCACCCGCTCTATTTTTAATTCTATTCTTACAAAAGTATTAAAGTTTGAAGCCTAAACTATCAATTTCTTCGGCTTTCTCCCCACTCATTTCAATTCTTAAAAACACAACATTAATCCTTTCATGAACTATAATATCTACTAATTCCATTAGTTTGCTTGTCAAGGTACTTATATTCCAAGTCCTTAATCTTATTCTGGTATTTTGAACTACCATCTTTATCCATATTCATCCATGATATGCAAATTCTTGCTCACTTATCACTACACTTGGGGCACCGACGTAGCATCCCTTGCACACTTTTCACTGTATGAAAACAATATAGCATGTCGTTTCTAGAAAATGCCCTAATGTTAAAGTAATTTCTTAAAAACTTCATGTCATATTTGTTTAATAAATTTTAAAATGACTGTAAACTGCTTAACGTAACCCTCTGTGTTTTTTGTCCAGAACTTGGGATTCAACAATGACACATTGAGATAAACAAAATAATAATTGGAAAAAATCCCCGTTAGATATCCAAATACAAAATTAAGTTTAAATTAAGTTTCAAATTTAGTGTATCATATTGGACTTCTTGAAATGTTCAATGAACAACCAATCCAATTAGGGGGATTTACTCAGAAAATGGAAAACTTGCTATATAATATATTAGACTGGTCAAACAAGATATTTATATTAGTCACAATTTTATCATATAACATTGGAAAGGATAACTTCGCTTCATCAAAATGAATATGGCCTTGGATTTTTTTAAAAGAAAATAAAAAGGGTGGGGACAACGCTATAGATACCTCATAAACCTGTTCCAACCAAAACCTGTCTAAACTAGTCCAATAAGTCCAGTTCCCAAAAGAACAAATAGGAATCCATCTGGTTAGAGTGGAGCTAGTGCCAAACAGGACCAGTTGATTTATAAAAAATTCAAAATCAAGTGTAATTCATAACTCATTTTTTGTTATCAAGTTGTACCTCATAATTCATTTTTTTTGTCAAATGGAATCAAAATTTAGTAAATTTACTTTTACATTTCAAATAGAAAATAGAAAAAAGAAAAAAGCAACCTATAATTGGGAATTGGTTGGAACCGATGATCAAGGATAGGTTCCTAGATTTGACTAACAGGCAGATCCAATTGGAATCAGACCAAGTTAATTCGCATCTAACTTGACCTTGGTCCAATCTAGTTTATTAAGCATCTCCAGGCAATGATAGGGTGGGTGCATGTCCCCCATAACTAATCATGTAAGTTTGTGTGAGTTTGTGCGCACTTTAACAATATCCATGGGGAACTGATGCGGGACGGAAAAAAAAGATGCCAATGATATTTTTATATTTATATTCAGCAAAATCAATTGGCAAATTATTTCAATTAAGAGAAAAATATTTTCTAGATAAATTATATGATAAATAAGATTTTGAATCCCGTAAATTAGGATATTTTAAAATTAAAATTAAATTGGATCGTGTGATAAATAAGAATTTATCAATTTAGATTAGGCGTTAATTTAAATTCAATAAATCAGATCCGAGGTTCAGAAATTTAGGACAGTCGTCTCACCGTTACATCCAACAGTAATTAACACATAAGGAATTATCGGGTCACACAATTAGAGCCAAATAAATAATTCAAGTTGAGCGAATAATTTATATTGAAATCAAATATTCAGCTTAATGAGGTTCAGAAAAGAATTTACCAGTGAGTTGAACCGGAGAAGTGCCACTGACTGATTAACTGAGAGGGCGACGTGCTAAACGGTGCGCGGGTGCGAGCGGGTGGGCGCGCCGGCAAGCACGCTGGCAG
>JAEMOT010002570.1:97792-127396 GCA_019297695.1 Apostasia ramifera | reverse complement strand
CCTTTCCTTCACCGGAATATCGACCCCTTAACTCGGATCTAGGCTCTGAGAAAACTCAAACATTATTTCATTCATCAAGATGCTCTATCTTTTACAATGCAAGGCAACCTCTTTATATAGAGAGATCTCATGTAGAAATTTGAAAATACAATATTAAATGCAGAAAATAAAATACCAAATAAATAAACGCAAATATGAAACTAATTCTATTACAATAAAATCAGCTCCAAATGTGGTAAGTCTTCAAATCTTCCAGATATGCTCTGAATCAAATCAAATCAAATTTAAATAAAGCTAATATGAAAATCTCTAATAGCTCTAATTAATTTGAATTTGAATTTTGATTCAGCACATGATGTCATCCTAGCCATCCGATTCGATGCTGATTTGTGTCCCCACCAATTAGGAGGTTACGGTAAACCCTGTCAAAATCTCATGATTCTATCATCCAGAAATTTACCAGTTGAACCTAATGCACTTAAGCCATTAAGGCTATAGCTATAGAACGACTCATAAAGAACCATAAATTTTATCGTCCGAAGACGTTCTAATAAATAAGGGTGGATGAGATTTAAGTTTCTTCGATGACATGCCTCATGCAAGAAAATCAATCTAGTTCAGAATTTTTATTAAACAATAACTTTGTCATGTCAACGAATTCAATATCGCAATCTTTAAGCATATCTGTACCTATCTCATTTGAGAATGCGAGATAAAAAATATGTGCCTTATAAAGGGATAGGCATCACAAAGTTTGAAATAGACTATAATTTAATCAAAGGTATTATCATTTTATGAACTCATAATCTCATAGGTATGAAAATTAGTTTAAACGAGCATTGCTCAATTTGGTACAGAAGTAGCATAGCAAAGTACAAAACTATTACTACAATAGTTTTGCATAATAAAATATAATATTTGAGAAGTTATGTGTCTCAACACATTTATCAATACAGTTTCTCATCCCTGTAGTTTAAGTTGTTATAGGGGCAAGATAAATTTGCTTAGAGGGTTATTGCTCAATTTAGTAGAGTAGCGATGTAGCAAGGCACGATGCTATCACTATTATAATTATTTTCATGATCAATGAATTCAAACGATTATATACTTTGATACACCTATCAAATATATCCTACCTTGCAGTTTAGATTCTTGTAGAAGCATAATCATTTTAGTTGTCACTTAGAAAATAGCATTTATTCAAGATAGATTTCTCATAATGACTATCGATATAATTTTTAATAATTCGAAACCAACAATTTAGGCTTTTGCAGGGATGAAATAGTTTTAATTGTCATTTAGGAGATCAGTCGTGTTATTCAAGATATAATGACTACCAAGATAACCCTTAATGACACCAACCCAATAGTTTAGGCTCTTGCAAGAGCAAGATAATTTTAGTAGGTGTTTAAAGTAGATAATTTTTAGGAGATTTATGAAGGTCTTTTACAAGCCAAATCGAGAAATTTTCAAAAGTGAAAAAAATACTTGATTCTAGCATAAATCAAGGCATTTAGCTTCAAATGAAATGTGAGGATCAATAACTATGGGTTCAACCTTTATGCTTTCTAGATTTAATGTTTATTTATCATCAAAGAAATGAGCATTTGAAATCCCCTTGAACTTACATGTAATTTTCAAAAAAATTAAAAAATTCATATGAATAATAAGTTTGGGGACTCAAAAATCAAGAGTTTATAGGCTAGTTATCTCACAAAGATCACTATGAGAGGTTAATTCTCAAAATAGCTATTTAATTAGAAATCTAACTCTAATTGTCTTTCTTTTATGATTACTTGGGTTTTACTCTTGTTTCAACATTTTTTAATTATGTTCAAATAATTAGAGGATATTTTGAGGATTTAATGGAAGGATTCAATGTATTTAATTTTAGTTGGGCTGATTGAGCTTATTATTATAATATTTATTAGTAATATTATTTATTATTATTTTTACTTAAGATCAATTAAACTAACTATTTAGAGTAATTGAGATATATTAGATGATATTGTTTTTTTTAATTTTAATATAATTACTATTATCACTATTAATATTATCAGTTATCTTCTTGATGACTTTAAAAAAAATTGAACAAACAGTAGTAACAATAGAAGAAGAAACAACTAATTTACAGCATGCAGCATCCGAGAAAAGCATCCAAAAAATCTCATGCATGTCCTTAGGCTCTGTTTGGCAATGGATTAAAAATCATGGCTAAAATTACTCATAGTCAAAATCTTAAATTTATTTTAAAAAAACTTAAAAAATTATTTTATATCTCATCTCACACAAATTCCAACATTAAACAATCACTTTATTTCACATCCAACACAATTCTCAATAAATCAATCAACTTTATTTCACATCATACACAATTTTTAATATAACCAACTTACTTTATTTCACATCATACACATTTTTCAAAAATCACTAAAAATTCCAACCAAATCTTCTTTTTTTTCTTATTACCAAACAGAGCCTTAGTAAAGAGTAAAACGAGAGAGAGAGAAATTACCGCCTTTTCACCACCTTGAGACCGAGAAACCGATACAGACCGCCGCGGCCTAGAATTACCACGATTCCCAGAAACCCCATTTCCTACCGCCGCCGAGTTATCGCCTCGGTGTCTCACAACCGACCTTCCCCGCCGCCGCGAGGACTCCGTGTCGGCCAAAAGCCTCTCCCCAAGCAACCTCCGAGTAGTCCGGTCAACCGAGGCACTGATGTCCTCGTCCTCCGCCTCGTCCGACCTCGATCGGAAGAACTCATCCGCTAGATCATCCAAGCTGATCTCCGGGAACCCGGAACCTCTCACCTTGTTCACGAATCTCCCTTTCGGAGTCTCGAACTTCTCGGACTCCGGCGGAGGTGGGTACCTACCGGAGTAGCAACTGAGGCTCCTCGAACGGCGGTAGCGGTTGGACGAGCAGGCGTCCTCGGGGCCACCGCCGCCACCGATGGAGGAGCGCCGGCTGCTTGATCGGAATGCCGCAGTCGCCATTAATCGAAGGGGTAACTAGGGCGTCAAGCCGGAGGCGAGAGGAATGAAATGCGGCATCCGGGGGTGACAGACTTGGCAGGAAAAGATTTCGGAGATTTTGATTTCAGGGGAGGGAGATGGCGAAGGCCCGACTCCCGAGGGATTGAAGTTGATATGCTTACGCCGCTTTCAGGATTTTCCTGGCCTCGTGCTAGTAACTAAAGATGCCGGTCATCACCTACAGAATCTAAAATAGCGCGTGAGCTTAGTATAATTTGAAAGGAATCAAGGATGATTACGTCATTTGACGGAAATATAACAAAATCCGGAACGAAACGTTCGTTCAAAATTCAAATTAGTATTTTTATTGCGCCGATTTTCAAAATTTGATCCATTAATTGGAGGGTAAATTAAATCCAGGTCCATATAATTTACCCATCTTTCATAAATCTTCTTTAATATTTAGGTCCCTATTATTTGCCCTAATATGTATATAACACTCTCTAATTTTTGAATTAAATAAATCGGTTCATCTCTCTGAGAAAAAGCGCAGTTGAGCTAGAAGGTGTTTAATTTATCCCCAATAACTATAAGATTGATCTCAAAAAAATAAGGCATTCTTAAGTAATACAAAGCTAACCCTCATATAACGTTAAGTCGAGCTAGGAGGGATAAACATCAACCCTATCAATGAGAAAATGTGCTATCTGCAAAAGTAATATGCAATTCTAAATGAGATTGATCCAAATAAAGTGATATCATTATAGAATGAGTGAATTATCAAAAATTGAAGATAATTGTACATCTTGACAGCTCTTATGCTAATTTTGAGGAGCTTGAATTATCAGTTCTCAAAAATATTATTAATAAAAAAAATAAATAACTTTTTTTATAAATATATATATATATATATATATGAAGCAAATATTTTTTTATTTATCTCATCCTTTTTATTACGAAAGACATAGTATGCTAGAAAGATTGGTGAAACAAAGTTAAAATAGAATTTCACGTCTCAATAAAATGATAGATTTTAGCCAATGTCAAAATAATACAAATATGTACACGAAGGATATTGATATAAAGTAAATGTGGAGATTATCCTACATGGTAAATTATGCAAAATTGCATAACACAATGACTAACTTAGGTTAAATGCAATGTAGTGAACGTTTCATTAAATATGCATGCATATAACAATGGAGAGCTTCACATGAAAATTAATATAGAAACTAAATTCTAGAATCCATTTGTTTGTAAGATTAAATTTAATAAAATTAAAATTAAACTTGAATAAAAAAATTTTTCTATTAAAATTTATAAATAATGTGAAATAAAATTAATTATTATGTTAAAATATGTGAAGAATGTAATATAAAGTTAGTTATTATATTGAAATATGTGAGAAATGTGATATAAATTAATTATTATTTTAATAATATATGTAGGATGTGAAATAAAATTTATTTTTAATATTAAATTTTATGTGTGGTGTGATATGCTTGGTTAAAATTAAACCAGGTTAATTTTCAACGGTCAAATAAACGGGGCCTAAATCTTACAAGTTTTCACTTCCATGATGTAGCAAAAAAATTTCATATAACTTTGGACATTAATTAGATAGTAATTGAGGTAAATTCACAAGTAAAACTTGTAGAGCATGAAATCCATAAATAGCTAAATTGGCTTAGTTAGAAGTCATATGAAGTTGGATTCAAACAAACTTATAATAGTTCAACACATCAATGAAACCTCAAAACTAACCATAAACCCAAGCTAGTAATGGTAGTTTAACAAGCAACAAATAGTGACAAAAATGCAAGATAAAAACAAATACTATGCAAACTCAAGTAAATAAATAAAATAATAACAAGAGGATAAAATCAGTGGAGAATCAAGGCTAGAGATACCAACGAGTTATGGCAATGACGGTAGAAAACACACGGACCACGATTGGCATTGCACAACTCAACTAGGTCATCATCACATTGACATAAGGTGGCCCACAGACAATCAATAGGGTGCAGCAACAGTGAAGGCAGTAGTGATCGACCTCACAGCGACGGAGCGACAAGGAGGGGGTGCAGTGCGACTCCAATTGGCTTGGGCTTTGCGCTAAGATCTCCTTAATAGTGGGCAATAGGAAGAGAAGATCCAACAAAGGTTGAATCGGTGACTAGCAATGGCAATATCGGGGATAGAGGGTAGGAAAGGAGACAACCTCTAGCAGCCCGAGAATCACACCCCAAGCTCCTTGGCAAAGATTGGCTGGGAAGGGGGCGATGGTGCAGCAATTCGGCATTTACGCTGATGACAGCAATGAACGGGTGGAGCTAGGTGGCCGGTGGCCTCCACCAAAATCTCTCCCATGTCTCTGATTTGAGTACTAATCAACCAAAAAACTAAATACCATAACTTCACCCAATTACTATAAATAGGAAATTCCAAACAATCCTACCCATTCAAGCTTAACTACTTTGATCTACACTAAAGGTTAGGGCTATTCCATCATGTCCATCCTTTTGGAATCTTATTGATCCAATGGATGGATAAATATCAAGGTAAATTTGGGCTAATTTTGGTCTCAACTTAAAATAAGCCCAACCAAAAAATATCTCGTCCTACCCAAAAGCCTAACTTGCACCCAATAAAAAATTAAAAATAAAAATATAATACTCTTTTACAAAAAATAGAAAAGTGTAAAAAATAAATAAGCATGATAATTTTTGACAAGTATCAAATGTGCTTTTACGATCAACTTTGCAACCTGCAAAGTCGGTGTCGAAGCATCCTATCAAATTTGACGTATTTCCTTTAGGATACTAAAGAACATGTGGCACTAAATATTTAAAGATCCGATTAACAGTAGTTAAATGAGATTTTTTAAGAGACAACTGAAAATGAGCACACATGCAAATACTGAAGACAATATCTGGCGTACTTACAGTTAAGTAAAGTGATGATCCAATCATATCTCGATAGATTTTTTTCATCTTCATTTATCTTTATAGATGAGCTTATTAGGGTACCAATATGCGTTGACTTGTCCATGTCAAACTTTTTGAAAAGCTCTTTTGCGTATTTACTTTGACAAATGAAAATGCCATTAAAAAATTATTTGATTTTCAATCCTAGAAAAAACATAATTTCTCAAACATGCTCATTCAGGTTAATAGTGATGTTTTGATAAACTATCTTCGACAAGATATCCTTATCTTAGGTGGTGTGATGTTGAAGGCTCAAGAGATTAATTGGTCTAAGTACCCAGACAGGTCCTCGAGTGGAGGATCGTACTTGGTGTGGTGAGATTGCGCGTAGGCGCAGGGGTGCGGGACGCTCGCAGAGTCCGTTCCTTCCGTACCACCACGGGTCGTTCTTTTCTTGGGCAGATCCCGCTCCTAAACATCAGTAGCTGTGCAAAGAAGAGCTGATTTCATCAGTTTCCGATGGTGCTATCGTATTCTAAGTAGTTGGCTGATCCAGTCTTCCTTTCCGCTCCAAACCTCAAATTTTCTAGACATATACTTTAAGAATTTTTTACACAAAAATTTATTAATAACACCAAAAATAATATCATCAATGTAAATTTATATCACTATGAAATTTTTATCATATTTTCTTGTAAACAGCATTGTATCTATTTAACTCTTGATAAAACTATTGTCTACAAAGAATTTGCTTAATTTCTCATATCAAGCACGGATGGTTGTTTCAAATCCTACAGAATCTTTTTAAATTTGAATACATGGTTTAACATCCGTTTTAAATAATCAAAAATCTCTGTAGCAAGCAAATGAAGGCAAAAGGCGAATAGCTTTCAATCGGGCAACAGGCGCAATTTTTTCTCAAAATCAATCCCTTCGATTTGAGTAAATCTCTTGGCAATTAAACAAGCTTCATTACGAATAATAACACCAGAATCATCAAGCTAATTTCAAAAAATCTATTTTATATCAATTATGAAATGATCCTTGGGACGTGATACAGGTTTTCAAATATCATTCTTAAAGAAGTATTTTAATTCTTCTTACATTGCAAGAACCTAAAACCCATCATTTTTAGCTTCTTCAAAAGTTTTCGGCTCAATTTAAGAGATAAATACAGAGTGAATTATCCATTTTGGAAGGATGCTCTAGTACATACTCCTTGTGAAGAATCACCTATAATTAATTTTGGTGGATAAACTTTCTTAAAATTTTATTCTTGTGATAAGTTCAATTCATCAATACTTTCTTTTTTTTAATGTGTGTGCATCATCATAATAAGGTTCTTTTTTAACTTTTGTTCCTCCATCTTCCAAGGTTCACTTCTTAAGGCTTATACCTTCAATAAGATCATCATCTCTCTTTGGAGAATAGGCATTAAACTCATCAAATTCAACATGAATGAATTCTTCAATCAACATAGTTCTTGTGTTATATACACGATAAGCTTTGCTAGTTAAAGAGTGTCCTAACAAAAAAACTTCATTGAATTTTAGATCAAATTTACTAAAATTATCCTTACCATTATTTAATACAAAGCATTTGTAATCAAATATGTGATGGTGAGAGATATTTGGTTTTGACCCTTCCATAATTCACAAAAGGTTTTTCTTAGTATTGAGCGAACAATAACACAATTCACAACATAACAAGCTGTGTTTATGGATATAACCCAAAAATACTTTGGAAGCTTACACTCATAAAGCATCGATCGTACCATCTCAATAAGAGTTCGATTTTTCTTCTCTACAATCTCATTTTGTTGATGTGTTTGAGAGGTCGAAAAATTATATGAGGTACCATGTTCTTCACAAAAGGATTCAAACTATTCATTTTCAAAATCACCACCATGATCACTATGAATAGATAATACATCAAAACTTTTGGATTTATAATACGCTTGTATAAAGATTTGAAATAATCAAATGCATCACACTTGTGAGCAATAAATAATATTCATAAAAATCTAAATTAATCATCTACAAGAACTAGACAATACTTCTTACCACTAAGACTAAGTGTCCTATTATGACTAAAGAAATTCATATGCAAAATCTCAAAGGACTAAGATAATCCAATAACATGCTTTGACTTAAAAGAATATTATCTTGATGTTATGTTATGTTATCTAGAGAAACTAATTATTTAGTTTAATGACATCTGTAAATAATCTTTTATAAGATTATAAAATTATTAGTCAAAAGATAACATCTAGATTATATAACATAACACCAAGATAATAACGAACCAAACGCCCCTTAGGATAAAGAGATCCCTAGCTTCACTAATGGCTGTCGCCCTGTCATAATATTTCCTAAGCAAATATCTCAAAAATTTTCTAACAAGTTCCTCATTTGTAAAAATTTTCCCAACAGAAATAAGACTATTAGTAATATTAATAAAATGAGTAATTCCTCTAAATTCATTTCGAACAATTCATAGTCATGAATCAATATATTTATTTTTGATTCTTTCACTTGATTTGTTCTTTCATATGTAAGTTCTAATTTAGACCACACCTTATATGCTATGTTAAGATTACAAATGCGGTTAAATTCACTAGAAAATAAGCCACATTATTGATGATTGAGTGCTTTAGCATTAAGTTGAGCCAACCTTTTTTCTTCGAGATCTAAATCACCAAACTCTTTCGGTGTCATCTTATCTTTCTTCTTTGAAATATCAAATGATTTTCTAGTCACCTCCTATAGCTTTATGCCTATGCCTTGGAGGTAGATCATCATTCTCTTCCAAAAATTATAGTGTTGACCTTTGAAGAGAGGTGGGTAATTTGCCAAAAGCTTCTCACAGATAACATCTAAAATATATGTGAAAAAAACTATAAATCATCTCTAAACAGTTAGTCCTAAAATACTTAACAAAAAAGTTAAAAGAACTTGATCTGATACAACATGTTAGCCCAAGGCTTCCCAAAAGGGAAGGGTCAATTGAGATTAATTAAAATTAATTAATTAAATAAATATAGTAAAAGTAACAAAAATTGAGTAGGTGGCTAATTTCAAAAATTGAACAGCAATACAGTAAATGAGAAATAAATAAAAACTATAAAATAGATAGCCAATTTTAAAAATAAAAAACAGCAGAGTGGATAGGCAATAAAAATACAAAATGTAAAACAAATAATTAATTTCAGCAATAGAACTACAACACAATAAATGAACAATAAAAATAACTAAAAATATAGTTTACATATTTATATTAATTTTATATGCAATGATTAATTTTAAGGTGGATTTAAATCAAATGTAAAATAGAATATATCATTTTTGCTATGATCAACACTAACAAAACACAAGGAAATTTATAATGACCATACTTGGTCCGGTGACTTGAGCTTCAATGCTAATGAAGATAACCAGTTTGCCAAATAATAAGCCATATTAACTAACTCAGCCTAGAATAACTTCATTAAGCATGCAAACAATCACATGCATTGCGCTCTCTCAAGTAGTGTCCTATTCATCCATTCTGCTACCCCATCCTATACATGCATGGCCGGGATAATAAATTGTCGAGTAATACCTTCCTTTGAATAAAAATCTTAGAACTCTTTAAAGGTGTACTTTTCACTATTATCTATATGAAAAAATTTTAATTTGTCTGCTAGTAGCCTTTTCTACACTTGCTTTCTAGTACTTAATTTTTTTAAATACTTTTAATTTATACTGCAAGAAATAAATCCCAACTTTTCTTGAATAATCATTAATAAAAATAATAAAATACTTATCTCCTTTGAACGAAGTAATTGTAGATGGTCCCTATATATCTAAATACACAAACTCAAAAATATTCCTACTTCTCTTGCTAGAAGTAATTATTTTATCATATATTGCTTGCCAAGAATGCAAAATTCAGAGAAATTAATCTTACATGATTTAATCCACTTGAATAGCTTCATATTGTACAACTCTAATAATCCTCTCTCACTCATACAACCTAGCCTAATATACCACTGCATAATATCATTATCATCTAAAGAGAATATAATAGTGTATCACATGTAACAATTCACCCTATCAAGTTGTACATTGATCTAGACTTTTCTCTCTTCATCACAACCCCAAAGCCCTTTTTTGCACTTTTATCATGTAATCAAAATCAATAAAAATGTAGCCACTAGTATCAAGGATACAAACAAAGATCAAACCTTTTCTAAGGTTTGAAACATGCTTGACATCTATCAAAATTTTTACTACTCTGTCAAATATCTTTATTTTCACCATCCCTATTCTAATTGATTTACACTCAAAATTATTATCTATTAAAACTCTACCTCTATCGTGTATAAAATAGGTAGAAAGTCAACTTTTGAATGGGCACATATAATAAGAATAACTAAAATAGAAATGTCTGCCATTAATACCTTGATTGTTAGGCAGCATAAGCAATCCCTATCCCTACCCATGCCGCCCAATAATTATCTCATTAATAAGGGAGACCTAACCCACCTAATCTTGCCTATCACCTTCTTACTATAAATATCTTCATTTATGATGAGAGAAAATTTGATTTTCAGACTCTTTAAGTCCTCAACCTTACTATGTATTGTTTACCTACTATTTGCTTATAGCCTTCTAACTCTGTTCAACCAACTTTTTCCAACAAAGATTTCTTGAGATAATTAGCAACTTGCCTAAGCCCTTCTCCCCTTCCAAGGTGGCCTCAAGGGAAGTTTTTTCCTCCCTTTGGCTGTACTCGCCTCCACTTCTTAATTCTCCCACTAATTCCTTTAATTTTCTTGTAATTTCTAGTTTGTAATTATTACCCAAACATACAAGGACCTATTTGATTTTTACCCAATGTAAAATCATTAACATCCTCACTGTATCTTTTACTAAATACACATTTAGCATATTTTATATGAAAAATAAAAAAATAATAATTAAACTTAATTCAACCTAAAATCAACTCAAACTACAATATGCATTGAACACCCCTCAAAACTAAAATCTATTTTGTCAACTCGTAAACTGGATAATCGGGCACATCAAAGAGAATAAAAATTAATTTACTCCCACATCCTACAAATTTTTACTATAATCAACAACTTTATTTCACATTTTATATAAATTTCTACATTACAAACTAGTTTTATTTCACATTCAACACAATTAACCATATATTAATAATTTTGCCCAAATATAGCTTTTCACCAAAAAGAAATACAATAGAACTGAAGATCTACGCAATACATGATAATATCTAGTAGACAAGCCTTTACTTAGTTCAAGATGAGTCTTGCATGCATTAATAAAACGGCAGAAAAATTTTTAAACCTATCTAAAATGTAAACTTTAATTCAATACATAGACCAAGTCTTAAAAAATCTCCAAACTAGCTGAGGTTAGTTACATTAGTTTTACTAATTCATTCTGCTTTATCTAAATCAATGCCTCCCCAAGACACTAATCAAAGTCATATCTAATCACCTCAGACATTTATGGTCTTCATCTTCCAGTTTCTATCAGACATATATCCTCATATTTATGTACAGAAGTATCAAAAATCAAATATAGATATATATACAATCTTTTCATGCCAATGTGTGCTATGAAGCATCTAAAATAAGATCTAGTGGGGAAACAATAGCTATTTTCATATGTTACAAATAGGACTGAATATGAATAGATAATATGATAGTATTTCATTAATTGTGGCAAGTAACTGTATAACGTCTAGGTATTTATTATTTCTTATGTGAACTTCTTGTATTTTTGTCTTATTAATTTGAATTGAATGTAAGTTTATTTAGAATTTAAAATTTAGTTAATAACTTGGCTGAGATGTTATTGGGAGGTGCGGATGCCCAAACATCGTGTACGAGATTAGAGATCTGCAAAAGCAATTTGATCAGCTAAATATCGCAAACGATGAACAGAACCTCGTGCACGATGATAAGTAGAGTGAGCCTTCAAATGCCGTATGTGCAGCTGAGATTCAATACTCAATCTAGGTGTTAACAGTATGTTAAGTAGGTTAACTATATCCTAAAGAGTTGGTTTTGAGTTTAGTATGTTAAGTGGCATGACCTACATGTCATATGTAGGAGAATTAGAAGTTTAATGCCATGTGTCTAATGGCATGACAGTGTAGGAGATAATATTTAGATTAAAAAAAAAGAGACTATCGTTATTATCTTATTTGGCTATGCTTTCTTCCCACTTTTTCCATATTTTGGTCTTTCTGGAACTGGACAAAGTAGCCAAAGTAAAGAGAAAGAAATTCTGCGAAAGAGGAAGGAGTGGCTGACACAAGGTAGGCAAAGCTTAGGAGTATAAATTAAGAATTCAAGTTTTAAATATGGTATTTTGGGTAAATTATTATTTGTGAATTGAAATGCTTGGATGATGTATGCAAGGTAAAGTTTTAAAGTTAATTCTTGGACTCTGAAAACTTTACAGATATTTGTTTTGCTGAGATATTTCTTTTGGAATTCAAACTTAGATGAATGTACTCTTGTGCTTAAGTGCAGAAATGTTGTAGTTGTTGCTATCATTTTACTTAACATTATTGGGTAATATGTTGAGTTGATGATAATAAGAATGCTAAGTATAAAAGACTTGTTTGAAAGGTGAATTGAATTAAAAAATTTTAAGTGCGACAACCGGTTAAAATACAAATTTCCCATGGTGTACGTGTCTGCCCAAATTGAATATTGATGATTTGAGGTGATGGTCGCTGAAGACTATTCATAATATGTTATTGATCTCTAGTCTACCATTGAGGGTATGACTGGCAAGGATATGTTACTAATCTCCAGTCTACTGCTGAAGGTATGATTGAAAATAATATGTTATTGATCTCCAGTCTACCGTTGAGGGAATGATTGACAAAGATATGTTACTGAACTCCAATCTACTGCTGAGAGTATGATTGACAATAATCTTTGATACTGTGCTATCTTGGGTAGTCGCTGAGAACTATTCAATTTTGTTTGAGCAGAATGACGACACACCGTGAAATCAGGGCCAGTTGACAGAAGTGTTTAAGCTTCATCCCGGATGTTCGTAGGAGAATCTCTCTTCTATCTTGTTTACTGTTATATGTATTCTCTTTTCTTTTGCTTGCGCCTCACCATAAAGCATTTATAAGTGAGAACGAGAAGTATCGTATCCGATGTTATGGACTGTAACCGATGTGGGGAGGCCGAATCACCGGATCGAGTAGTATCGTATCCGATGTTATGGGGGATGCTTAGCTTAAGCATCGTGACCGATGAGAAAGGCCGAACCAGCGAATCGAGTAGTATCGTATCCGATGTTATGGGGGATGCTTAGCTTAAGCATCGTGACCGATGTTGAGAAAGGCCGAACCAGCGGATCGAGTAGTATCGTATCCGATATTATGGGGGATGTTGTAGTTTAAGCATTGTCACCGGTGGAGAAAGACCGAAACACTGGATTGAGGGGATGCAGTAGCTTAAGCATCGTGACCAATGTTAAGAAAGGCCGAATCTGCAAAAGAGAATCTAATTGCTACTTACAATTTGTTACTTGCTGATATTATTATGAGATGATCGGTGTGTTTGTGTAATTATTATTTAGTGTGAGTTTTTGTCTACTCAGTCCTTGTTCGGCTGACTAATGCCGCTTTGGCAGCTACTCATTCACCAAGACTATCACAGGGCAAGGGTAAGGAGTTGGATGATGCTTAGTGCATTTTCTTGTTTCGTTATTTCATTAGGTTGTCCTGAACTTAATGTATTCAATGATCTTTTGTATTTAATATAAAAAAAAATTGTGATGTGATGTTGAAAGGAAATCATTTATTATGTAACTGTGATCTTCGATTTTACTTGATTAAGGTTCTTATTGTTCTCGTTCTTTCCTTATCTTTTTGTCACACCTCCACTGTCATTAGGAGTAGGATGGTTTAGGTGGAGGGATGTGACAAACTGACTATTTAAGGTATTATCAATTTGGCCTGAAATAAGAAAGTTTCCATAATATGTGAAGCATTTCATCAGTTGATTCCTTCATTTAAAACCATAGCAGTTTTCATGAGATAACAGTCAAATTCTTTAATGGTGCTGTCCATAATCTCCCTATTCTTCACTATCAGTCTCCTGGCTGTCCTGCAAGATCATCATAAAGCGTGAAATTATTCATGAGTTCATAGTTAAAAGCTGAAATATAACGGAAATTTTAATAGCATTAAGCATCATAATGATTGCCTCACTGAACATATATCATTAACAACCTTCTAAAACGGTTTCTATTTCCGATTTAACATCAATAACAACTTCAATGTGGTGGAAATAAGAACAAATTACAAAGAACAAAAGGTAATAAGCAATTACACTAAGCTGATAATAGGAATAAAACCCAGAAAAGAGATAAGTGATTTGGGTATCCATAACATAGACGCAAGATGCACCATTATTACGAGAAGAGTTGCTAGGTAAGGAATATGAAGAAAGTGAATAGACAAAAAACAACATAACTGAAATTATTAAACAGACATTAAGCTAATATTAGCACTACATAGAGCAGTAAATATAAAAAAAATATGAAGAAATATAATTCATAAAGGTGATACCAAAACATTTGATAAGGCAACCGATGACAAAGTGCATGATTATTAATATCAAACAATCAAATTATGCGAAACACAGGATATTTGTAGATAACAAATAACAAGATCATTCATAGATAACAAATAACAAGAACAAAACCCTTAATCCCAACTACTTGAGATTTGTTGCATGAATTTCTCTTCCTATTCAGCTTTCAAGTAAAGCAACCTTTCCATGAACAGACATTTTATAACTCTATCTCAAGTCATTATTGATCTACTCCCTCTCCTTAGCATCATCACCTCAATCCCTTCACATTTATGTAAAGAAGCCTCTAATAGTCAATGGTGAACATGACTGAACCACTTTAACCGTTCATCAATCTTTTCCTCGATAGGTGCCATGAAGGGGGCATCTTGTTCATCAATAGTTTAGATCAAATCTTGTGTTATGACGTTTAATAGATGAAGCTTAATGGATGACGCAAATTATGTATATTTCACTTCATTTAATTATTTAGGAATTATGTATGAGTTTGAAATAGTCAAATATTTCTTTTATTAGTGGGCCTATTTAATCCCATATAGTTTGCCTCTATTTTATGATGGGATTAGCCCTCTTTACATATATTAAGTACATGAACTTTTGGATAGCCTTTTGATGAATATTGCGTTGGTGTGGAATTTAGCTTTGCAATGGTTAGGGTAAGGAATTTCAGAAGTGATCGACATCCCAAAAAAGAAGAACAAGGAAATCGTAGGTGAGAATACTTGAAATCCTAATGTTTTTTTCTAATGTAAAACGTACATCACGAGAAATGAAGAATGACAGTGAGATGGTGCGCCCCAGGAATACCAACAATGTAACCACTTTGGCCAACCCTTACCAAATGGGGTGTGCTAGTTGCAATGGGGTGACACATACAACCCATTTTTCTAATGGGGTGTGCTAGTTGTACGTGTCATTCTTCAGCCCTCTTAAGATACAGATTTCTCTTTTCCACCACACTTTTTTTTTTCTTATCGTTGTTCCACCAACATTCCTCATTACTTTTGATACCAAAACATTTGTTCTACATCATGCCACGCCTAACATCACGCTGTTACAATTATTTACAATAGAGTTAATTACTAAAAGATTCCCATAGTTAACCTATAATTACTAAAAGTTCCAATTTTGAAATTTTTATAACGATTAAGGTCTTCGTAAATTATGATTATTACATAATATATCCAATTTGATAATTTTCGTCAACATCTAGGGAATATTTCATTTAAAATTTTTAAAATTTCAATTTTACACATGCCCTTTCTCCTCTCCTTCTCCCGTGCAACTACTAGCGCGAGCCTCTCTCTATCTCTTCCTCTCCCCCGTAGGGGAGCATGTGCACACCCCAATCTCTCTCCCTCTTTCTCTCTCTTCTTTCTCTCCCTCTCTAGGTTCGAGGAGGCTACGGCAACGCAGTGATGACGGCAAGGAAGGTAATCATAGAGAATTAGAAATGGCGTAAATTTAAAAATTTTAAAAAGTGTTGAGGGCAAAATTGAAAATCTGTTAAAGTTAATGGCAGAGGAACCTTTTTTGTAATATTAGGTAAATTGTAGGAACTTTTTAGCAAGTTTTGAAAAAATCGTAGATCAAACAATAATTATATGTTAACTATAGAAACTTTTCAGTAAGCAACCGTTTATAATATGTTCCACTCTAGTGTCACTACCCATCTATACTAATATTTGCATCTTAGCTATCATTCACTGCTATTGTTTGCATAGGAAATTCAAAAGTATCCCACTCGTTGACATGGCAATAGCTGCAACCATTTAGAACGTCACCAAACCCACCACGTCAAGCCCACGATGAATAGGTCAAGGAAAGCATTGTCTCACTGTGGTCGCCATCATCATCAGAGGATCACCCATCTCTAAGGCCTAGCCCGTGCCACGTTCGTTCTTTATTCGTGCATGAATGGCCCAGCCAGCTATCCCAAGATAGTACGAACACTAACTTACCTGCCATAGCTTCTCCACGACGCTCTTCCACCCAACTTGTCCCTCTATTTTGGGCAGGCAGCATGTAGGATCAATGCCGAGAAGAGGCTGTCTGCCTCCTCCAGGTAAAGTCCGCGTAGGCCGTACAGAGCAAGAACACTTTCTGCACCACCGAACTGACCGCAGAAAGTCCGCGTAGGCCTAGCTGATTCATCAATGTTGTGAGCTACCGAGCCTGTCCTTTTGCCGAACGGCAGCCCAAGGTCGACATGGTGAGATCTAGGCTGCCTCGGGTTCTAGCTCACCCTGTGTGGCTAGAATGAGAGGAATACCATCCTCCCTCTTCAATCCCCCTATGGCAATTATAAATATTGGGACTTAGTCTGTGTGACCCGATCTTCCTCCGAGTGCTTTTGGCTAAATTGCTCCCGGATCTTCTTTCTCCTCTTTTGTAAGAGTATCAACTCTCTCTCCCTCTAACACTTTGCACTCACCCTTCAATGGGCTTTAGGACTACATAATGGGATTTGAACTGGCTTGGCGGATGATGTTGGAATTTTATGAAGCACGTAAATACTTGTGTCATTTACTAATTTGAAGTTTATTTTCAGTCTTCATGTTAACAATCACTTCCGTCTGTTCGTCACCTACGAGTAACTTGCAAACCGCCTGCTAGCACTAATAAAGCTCACATTTCTTCCATTAACATCTTTAGTGTTTTTATTGAGACCTGCAAATCTGAACACTTTTTCCAATGCACCCCCTCCTAGGCGCTCAAAAAAAGAAAAGGCTGTCTTGGACAAAGACTCCAACTCCAGCACTCGCATTCACTCTCGGGCAAGTTCCTCTATATGCCACGTGTAGATGGAGGAAGTCTGAACCTTCTTTGCGAACCTCGCCAAGCAGGTAGAAGCTTACACTACGACTATCACCCATGGTGCCAGTAGTGCTACTGTTGCTGCAACCCACAAAAGTAACGTCAATAGTGCCTCCGTCGACTAGACACACTCTGGCGGCAACTGGCCCTTCCTAGAGGCCAATGCCATCTTTGTTGCCCTTGCGGGATGCCGCCTCGGCAATTACCACCGGCGCAAGCTGGCAACGCTGCTCCTCTTCCTCAGCAGCTGCCGACCCTGGCCAAAGCAGCATTAGAAGCATTGGCACAGGCCAACAACGCTATTTCTCTTCCTAAATAGCCGCCAACCCTAGCTAAAGCAATGCTAGAAGCATTGGCACTTGCTGAACAATCGTGATCGCCGCCTCCAGTGGGTGAGAGGTTGGGACCAACCCTATCGACTGCCATCGCTGGCTTGTCGCTCTCGCAACCACAGACGCAGCACCCTCCGATCGCAGCGACGCGGTCGCTACATGCAACTCAACATGGTCCCCTGGCCATGTTGGACTGCTTGGGGAACCACACCACGGAGTGACGCTGCCCATCAACTCTTTGATGCCTTCTTCGTGACTGAAGACTCGTTGGATGATCCTTACGGGCTTATTCTACCTAGCCCGAAGTTCCCTTCATATATCCATTACCAAACCCCAATGGCTGGGATGGATACCAATTTTCTCAACGACCTCACCGATGGGATGGACCTTGGAGAGCCACTTGCCCACGCTCTTCGTTATGCTCCTATCCAAGATGACTTCCGCTTGTCAAAGATCATGACCTTTAACAAAACTACAAACCCTCGCCAACTGTTAGAAGGCTCCATCCATTTCCTCCAACTGGAGGAAGTTACACCCTGCTACTAGATGGCTTATTCTTTCCAGGGACTAGCCTATGACTAGTATGTTGAGCTCCCGTGTGGTCACATCTAGTCCTACTAGAATTTCAAATGAGAACTCTAATCCCACTTCATTAGTTGCACACAAGTGGCCAACTTCAACCTGGTCCTCTCTGACATCATGAGTAACCACTACACTCCTACGTCAATTGCTTCTTTGCCGTCGCGGTGCAGCCTGACGACATCCACCTAGTAGTGCTTCTCTATGCCTTCTGAAGAAGGCTGAAGAATGACAGCGATCTCACCAAGTTCCTTCAGCCTAGCAAGCCCCGCAACTTCCCGGAGTTAGAAACTAGGGGAAAAGAAGTTTATCATGCTGGAAGATGCAAGGGCCGGAGAAAGTTTTAGTTGCCCCTCCACTAGAAGAGCCCCAAAAATGTAGGCATGACGAAGGGAAGGCCCCTCGATCGAAGGATGTTAACCCCTTCAAGAAGGAAAAGATAAGGGCCAAAGGGGCAACGTGCAAGATTATGAGGGCTATTAAGGCAAGCTCTATTGAGACGGTGCACCCGAGAATACCAACAACGTAACCACTTCGGCTAACCCTTAGCAAAGTCTTTGTTGCAGCTTATCAGAAGAGCTACATGCCTAGGGTTGATGTTAGGCTGCCCAACCTTTGAGGCTGACGCCAATATTTACTGCTAATTTCATGAGTCCTACAAGCACCACACCTATTAGTGCAAGCCCCTGAAAGCACTGTTGGACAAGCTCATGGAGTTCTTTCTCCAGGCACAAATTGGACAGGCCCCAATGAGACGGACCACGCTGGAGCTCCGCCAAAGGTTCCCGTACACCTAGCCAATCGGCCTGCAACCAAAATTATCAACATCAGCTTCTTTTACTCTCCTCGACTTGACCAAAAGCAACTCATTGAGGTCGAAAGTATCATTGTCTTGTCTGTATTTTCTATTTCTCTCACCTTCTCCAAGGGGGACCACCCGAACCGTGACAACTTCCATGAAGACTCGGTCGTTGTCATAACAAGGATCGCTAATTGTGATGTCAAGCGAGTCCTCATCAACTTCGGAAGCTCCACCGACACACTCTTTGAGTAAGCCTTCCTTCAGATGGTTTTGCGGACCACAGACCTCTAGCACAATGATGCCCTTCATGGATTCTCAGGAGAATAGGTCCAGTCCCCTTGGCCTCGTCCCATTCCTAGTCGCCTTCGTCGACAAGAATGGCCATGCCATGCTTAGTCATTAAGGCAACGTATAGGTACAATGCCATACATGGACTAAGCACATTCAATGTCTTTGGGATGGTGATCTCCACTCCCACCTTTGTGTAAAATTCCCTATGCCAGAGGAGTGGTTACCATCTGAGGTGACCTGAAGGACACACTATGGAATTTTCAGATTTCCCACCAACTCATAGAGAGGGATCCTAGAGAGGGAGAGACGTTGAGGTCCCAAGAGGGTACTCAGTGTAACCCAAACGGGGAAGAGTCTAGAGTTGTAACTGTTTCCTTCACTTGATGGGGACCAACAAAACAAAGTAATGGAACTCCTTTTGCAATACTCTAATGTGTTCGCTAGGGATCCCTCTAGCATGAAGGGTATGGAGCTCGGAGATTATATGGTGCATCATCTAAATGTCTTCGAGAATGCAATACTAATCAAGTAGAAGAAGTGCCCAACAGGCATTAAATAGGCCCAGACGATAAAAGTGTAAGTTAACAAGCTCTTGGAAGCTGGCTTTATCTGGAAGGTCTGGTACTTGTAGTGGCTCACTAATGTAGTCCTAATTAAGAAGGCCAACAACAAGTGGTAGATATCTGTAGGCTTCCGTACATTCAACAAGACGTGTCCCAAGGATTCTCACCCGTTACCACGAATCAATGCTTTGGTTGACCGCACCTTCGGACACCTCGTAATGAGCTTCCTGGACATCTACTCTAGCTACCACCAGATCAGAATGGCACCAGAAGATGTAGAGGAAACATCCTTCATAACGAACCGAGGTAGCCATTGCTATGGAGTTATGCCCTCCAATCTTAAGAACGAGGGGCTACTTATCAGTGGGTGGTGGACAAAGTCTTTAAACACCAAATAGGCAGAAATCTGGAGGCATACATTGACATTATCTTGGTCAGAAGCACTTCTCACTCTCAGCACCTTTTAAACCTACAAGAGACGTCTGACACTCTCTATAAGTACCAGATGAAGTTGAACTTAGCCAAGTGCACCTCTGAAGCATCATCTGGGAAGTTTCTGAGGTACCTGGTTTGAGCAAGGAGCATTGAGGTCAATCCAAACAGAATCTCTATCATATTGGACATGCCTTCACCCAAAACCTACACAGAGGTCCAACGATTCACTGGGAGAGTTTCTAGGCTTAACCACTTCATCTCCAAGTAAGGGGAACAGTGTTTCCCCTTTCTCAAAGCGCTAAGTCGCCACGAGAACACAGAATGGACCATGGAGTATTAAGAGCCTTTATTTAGGACTGAAGGTAACGTCATACACATGTACATGGACGCATCAAACACCACTGTCTTTGTCATCCTTATATAGGAAGAAGGTGGAGTATAACAGCCTATCTTGTACGTCAGTCATGTCTTGGCTAAACTGAAAACCAGATATCCAGTCCTAGAAAAATTGGTCGGGCACTAATCACGACTGTCTAAAAGTTGAAACCTTAATTTTGAGCCCACACCGTAAACGTAGTAATGGATTAACAGCTCCAAAAAGTTCTGCATAGCCTGGAGACCACTAGGCGACTCTTGCAGTGGTCTATAGAGTTGGGAGAGTTCAACATCAACAATGTCCTACGGACTGCCATCAAGGCCTAAACTTTGGCAAATTTTATCGTTGAACTCTCAACATTGAAACTTTCTCCCAAAGAACGAATGGGGAACATGTGCGAGCCGCCGGGAGTTTTACACTAGTCGTCGTCTTCTTGACCACCAAGACTCAGACCTTCTAGTTGATAGCAACAAATAGGTCCACTAGAGGGGTGACCACCTTTCTCATCGTCCAATTCAACACCCTGGCCACAGTGAAGGAAGGCTCCTTCTAGCCTACTTTAATGGGATCACTTGCTGAATCCTTCATCAGTAAGTCCCTTAGGTCGATGGCAGCTTGACTCATTAGGCCGGCCACCCCCTTGGTAACATTATCCCAACAACATCCATAGTGGCAACCCAGTGCCATCAACGGAAGGCATCAACCCGACATTGTGACAATAGTTATGGATGTCGGCATGATCTGCGACACTTCCTTTGGCAAGGAGAGCCCCTCTGTCTTACCCTATTGCGGCTCTGGCTCAGTAATAAATGTCGACGCCTCCTTCCTTTTGAATTGAGAAAGAAACTTCATCATAGCCAGGTTCCTTTTCAATGCCATTTTTTCCACCGCTCTCAAACAATTGCTCAAGCAATAAGGTCTTCGCAATCACATGGCAGTCGAAAGGTCGCAAGAGGGAGAAGATGCATTGCTCTGCGGCGACGTCGTCTCATATACCTCTCCCCTGATCCACATGTCACACATTCTTTGGTTGATCGCTTGATGCACATCAATGTTCGCGCCCAATAATTGAAAGGGGTTGATGTTTGCGCGGGCAATTTGGAAGCATCTTAAATCGTCTACGCGATAGTAACTCCAGTCGTTCAAA
Source organism: Apostasia ramifera (assembly GCA_019297695.1). Lineage (NCBI taxonomy): Eukaryota > Viridiplantae > Streptophyta > Magnoliopsida > Asparagales > Orchidaceae > Apostasia > Apostasia ramifera. The sequence continues at coordinate 105,506 of JAEMOT010002570.1, read as the reverse complement.
ACGTTGCCAAGCCCAGCAAGTTTTCCCACGATGAACGAACAAAAGAATGCTCTGTCTCACCATGGCCATCATTATCATCAGAATATCGCCCATCTCCAAGCCTGGTCCATACCCTGTTCTCACTCCGTTCATGCACATAGGGCATAGCTAGCTGTCCCATGATAGTATGACCACTGACTTCCCTACCAAAGCCACTTCATAGCCCTTTTTCGCCCTACTTGTCCACCCTATTTCAAGCAGGAAACGTGTAAGAGCAATGCCGCGAAGAGGTCCTATCTATCTCCTCTATGTGAAGTTCGCGCAGACCATACGGAGCAAGGATGCTTTCTGCACCACCGAACTGAGCCCCATTTGCTTCACTAGTGTCGTGGGAAGTCGAGCCTATCCTTCCGTCAAACGGCATCCCCAAAGTTGATATGGCGAGATCTAGGCCGCCCTGGGTTCCAGCTCACCCTGTGTGGCTAGGATGGGAGGAACACCTTCCTATTTTTGGGTTCCTCTATGACAATTATAAATACCAAGACTTATTTTGTGCGATGAGATCTTCCTCCAAGGGCTTTTGGTTCTTTTGTTCTCAGATCTTCTTTCTCTTCTCTTTTGTAGGAGTATCAACTCTCTCCCTTTAATTGCTCTTAAATCTTCTTTCTCTTCTCTTCTATAGGAGTTGATCTTTCTCTTCTCTTCTGTGGAAGTGTCATCTCCCTCCCTCTAACACTTTATACTCAGCCTTCAAGGGACTTTAGAACTGCATAGTGAGATTTAGATTGGCTTGGCCCGTACATGTAGGAGGAATTCTTTGAAGCACCTAAATACTAGTGTCTTATACTATTTTGCACTTTACTTTTAGTGTTTTTCCTGCCCACGATCTCTCCTTCTCTATAGGCAATCTCTCCATTGCCCACAAGTAATTTGCACGTTGTCTCCTAGTAGTGCTCTCTCATTTCTTCTGTTAACAACTGTATAATATGGTTGGTTGGATAACTACTTTGCAATTAAAGTTGATAGAAATCTTATCGCATAAAACGTGTTGCACTCCACTTTAATCATTTTATCTTGATTTCGTGATTAACAACCTCCTATATGCTACTATTACTATAAATGATATACCCAAAGTACTAGAAATTCTTGCATGATGTGACTATTCTCCCACCAAGTCTCATAGTATTCACTTTTTATTTCAAGATCATCAAATCTATAATGCAAGTACTTTGTAATACTCCTACTAAAATTTTGAGTTGCATTTAAGGACTCAAAGCAAAACCATGGTGTAATCCAATCAATTTAATATTCCTCACTCTAGTAGTTGCTCAGTCATATATGTTGTTAATGACATTAGTATATCTCATGAACATACCTTTCTTTTCTAATGCCCACCAAAAAACTCCTATTGGTATGCTATCATGTGTTTTCAAGATTAATGAAAATAATATGGGACAATTATCCAGGCAATAATGAAATATTAGCATCACTATCGCCAGCTTTATGGTGGGGCTTCCTAAATTTAATGGGCAAGGGCGGGAGTAGCAGCTTATACATGCCACTAAAATCTAGTAATTTTATATATTTGATATCCAAATCTTTATTATTAGTCACTAAAATCATATAAAAATTATATTCCATATATAATTCATGTCACAAAGTTGTGGTATGTATGTGATAAAAGTCATAATTTTTATATAATTTTAGTGGTCAATTTATAATATTAAAAAATTGAATGTCAAATATGCAATATAACTAAATTTTAGTGGCATGTATGTAATTGTCCCAAATAATATGAAGATCTTTTATTACATCTCTATATTTTTTATCAATCTTTTTAACAAGATAAATAATCTTTATTGTTGATCTTCTAAACATGAAACCAAATTGATTATATAAGCTTGTGATATCCTTTCTTAACCTCTCTTCAGTTACTCACTCAGAGACTTCACAATATAGCAAGTAAGCTTGATCCCTCAATAACTAACACAGTTTTGTATAGGCCCTTATTTTACTACAAAATGAGTTGCCAATTGAGGAAAATAAAAACCATAAAAAAATTCCTCTTAATTGCTAAAATATTGAAATCAAAGTGGCCACAACTTTGGAGTTAAATAATACACGATAACATTCAGTCTTGTGGCCAGAATACTACAGCATAATAAAAAAATAAGTACGAGTATACTAATGCAACATGCATTAAGTCTATGATATGAACATACTATCGCAACATGCATCAAGTTTGTGATGTATTAATTTCAGTAAAATACCTTTGTGGTTAGTATGAGCTTATGAAGCACACAAATGACAACATATGGATATGAGATATAAATGAATAAACCTACTTACAAGTATAAAAAATCCATGAATGCTTTTGGTAAAAGACCTCTGCTTGATATTTGATGGTTCCATCCAAATATATAACTATTTTTACAAGCAAATATATTATAATGATTTTTACCATGATTAAAATGTAGAAAGCAACATTGAAGTTCAAATCTGAGTAAAAACAACAACAAGACATTTCTGAAAGAAAACACAAAAGATATGTTGAAGCGCAAATAATAGAGAGAAGAAAACCTTAGCTAAATAGTTCAGAACTTAAAAGAATACAACTGCCTGGTGGAAAGAGGATGAGATCAAAAGCTCTAACAAATGACCAATGACATCCAAGACCGAGTGAACTGTGTCTCTCGCATATTCTAGCCTTAATGACCTTATGCCATACATTTTTCCAATATCAGCTCTACTATTGTTTGCAAAATGATAAATCAAAAAACTACACATGTATATCTTCACACATAAGAATTTGACATCACGGACATATGTAACATTCAACAGCTGAAAGTTTCCACTTTTTTGTTTTATTGTAAACAAAATGACCTAAAAAACGAAGGAATGAAGCTGTAAGAAAAAACAGGTAAAAATGCTTCTTAGAAGTAGACACTATTTAAACCTTGAACAATAATGAATATGACGTATGACTGTTTGAAAGTTGAACAGATAACTATACAAAATTTATAGTAAATTTGTCTCCTTGGTGCTAAACTAATGAAAAACGATGGGTTGCTTGGTCCCCTAATCTTGCTATGAATATAAGAATTATCTAACTTGTAGTGTTGGCTAAGTAGCTAGACTAAGACGAGCATCGCATAAGAACATAACTGGTTAACAATCTCAAGTATATTTCCAAAAGATACGTATATATATACCAAGATTTTATCATGCTCTCTTCCCCTAATCTAAAAGTTCACAATTAACTAAAAGCAAGAGACGGGGATCAATTCCATCCAAAAAAAAAACAAGAGACTGGGATCAAAAAGAGTAATATTTAATCAAAAATATGCAGTATTCAATGCATACAGTTAGTTGAGCTTGCATTTCCGCAAATTTCCACAGGGCTTTCAATAGAAAATATTAGAGAATATTAGCAAGATTCAAGAAGTAAAAGAGCCCCTTTATGATACCTCATTGCTTGGTTGTGTCAGACGGTTCCACAACTCACCAAGCTGCTCGCTCACAGTCTTTTCTACAGCAGAATGTGATGTTTTTACTCCAACGCAATAATCAGAATGGAGGTTGGAGATATTTGGTTTATAAAGAGAAGTATCTTCCATTGCTTGCCAAGACCTTTTTCTAGAGCGTTGACCAGAACTGGAAGAAGGTAATGTCTGTAGAGGGGCGTGATATAGAATGCCAGTGAGCGTCTCAGAACCGTAGCTAGCAGTCACTATATATCCATTCTCAAATTTTCCTTTTATTTTCCCTCTCAATGACGAACCTTTTTCCAGAGTTGAATTTCCTGTATAGCAGAAGGTAGGAAATACTTTTTTATGTAATTAGTTATCTAAGAAGTAATCATGTTTCACCACAGCTAAGTGAATCTATGTAAAATAGATGGATTAAGGCTTTGTTATTGTTGTTGTTGTAGATCAGTATAGTTGCCTATTAAGAGAAGTTTGCCATCCTCCTGACCCACTAGATTAGGAACACAAATTTTGATCCCTGCCTCATACTAGAACCACCTTGCAGAATTTTTACCCATCCTGACTTTTCTGCTGAGCAGAAAACAGAGCAGCTTTGCGGTCACCAAGTTCACACTGGGATTGCTAACAGAAAAGAAAATATAATAGTAATGTTTTTATTTAATATTTATAGCTATAGCATGATTCTGAACTGAATTTGTAGCTTAACATTGATGTCAAAACCAATAGCTGCTCCTTCTTGACACGAGTTTTACATATTAGACACGAACTGCCAAAAAGGGTTTAGGATTTAAGATTTAGACTGTGTTTGGCAACACTAGTATGGTTATTTTTAACCCCTGCAAACCATGTTACTCTTCTTGTAATGCAGTTTCATTGCCCCTACAATTTAGTTTTTCCGGAAGGGGGGAGGTGGCGATTAGGGCAGCGGGGAGAGGGGCTTGCAGCGGGTTGCGGAAGGCAATTAGGGTAGCAGCAGTCAGTGTCTTCCATTAACTGCAAGAAGCAGCAGAGAGAAGGTGATGTTAACGCAAAATTTACTCCAATCCTCCTCAGATTTATACCTCAGGAAAGCCTTTTCCTCCGCAAGCTTTTGCTTCTATTTTTTTTTATAAATTTTTAATTTCTCTATTGTGGGTTCTTTAAGAATAAAATTTGAAAGAATGAGGGCGGGCGCATCCTGAAATTTTTAATTTCTCATTTTGTCTATGTTTTTAGATTTTTTGCTCTTCCATTTTTCTGGTCTGTTCATGCATGGAGTTATGTGATCACAATCTACAAATGGATTTGTGTTTGTACACACAGAATATAGGACCCAGTCTGCACCTATTATATGTTTCCATTGCAAATCATGTAATTAATCTTAAAACAGGTATTTAAAATTATGTTTACAGCCATTCAAAGTTTATCATATCGTGATTCGTCAACTGATACAATCATAAAAAAAACAAAGCTTTGTGAGGATTGCAACAGAAATTTGAAACAGGGCTTAATGATTTATAATTTCAAAGGTAACTTCTGCTGATTACCTTTTTAGATGCTATGTATAATGAGCTGCCATTACTTCATATGCTTCATGTCCGTTCAGCAATGAAGAAAAGGATACCAAACTAGAAGACAAAAGTGGTTGGCCAAGTAGTAGGAAATCAGGAAAAAAATTTGGAAAAGGTTAGGTCTGAGTGGTCAAAATTAGAGAAACCGTACCTAATTGAATTAATGATGGCTACAGACAATGACAATAAGTTGGAGGGGCCCCAACCCATTTCAGCAATTGTGGAATAATATTGTCAATCAAATCAATGCTAAGTTCAGCACAAAGTTGCGGATCACTTGCATAATTAAAACAAAAAAAAGAAACAGTACCATGATCTTAAGAATAAGTCATGTTAAATACGTCGGATGACGATGAAATTCTATGGCAAGAGGTTCAAAACATATGTTCTGGATACAAAATTATGTGCAATGTAAACTAAGGCTCTATTTGGTAAGAGGATAAAAAAAATGATTTAGTTGGACTTTTTGATCATTTTTGCAAAACGTATATGATATAAAATAAAGTGAATTAGTTATATTAAGCATTGCGTTGGAAGTGAAATAAAGTTAATTGGTTTATTGAGAATTGTATTGGATGTGAAATAAAGTGAATGTTTAATATTGAAATTTATGTAGGATGAGATATAAAATAATTCATGAGTTTGAGCCGGTTACCAAACAGGGCCTTATGGGAATTTGCGCATTTTAAACAAATGAAGCAACTTTGTGCCAAGGAGACTGCTAAGGGTGAATTCGGTGTTAGTTCACGTTGCTGTGAAAATACAGTGAATATGCCAATTGCATCGAATGTAGAAGTGGCAGATAAGATAAAATGGGAGCTAAAGAGCAAGTGCAAGTTGAGATCTGCATGATAGATGCATTAAGTGCCAGCCCACAACCCTATTCAAGTCAAAGCTTTGGGAAAAGAATAGCTACTAATGTACCACATCTGATCAAGTAAGAATCAAAAAGTACAAAGAAAAGAAAAATGTGGAGGAGAACAATGTGAATTACAATGCGGTGGTTCAATGGGTCGATAATAGGACAATAAAAGGGGTATCACAGCAACAATAGAAAAATTGAGGGCAACCCTTAGGCTTTTACCTAAAACATTTACAACTATGCTAGAAAGTAATAAAATCATTGAGAACAAAGCTATTTCAATGTAATTTAAAGAACAGAAGATGCCTACATGGGTTGAACAAATTTGTAAGGCTTACAATAAGTGGATCACCCATATGGGTGTAGACTCATACATCTGATGCACTTATCTTCTTTTTTGATTATCATGTTCAGAAACTATGTTGGGCTATTCTCAGCCATTACTGAACTGGCTACATATAACTTCTTTGTTGGACATTCTTCAGCCTAATTGGAGCTAATTATCCATGGGCACATCTTTTGGTGAATTTATGATTATTAGATTGCAATATGAATAGAGTGCCCCTTTACTAAAATGCTAACTTTCCATTTTACATTGCATTTGTTTTCCGGCTGAAGAAGCCCAATATGAATTTAATATGGAGTAGCAGTTTTTTGTAATTCAAGAACTAAGGGATAATTGAAGTTTATGATGCAAGACCTAAATTATGATATGGTTTTCATGAACGATGAGCTAAGTTTCATAAGCTTCACATAAATTAGGAGTAAAATATGATACGATTATGCCAAGGTTCAAGCCCTAAGAATAAACATTCAAGCTAGCTAGAAAAGGAGATTTAATAGTATTTTTTGAGTATTTTCGCAAGCAACAAGAAGCCAACATGACCTGTAACTTTACCTTGGAAAATTAAATACAATAACAACAACCAAGCATTTATCCTACTAAATGGGGTCAGCTACATGAATTCTTTGTTTTCATTACACTCTATCAAATAATAAATTCTCATTTATCTCTAAATATATAAGATTATTTCTAAAAATTTTCTACCATGTCTTATTTAGTCTTCCTTTTCCTTTTTTTTACATGAGCAAAATTAAATAATCCATTTTTCATTACTAGAGCTTATATTGACTTACGATTTATACGTCCAAACCATCTAGGCCGACTCCCTCTGAGCTTATTAACAATAAAAGCTACTCCAACCCTCTCGCAAATATACTCATTTCTCATCTTACCTTTTTGCGTATACCTACTTATTCATTTCAGCATTCTCATTTCTATAATACTTATTTTATTTGTATGCTTCTGTTTTTTAAGCTAGCATTTAATACCATATAATATTGTTAGCTCTACTGCTATTCAATAAAATTTGCATTTATGTCTGAGTGTAATTTTCTATTGCACAACACATAAAACCTCCACTTTATCCATCATATTTGAATTCTGCTAGTAACATCACCATCTATTTTATCCTTATTTAGTATGATTGATCTAAAATATCTAAACTGCACTCTCTTACTAATAATTCGATTACCAATTATCATCTTATCAATACAAGTGCTTTTATCTTAACTAAATTTGTACTCCATGTATTCAATTTTGATCTGCTAAGCCGAAACCTAAACTCTAAGGTATTTCTGTATAACTTTAACTTCAACTTAGCCTCATCTCTAGTTGTATCAATAAGAAAAATATCATCAGCGAAAAGCATATACCAAAATAAAATTTTATGAATATGTCCAGTCAGTACCTCCATAACCAATGAAAAAAGATATGAATTAAAGTCGAGCCTTAGGCCCTGTTTGGTTGGAGGCTATTTTGGTCATGACCATGG
>JAEMOT010002570.1:50217-97770 GCA_019297695.1 Apostasia ramifera | reverse complement strand
ATTAATTTTAATAAAATGGTTGGAGGCCATTTTGGCCGTGGCCTGGCCAAAATGGCCTCCAACCAAACAGGGCCTTAGTGTCAATCAATAATAATAGAAAAATTATTAGTCACATCCCCTTGTATCTGAAGAGAAGTAATAGCCTCTTTATACAAGTCTTTAATAACTTAAATGTAAGCAGTGTATAACGATTTGATTTTTTAAAACTCTTCATAGCACTTCTCTTGAAATTTTATCATAAGCTTTTCTAAATCAATAAAAACTAAATAAGATTTTTCTCCCTAAATTTTTTTATTAAATTTCTCAACAAATGAATAACCTTTATAGTACAACTACCTAGCATAAAACTAAACAAGTTCTGTGATACTACAACAATACTACATAATCTATGCTCGATCACTATTTTTTAAAATTTTAAATTATGGTTTTGTGATATTATAATAACACTACATAATCATGCTCGCGCCGTTGAAGGATCTTAAGTCCCAAATGAGGAATAGGGAACGATGCATTAAGTAGTCAACAACCATCATAAACTTGTCGAATAAATATGATATAAATTCTTTAAGAAACTGAGCTAAAGCTAGGGCATTCCTGAAAGCGACGCGCTCTATTGTATGAATACAGTGAAAAATATACAAGAGTCGTTGCATTGGCGCTCAAGTGTAGTGATAACTGAGTAAAAGTTCACATTATAAACGAATGCGAGTAAAGAAATTAGTTCAAGACACTAGGATAAAGTTGAGGAATTAGAATATAGACACTCTGACACGCAAGCTAATAAAGTTAGTGGATGTTATAGTTCATAAAAAAATTAATATTTTGTGCCTATAGGAAATGAAATGGGTAGAAAAGAAAGCTAAAAAAATTAATAACTTAAACTTCAAACTTTGGTACTCTAGTGAGAACAGAACCAAAAATGAAGTGGGTATAATTCTTGATAAGAATTAGAATGATTATGTAGTGGAAGTCAATAGGAATGAAGATAAAATTATAGTTTTATAAATTATTATAAATGAGATGACTATTAATATTGTAAACATATATGCCCCCAAAGTATGTTTTAATGCTAGCATAAAAGAAAATTTTTAGAATGATTTAAAAGAATTGGCACAAAAAATGTCTCAGAATGAGAGAATATTTATTAAAAAAGATTTAACCGAACATATTGGTAGTATTATTGAGGAATTTAATAGCATTCATGATGAATATGATTTTGGGTAAACTAATGAGACTAAAACTATTTGAGTTTTTCTTGGCCTATAATCCTTTGATTGCTAATACTTTATTTAAGAGAAAAGATGAGCATATTATAAGCTATAAGAATGAATCTTCAAGAAAACAAATTGATTATTTTCTTATAAAAAAATGAGATTATTTGGACAGTAAAAATTATAAGGTCATCCCAAGTCGATGCTTGACCACCCAACATCAATTATAGCCTTATATTTTAAGATGAAAAGCTGAAGAAAGAATCGCAAGTTAAAACAATACCCTCAGACTCGATAGTAGAATCTAAAAATTGAGAATAGAAATATCTTTAAACAACACTTTTAGAACATGGGCAGTTGGATATTGAAGAAAAAGATGATCTTATGTGGTTAAAAGTTACTAACATTTGTAAAGTTACGAAGGATATGTTAGAAGAATTTAAAAAAAAAAGCTTTAAACAATAAAAATACTTGATGATAGAAAGAAGAAATATAAAAAAAGATTAAAGAAAAGAAAGTTAGCTACAAAAATTGGTACAAATGCGAAAGCAAAAAAAATTAGATAAGTATAAAATTGCTGGACGAGGACCCAAAAAAGTAACTTACAAAAAATACAGCTTTTGATGATCTTTATAAAAAATTGGAAACTAAAAAAGAAAAAAGGCAAATATACAAGCCAGCCAAAGTAAGAGATAAAAAAACTAAAAAGCTGACTAGAATAAAATACATTAAAAATAAGGATCAAAAAATACCTTTTAAAGATGGAGACATTTAACGTAGATTGATGAGTTACTTTGAAAGGTTTTTTAATGACGGTTATAATAATATAATTGATCTTACTGATCTTAGTATCCAAAAGAAAGATAGAAATTGCGCTTTCATCTGGCGCATAAGTAAAACTGAAGTTAAAAACACTTTAAAGAAATGAAGTGTTGAAAAGTTTAAGGACCGGATAACCTTTTAATAGATATTTGAAAATATATGAGAAATAGACTTTCATTACTCGCTAGGTTATTTAATATGTTTTTGAAAAAAAAAAAAGGTGACAAATGAATAAAAAAAAAGTACACCAGTACCTATTCATAAAAATAAAGGTAATATACAAGATAATACTAACTATAGAGGAACTAAGTTAATAAGCCGTACTTTAAAACTATGGAGAGAGTAATTGAACATAGATTACATCGTGCTACTATGGTATCACAGAATCAGTTTGATGTTATTTCAGACAGATCTACTATAGAAGCTATTTATTTGTTGAAAAGTTTACTAAAAATATTCAGGAAGAAAAAAGAAAATTTGCATTTGATTTTCATTGATTTTAAAAAATTTATGATAATAATTTCAAGAGAAGTACTCTAGAGAGTTACAGAAAATAGAAGGGTTTCTACTGCATACATTCAAGTTATTCAGGATATGTATAAAGAGTTTGTTGCATGTGTTCAGACACAAGAAAGTCTAACTAAAAATTTTCTTATTTTAGTTAAATTACACCAAGGTTCAACTTTAAGTTCATATCACTTTGCATTAGTTATAGAAATTTTGACTAGACACGTTTAAAAAAAACACTATAGTGTATGCTTTTTGCATATAATATTCTCTTTATTGATAAGACTAGAGAAAGTACTAAAACGAAACTCAAGTTATAGGAAAACACATTAGAAAAGTAGAAATTACTAAGGCATACACTTTACAAATATATTGGATGTAGAGTAATTTTTACTTTCTTTTTGGATATTAAGTTTGGTATGATCATTTATATAATTACAATTATCATTAAAAAGCTTTTAAAAGTAACTCATTTATTTATATTTAATTTTTTTTTCTTGAAAAGTATTTTCTGATCATCCTTAATTTATTTCACTTAAATCAAAGTTTTAATTTTCTTATCTCTTAACTTAGCAAACTTGCATATATGTCTTTCTCATTTTTTAGTATCCAATATTTTATATAAATTCTCAAAAAAAATATTCTTTGCAGTACAACTATTTTCTTGGATTCTCATCAGCAATTTTATACTTCTCCTAATGGAATAAAAACACTTAAATTAAAACTTTCAAATTTGACCAAACTCACACTATGAGTACATATAAAACATATTAAGAGAAAGTGAATATTGTATCTAAAACACATGTTCATAGATCCACATTGAAGGTTCCATAGAGAGTTAAAAAAAGAAGAAAGAGGAAAATTAAAAGGGATTGAGGAAATGAAGAGAGAGAGATACCTAAGTGCACTCAAACCCCTCAAACCAAAAGGGTATCAATGTCAATACAATTGAGGCTCAATCCGACAAAGAATGGTAGCTCCAACAAGCGGTGGCCACTACTTGCAAGGGGAGCAGCGGTAGCGGGCCAGATGGGCGGTGGTGATAACAGATGACAGATAGCTCCAAAAGAGTTAGCAACAAAATGGTGCTCAAACCAAATTGAGAAGTGTGCACCAAAAAACTCCCTTAAATCTCCCTTTTTTATGTTAATTATAGTCAAATCTTAATAATCTCAACCATTAGATTACTATCAGATGATCGAATGCCAAGATTAGAGAAGGGTTGGGCTAAAGAGGATTATTAGGCCATCATTTCAAATAGGCCATAAAACTTTCATTTAACAAATAAGCCCACATTTACAAAGAATGCTCCCCACAAACGGGTCCAAAATACAATTCTCTCTCATGACCTCACCTCACAAAATAAATACATGACCTAAACTACATAAAAGTGCAACAAAAATATATAAAAAAAACATGTAGAATAATAGAAGTGCAGGGCGATGATACGAACATTCCATGAGCCACTCTCGACGACATCGACAAAGACAACATTGGAGATGTTTTCCATTAGCTCTCCGCAACTGTGAATAACTCGACTTCGTCAAGTGTAGCTACTAATATGCCCATAGAAACTTTAGGTACAGAGCTTGTAGGTCCTATGATGAGAACCATATGGCTTCTAAAGAATGATAATCTCTCTACTAGATCAAGAACCTCATTACACTTGATCCTGCACCTCTAGTACCCTCTTCTCCAAGACTAAGGACTTGGTGATACGTCAGCCTAATGTGGGGGTTCGATGGGCCGAGCCTAATGTGGGGGTTCGATGGGCCGAGCCTAATGTGGGGGTTCGTTGGTATATCTCATGATTTCATTGTCCAGGGCTTAACCGCGAACCTCATTTGTTTAAGTGAGCCAATTGGGAAGCTACAAAGTCATCTGTTATGAGCCATGGTTTCCCTCCTTCAAGGATACCCCAGTGAAGCAGGGGGATTGCGAAGCATAAGACCATGTGTGTTGTATTCAACCAACTCGCTCAGCTCAAAGTTCCCTTACCAGCTTTGACTAGTTAAGAAATTGAGATTTATTCACTTGTGATCTTTTTTAACTTCTTCGTATCCAGTTCATTGATCTGGAGAGATTAGAGGCATGTAAACCTGTTATCAAAGGGTAGGCATCACAAGTTTGACAAAGACCTTAGGTGAAGTCAACTCCATGAGGACTTGAGCTCCGTGAGGAAGTATGCAACAACATAGCAAAGGACTGGGAGCCTGTTGTTAGAAAGATTTATAATGGCATAGCATGGACTTAGAAGTTGCCATTCTTTGACTTATGATGACATATTCGAAGGCAAGTGAGCTTATCGTCAAGGACTTGATTTATGATAACATATCAAAGGTATGGAAGCCTGATATCAAAGATTTGATTTGGAATTTGACCGTAGATTTGATTTAACTTGGATTTGGACATTTGATTTGAGAATTTTGGAGTTTTGAAGTATTTGGATTTGGATTTGGGTTAAGAAATCCACTAAGAATTTAGAAGACCCACGGGGAATTTTGTGGTCTTGGGGTAGAAGACCCGTTGAAGTACCTTGATTTGTGAATACAAGACCTACCAGGGATTTCTTTTTGAGAAGATTACATGTTTTAAATTTGGACTTCGGGATGCTCCGCTAGGGATATTCCTCTGTACTTTAGAGTAGAGGTTCGAGGATCTTCCACTTGGGAAAGTGGGATTTGTCTTTGGCTTGACTCCTTTGGGATTGTATAACTTGAGGAAAAACGCTTCTTGTAGCCTTTGGTAGTTGAAGATCCGCTCGAGATGGCGAGAAAGAAACCTTGCCCATTCCCTGAGAATTGGAGTTGAGAGTACTCACTTTAGAGGTGTTCACTTTGACACTATGGTGAACGGAGGATCTTCTTGCAAAGTAGGCCCTTCATGAGGGTCAAAGTTATTGCCTTTTGAGAGGGTCTGTCTCTCATACAAGATTTTTGCCTTGAAGGAGTGATTCTTTAGTAGGAACCTTGCGAAGAGTTTCTTTTAGGAAGATTTCTATGACGAGTTTCTTTTCAGAGGGTATCTGCAAAAAGTTTATTTTCAGAGATATCTACCAAGGGTATCTCTTCAAAGGATATTTGCGAAAATTTTCTATTTACAAAGCTCTTGTAAAAGGTCTATTGTTTAGAGACTTTTGACTTTTGGAAAGTATTTCCTTGTTGGGCCTTCTGCGAAGGTTAGGTTTTTCCCACTTCTCTGTTTAAGAAAGAGTCCAAGCATCCATCTTATGTGCATTTTCCTCCTACTTTGATCTTTTTTGCAAGAGTTAAGCTTTTCTTCTTGCTGCTCCAACACAAAAACTTTCTTTGCACAGAATCCTTTCGGAGAAGTTCTAATTTTTGCAGTTCTTCCTAACAACACCTTTCCAGGGTTGTTTCTCCTAGCATTTTCCATCCTGAGCTTGTTCATTTCAAGTTCTTTTCCCTCGATTTTAGAGAAGTGTTGTATTTTTAGTTGGTTTTCCTTCAAACCTTACGAGTAATGGAGCTTTCTGTTGAGTTCTGCTAAGCTTGGAGTTCCTTTTGGCAACATAACACTACAGAAAATGACTTGTGCTCAATCATCATTGGAGCTATACACTACTGAGAGGGAGACCATTATTGATACGGCAAACGGATGGTATTTGGACAACCATTTGAGCCTAAAAAGCATGGAATGGAGCTTAAGATATGCCAATTTCTTCCTGGTTTTCCCCTTAAGAATGCTGGACTCCGCTAAACTTGAGCGTCACATAGATTTCTAACCAAACTCCTTACGTTATCAGAAAAGAAGAAAGGTTTGGAAGGTGTCGGGTACAGCGTAGTTGGGGCCTCACCAATCTTCTTCTTCAACTGAGCTGCACAAGGTGAGCTGGAACTCTGCACGACCTGGATTTTTGCCATGTCATTCCGAAAGTAACGGCCTTTGACAAGAAGACGAGCTTGGTCCTCCATGGTATTAGGAAGGACGATTAGGTCATTGGCTGAGTGTCGGTGACAGAGAATCTGTCACATAGAAGATGCAAATTAGTAATTTCCATCCAGCAGTTGCAGCATCTGCAATTGACCTTACCTCGATCCATGATCATCTTTGTCTATGACTTCTAGCTTACAACGTTAGGACGGTACGACCAATTACCCACTATACCATCGCTAACCCGCGATGCACTTGCTCCTATTGGTCCCCTTGGTCCCCTCTATTTAAGGGAGGTAGCGTGTAAATGCGACAACAATGGAAGTATCTTGCTCGCCCTTCCAGTTGAAAAGTCACATCTGTCGTATAGGGAAGAACTCTTAATCGTCCTTCCTAAGGGCAAGTTTGGCATGAGCCCAATAATAGGGAAAAAAATAAAATAATAATATTTAAAATTTATTATAAATTTTAATAACTTTATTTCACATCTAACACAAATTTCAACCTTAAAAATCAACTTTATAACACATCCAACACAAATTTCTTAACCAAAATCACATTAGTCATCCACTCTGAGTACCAGACTTCTCATATGAAGCTTGCACGTAGGAGCTTATTGATCTCATCGTCTGATCCCATTCACCGTCAACAGAGCATTTTTTCTGTTTTATTGGCTTGCAGGAGACGTTGAAGCAATGTATAGTAACCTCTATATCAATGTCAGTCATGTCAGAGGGATCCCAAGAGAACACATTAGAATACAGGGAAAAGAGTTTAACTATTTAATTTTGTTGTTCCCCATCAAGTGTAGAAGAGACGGTTATAGTTCTGGAACTCTCCTCGTTTAAGGTTACATTGATGGTTCCCACTTAGGGACTTAAAACCTCTCCCTCTTGGGTCCATCTCAACCACCATGAGATGGTAGGTAAGTTGAAAACTCCGCAACGTATCCTTCGAATCTCCACGAATAGTATGGACTATTCCCCCTAGTGCGGGGAACTTGGAGCAAAGGGAAATCACCATCCTAAAAGAGTTGAGTGTGATTCGTCCCAAGATGACATTATACCTACACCTATCCCTAACGATCGAGAACATCACAAGGTGCATAGCATAACTGTTCTAGTTGCCAAAGGAGACGGAGAGGTTAACTTTGCCCAGTGGTTGGACCTGCTCGCTAGAGTACCGCAAAGAGCACCATCGTACTACAAAAGGCCCGTACGCTAACAACCCATCTAGATGAAGGCCAGCTCAAAGAGTATGTCGACGAATTTTCCGGAGACTATCAGAACAAGCCGAACGTTGCAGTCAACGATTTGAGCCGTGACACTGATGGCGTCATCATGCGAGTTGTCGTGGTTCGGGAGGTCTTCCTGAGAGAAGGTGAGAGAAATGGAAGATATCAAAGTGGCGACAACGCTCTTGACCTCAGCAAGCTGCCTTTGGCTGAGCTGGGGAAGGTAGGAGAAAATGGAGTTGATGATCATAGTCGCAGGTCGGTTGGCCAGGTAAGGGGATGTCTCCAGCATCGTGCGAGCCTGGTCCATTCCGTCTTAGGCTTAAGCTGTCGGCGCCTGATGGAACTCTTGCAACTTCGCCTTGTTTGCGAGTCGGCCTAGCAGCGCCTTCAGAGTCCTGCATTTATGGGTAAGAAGTTTGTAGGTCTGCTGGAACTCGCAAGTCATACCCCGAAGACGGTGATGGCCTAGCGCCTACATTGGGTAGCGACGATGACTTCGGTCTACAGCTAACGGAATTGGTGGTGCTGGTGGTACTCTCGGAGAGCGTCATCCCAGTAGGGCCTACCTTAATGGCCATGTTGATTGTTGGCCTTAGGGGCTGTTCTTGCCTTCTTGAAGGACCTTTCATCCTTTAGGTGGGCACAGTCTCCCCCATCCTGCTTACGCTTGAGAGGCTATGTGCAAGGAGAGACAATGGAGGCTGTCTCCCCGACACCAACATCCTTCAACATGATGAACTTCTTGGCCTAATTCACAAGCTCTGGGAAGTTGCGGAGTTTGCTCAGCTTAAGGGAATTGGTTAGGTCGTTGTCCTTCTTGATCCCCCACTGGAAGACATTAAGGAGGACGACTGGGTGGATGCCATCGGCTTGGGCTGCAACGGCAAAATACCAATCCACGTAGGACCATAAGGGCTTATATGGTCCCTGAGTGATTTCAGAGAGGACAAGGTTAGAGTTGGACACACGAATGCAGCCAATGAAACGGGCCAAGACTTCCCATTTGAAGTGACCATAAGACGGGATGTAGCCTTGAAGGAGGCCTATATACCACTCATAGGCCAGCCCTCTGAAAGAGTAGGCCATCAGATAGTAGAGAATAGCCTCTTTCAACTAGAGGAGACAGAGGGACGAACAATTATATGTGCTTGTGAGGGTCCGTTGTCCTGTCGAAGGTCTTGATCTTCGACAGGTGAAAATTGACCTGGATCGCAGCTTGTCGGAGAGCGTAAGAGACTATTCATGGTCCTTGCCATCGACCAGATCGTCCAAGAGGGGGACTTCCATTCGGACTAGAGGGAGGCCTAGTTATAGAAGTACATTGGAAAATCCTCCAAGCCCGAGAAGACCAACCCATAGGGGTCTCCCAACAGGTCTTCTAACACAGAATGAGCATTGAGGAACTGGCGGATGATGCCACCTTGGGGTGCTGGCCCGCGCGCAGCCGAGCTAGGTTGGGAGTCAAGCGGGGTTTCACGGTGATGGGGCATCGACACGACTACCGCGCTTGAGGATGCGAAGGTGGCGCAGCCATGATGCCGGTTGGGGGGACCCGGGACAATCCTGCCACCATTTTCTGCGGTTTGGAACATCCAGCGAGTGCCGACACTCCCGGCATTGCTTTGGCTAGGTTCAGCAGTTGATGAGACGGAGGGACAACCATGTCGACATATGCCGATAGAGCAACGAGGGCAACAACTGGTGTCATGTTAGACGGCTGCGGCAATGACGGTCCTAGGAATGGGAATGGTCTGGCTGCTATCAACACAAATCTGGCGTGCTGTTGGGCTGTTGCCATTGGGTTTGATGACAATGGTAGCTAAAAAAATATCTGAGAGGGATCAAGGTTGAGGGTAGCACCCCTACCATTATAGGTGATGGCAATGGCAAGAGCCTCCACTCGCTTGGCAAGGTTCACCAAGGAGGTTCACACTTCATCTACATATCGTGGGACGCAAAGGAGGTTGCGCGGGAATGGAGGTGTGTGCTAGAGTTGGAGGCCTCGTCCACAACAGCCTTTCCTCTCTGTGTTCGTGTCAAAAAGGAGATGATAGAGAATGCATTAAGGCTGTGCGCTCAGCCAACCATACTTGCAGGTCTCAATGAAAACACCAAAGATGTTAATGGAAGAAAGGGAGAGGTCTGCTAGCAAGCACTGCGTAGACAATCCATAGGCAACGTCGAGAGGGGGTAGACAGTGACCGAGAAGAGGACAGTAATGTAGTGCATGGAAGTAAATGGCACCACGATATAGGTGATTTAGATTCTCCTACGTCCACTAGCCAAAACCAGTCCAAGTTCCACTATCTGTCAAAGACCACCCCAGGAAGGAGCGTAGGGTTTAGAGAAAAAGAGTGATACAACTATGATGAGGGAGAATAGTAGTTATCCTATCCGAGCGAGTAATCCCTGTGCTTGGAAGAAGTCCTAGTATTTATAGGGAGTGTAGGGAACCCTGAAGAGGAGAGCTCCATCTTGATCTGGGTCGCACAGGGTGAAGTAGAAATTTGCACGGCCCGGATCTTGCCATGTCCTTTGACAGGAAAATAGGCTCGGTCATCTATGGTGTCAAGAAAGACAGTTAGGTTGTCGGTTGAACAACAGTAGCATACGTCCTTCCCTGTAAAGCGAATGTCACCTTTCACCAAGAAAGGAGTAAAGCCTTTTCGTTGTGGCCACATAGCACGCTACCTCCCAAGAATAGAGGGCAAATAGGAGGAAGTGCATTACG
This sequence comes from Apostasia ramifera, assembly GCA_019297695.1. Classification (NCBI taxonomy): domain Eukaryota; kingdom Viridiplantae; phylum Streptophyta; class Magnoliopsida; order Asparagales; family Orchidaceae; genus Apostasia; species Apostasia ramifera. The sequence goes on along the minus strand of JAEMOT010002570.1, from coordinate 87,368 downwards.
GGCTAGCAATGGAAGAGGTGATAGTTGGTCATATTGTCCTATTGGTGTAAGTTGGAACCTATAGGAATGGATAGTCGCAGAGTGAGGAACGGTTTATTGCAGATATTATAACTGCTGGATGGATTGGGGTTGGGACAGGACTTGTCCATGGTCCATCCAATGGTGACCCGACTGGCTTGGCCTAGTGATAATCTGGTAATTGAGGTAGTGCCACGTAGACGTCTTGATGCGTTCGGTGTTCCTGCACAAAGTCGATTCGTTTAGGAACTCCTTTCTCCTTGAAGGCGCAAAACAAATCAAACTGAACCTCATTCCTTCGCCCACCGAAGGAACTTAAATATAGGTAGAGTATGGCGGTAGGTTTGAGAAGACTTATACTGATGGCGTGCTCTTAAAAGGTTGTCCCCATGGAATTTGTGATCCATTTTTTCATTGGCTCTACTTGGAAAGTGACCAAGACATTGATCCAGAGGGCGTCATATCAGCAATTCAGTTATAGGCTAATAGCAACGTGCAATTTTGGAAGATTTTTTTCAAAGAGCATTTTGGGAATGGATTTATTTTGCAAGAGATTTTTCTCGTAAGTTTCTCTGATTCACAAATTTCTTTTCGTAGATTGACTTTTTTTAGCAGAATGACTTTTGCATCTTGGATTGCTCAAGTGACGCTTTTTTGCTTTTTCTTCTTTTGGTTTTGGATAAATAGTAGGGTTCGCTCTGCCTTCATCCTATTTTTAAAAATTTAGGCCCAACATAAGGCATCTTTCTCATGGTTGTTAAACTTAGCCAGTCCATACGAGGTACACGATTGGTACAACTAACTATGGTATTGTACATTTTTTTCAGTAATATTAGAATTAAAGTTTTTGTATGTAATATCTCTAGAATTATGCTCCATGTAATATTTATATTAACAAACATTACGGCATAGGTATGACTCAAATTTAGAAGGGCTTCCAAATTGTTTCAATTTTAAACCAGGTGTAACAAAACTTAGCTCGATCTCAAAAATCTGATATTTGAGTTAGTGTTCACTCTATTGAACATAATGGATTATTAGTAGGGTTGTTAATGAGTCAAGAGAAAATTGGCCTTCACTCAAACTAGATCATTTCGATTTTGAGTCGAGTTTGCATCAGTTGACTTAAATAAGTTCAAGTTCGAGACAATCATAGCATTGAATCGAATAATTATTTTTGTTACTATTTTAGTATTTATATATTCATTTAACATATATTATATGAAATATTTTAAAAAGTGTTACATATTTAACATGTATTTTTATACCAAAATTTCTTCAATAAGTAAAATGAAACAGTATATACAATTAAAAATATAGATGTCAAGTCGATTTGAGTGTAATCGCTTTTATTTCTTGTCAGTTCACATCGAGTTCATGTCGAATCAAATATGAGCAAGATTCGAACATAATAAACAGCCATAATTACTAGGTATAAATTTAAGCAAGAATTAAAAACACAGTGCGGTTATTTTAACCTCAAACTACCATAAACAAACAATCAAAATTTCCCAAACTAAAAATAACCTCCATAGTCATATTTTACCCAAGTGAAAAATAACCTCAAAGAAACAACAAAGGTTAGGGAATAAATAAAAGAAAACTCAAGTACCTAGTGAAGAAAGACAAGCAGACTTAGACTTAGCTGTCTTCGTATCTATTGGTCTTAGTGCTTCCTGATCTGATGAACACAGTCAAAAGAACACGGTTCATATGCAAAGAGAACTTTGGTGTAATAACAAATAAATGATGCCTTAATTGTAAGGAAATGAATAAGAGCGACCACTGCCAAACCTGTTGATATTTTATGACTGGTGCCACATGCAGCAGCAGTTCCCAGCTGAACTGAACTTGATACTGAAGGACTGGCATGATTTGTACCAGGCGAGGTTTCTTATAGGACAAAAAAGGGCACCAAATCACAGAAGGCTAAACTGACAAAGGCCATCAAGAACAGAATCCTAGTGCCAAAGTCATTACCAGATAATGGGATTGCCAATTCCTTATTCCGGAAGAAGTATACTTGTTCATAGTGTTGAAGCAAGGACATATAGAATTTTCTCAAAACAAATGAAGCATTTGTAATTGTTGAAGGAAAGTTGAATGCAGAAATTACATCTTTCCACAATCTATCTCTTATAACCTGCAATTATTTATGGAGATGATAATCAGCCATCTCAGGAATATGGAAAGATAAAATTTGACAAACATCTGCAGCTTATACGTATACTGATGAAAAATAATTGTAATGTAAACCCATGTTGAAAAGTCTCATTCACTTGAGCAGGTAAGGGTACCGTCTGTTTTACTTGATCAACCAACCTATACTCGCTTATTTGTAAGCATACCTGAATCCAGAAACAATTTTGGTTCTGAATGTTAATTAGGACTTTGTAACAAGACATTCTGCAAAATCTACACTTCCCTTTTCAGATTATATTTTCTTCTTTTTTTTTGGAAGAAATATATTCTTCTGTTTTAAACCAACAGGAAACAAGTATCCAAGTTCCATTATGCCATGCTTACTATTACCTACAGTTTCCTTGAGCATCTGTCTAGATATCCCATGCTTACGAAGCTGCACCATCACCATCATTACATAAATCAATGAAATAAACAAGCATCACCAAGTCGCCTATCCATCCTCTTCCATAAACCACACTATAATTATACGAGAACCACCTGGCAACCACTAGTACATCCCTTCCATCCAGTGGCTGGACTAGAATATTTTCCTTGAGAAGACACAAATAATAAATTGCCACCAGCCTTTCTAATATGTTGAGATCATTGTTAAAAATTTACTTTAGAAAGGAGCATAGGCGCACAGGGACAGAATGCGACACAACATAGTGATATGGCAACTTTCTAAAATACAGAACATGGACACGACAAAATACAACAAAAATATATTATAATAAATTAAATATCTAATAATGTTGCTAATTACATGTCTGATATTTCTATGCACTCACCAATTTCCTATTTTATGAACCATACATCAGTAATGCTAGTAAGTAATCCCGGAATCATATCAAACATATAACTTTTGAACAAGGTTTTGATAATGTTCTCTTTTCTGAAGTTGTGATCTATATCAATAAGTTTGCACCATTAAGAAAGACAGATTAGAAACAAAGCATTAAAAAATTAATAAGATCTTGCACTAAGAAGCACGGACACTTCTAAGAAGTAGCCGTGGCGGTGTCGGACACGTGTCGGACACGGACACGCCACGAACACGGCGGGACACGTGTCCAATTTTTTTAATTTAAAAAAAAATTTAGGACACTTCTGGACACTTCTAGGACACTTCTGGACATTTCTAGGACACTTATGGACACTTTTAGGACACTTGCAAGACACTTGGACACGGCTCAATTATTAATTAATTAAATTTTAATAAAAAATAAAATTAATTTTTCCAAAAAACCGGTTCAAATGTTTTGCCCTAAGTTTTCCGCGTGCGTCCTCCCTCTCTCTGTCGCGGTCATCTCACAATCGCTCTCTGGTCGCAGCGCCAGTTCTCGCCAGCAGTCGCTGTCGTCATTGCCGTCGCCGTCGCCTCTCCCGTCGCGGTTTGCATTTCCTTCTTCTTCTTCTTCCTTCTTCTTCTTCTCTGGTTTTCTTCTTCTCCTTGTTCTTCTCTGGTTTTCTTCTTCTGCCTCTTCTTTTTCCTTCGTCTTCTTCTTCCGTCTTCTTCTTCTTCGGACTCTTTTTCTTCTTCTGCCTCTTCTTCTTTCGTCTGCCTCTTCTTCTTCGGTCTTCTTCTTCTTCCGTCTTCTTCTTCTTCTGTCTTCTTCTCTGGTTTTCTTCTTCTGCCTCTTCTTCTCCCGTCTTCTTCTTCTCCGTCTTCTTCTTCCGTCTTCTTCTTCTCCGTCTTCTTCTTCCGTCTTCTTCTTCTTCTCCCGTCTTCTTCTTCTTCTCCCCTCTTCTTCTTCTTCTTCTCCCTTCTTCTTATTCTCCCTTCTTCTTCTTCTCCCTTCTTCTTCTCCCTTCTTCTTCTTCCGTCTTCTTCTTCTGCCTCTTCTTCCGTCTTCTTCTTCTTCCATCTTCTTCTTCTCCTCCTCTTCTTTTTTGTTTTTTTTTATTCTTGTTCTCTGTTTTTTTCCTTTATTCACTGTTTTTGTCTCGTCCTCCTTCTCCTTCACCTTCTTCACTTTCTTCTTCTCCTCCTCTTCTAATTGCTAGGTCTTTCATATTATTTGGTGAAGTAGTCCGCTGCGTAAATATCTAATTATATAGCGATATTTTGGCATAGATACGTCGAAACTCTTCTGAATGAATATTATAGTTTTTATATTTGATTAGTCCTGTTAAATACATTTAACTTTTTATAATTTTGCTATCACATATATTTGATCAATTTATAGTTTCTTTTATTTTTATTAAAATTCTAGAAAATAAATAATTTTATTTATTTTACGTGTCCTAGAAGTGTCGTGTCTTTTTTTTTTTAAATTGACGTATCCCCGTGTCCGTGTCGTGTCGTGTCCCGTGTCCGTGTCGTGTCCGTGCTTCTTAGATCTTGCATCAATGAAGGTTTCAATTTATATAAAACTACTAGAATAAATATGGTTTCATTGCTTTCATTAAAAAAAATATATATTGTTTCATTGCATCAGTCAGAGGATATATTTTTTCTTTTATTTATTTTTATATGCATATTGTTGATGCAAAAAATGCATCATCACAAAGAAATGATACGATAATTTTTACGTGAAAACCCGAGTGTCCGGGGGAAAAACCACGACGCCGTCCAGGCGATTTGAATCCACTAATCTCATCTCCTCTTACAAAGCTTGAGGGTCTCTAATGGGAGACCAAATGAGTACAAGAAAGAGAGAGGGTAGAGAAAGTGTGCCCCCCATGAGAGAGCCCGAGCCCCCTTTTTATAGCCTGGAGAGGAGGGGATACAATAGATACGGTCTGTCACATCTGACACCTATTCCTACAAAGGTCGATTAGGGAGTGGACTCTCATACTGTCTTAAATGCTGAGTTGACATAGTAGTACGGAGAATACGATCTGGTGATATCTCTTTGAGCTGCTGTTCGACTTGGGGCTACTATTGAGCAGCTGTTCGACTTGGGGCTGCTGTTGAGCTGCTGTTCGACTTGGGGCTGCTGTTGAGCAGCTGTTTGGCGAGGGCTGCTGTTGAGCTGCTGTTCGACTTGGGGCTGCTGTTGAGCAGCTGTTTGGCGAGGGCTGTTGTTGAGCTGCTGTTCGACTTGGGGCTGCTGTTGAGCTGCTGTTCGACTTGGGGATGCTGTTGAGCAGCTGTTTGGCGAGGACTGCTGTTGAGCTGCTGTTCGACTTGGGGCTACTGTTGAGCAGCTGTTTGGCGAGGGCTATTGTTGAGCAGCTGTTCGGCAAGGGGTGTTAGAGAAGGTTCTAACACATATAATAAGTGCTCATACATTCTACTTAGTAAAACTCAGAGAACACTTAAACAAATAAGACTAAATTGCCTAGGCATCTATGTTACAAAGGATACTCCATATAACTTTATGTTAATCTCTTATTTAATATGGATTGATAATAAATTTCATTACTTATGTTTGCTTGTAAATGTTAATTTTAATAAAGTTAAAATTCAATTTAGATGAGAATAATTTTTTATTGAGGCTTGTGTTACTTGTGTATGATGTGAAATAAAGTTAGTTATTATGTTGGAATGTCTGAGAGAAATGATATAAGTTAGTTATTATTTTGATATGCATGTATGTATAACATGAAAATAGTTAATTTTTTATTTTAAAATGTGTATGACGTAAAATATAGCTAAAATTTAGGAATAATTCCATCCGGGCCCCTAAAGTAGACACTCAATTCCACGCAAGTTTACAAATATGAAACGCTTCATTCGGGTTCCTCATACCCAAACTTTTTTCCACATAGGTTCTTTTTTACGGATTCTATTAAGTTTGACCGTTAAGTTACTATTATAAAAAATTAAAAACACATTTAATCACGAAACTTACTATGGTAGGCTAGGATATAAAGAAAAAATTAAGGATATAATAGTAATTACAAATACTTAAATATATTTTCAGTACATAATAAGTATTTTTAATATTTTAAAATATAATTAAACTTAATGAAATCCATTAAAAGGATCCGCGTGAAAAACATTTTGGACAGAAGAGACATAGGCGGCATGTTATCTTTTTTGTGGACATGTATGAAATCTAGGGTCTACCTCAAGGGCCTGGAAAAATTACTAAAATTTATGTATAATATAACATGCCAGATTTAGTATAAAAGGTTAATTTTAACCTAATCACACAAATAAAAGGGGTTACCTTTAAGCCTTTTAAAGTTCTAAGGACCAAGGATTTACTATAGACACGTCCTTGTAGTTGATTACTCATCTTCTTATCAAAAAATTTAAATTTTAATTAAGGGGAATCAACTAAATCAAAAAGATGGCACTACTTAGATGGAGGTGAAGGAAAAATCCTATTAAGATCGCATGATTCCATTGTCAAGAGATCAATCAGGAAATTGATTCATTTAAGTCAATCATATTGGAGGCTACAACATACCCATGAAGAGCCATGAGCTTCGTCATCCAAGAATGTTCCAATGAATCAAAAGGAAACAAAGAATAAGCCCAAGACTAGGATGAGTAATCTCTTGGGAAGTACTCGTGTTACACCACTTTAAAAAAAATTTCAAAACAAAGACCTACGCACATCCCTTCCAATTAACCTGATCTACTTACACTTCCTCTACTAGATGTAGTGAAGGAATTTGGTCACTTGCAACCTATAACATCTTTTTATCCAACTCTTTGAGTATACGAGATAGCATGTCTAACAATGGCAGCTTACTATCAAGGTGTGGGCATCATAAACAAATGAAGGCGTTTGGTGAAGTCAACAATACCTTTAAAACTTAAGCTTTATGGGAGATACTACAAATATGATAACTAAAGAACTGAGACTTATATAACAGTCATAAATGTAAACAGAAGAGTGTGACAATGTAGTAAATACATGAAAGCTTACTATTACAAGAGTTGCAGAAACAATAATGGCACGGAAAGCTGTCGTCAAAAGCTTGCGACAATATCAAGGACACAAAAGTCCACTACCAAGATTTATATTGTGATGACATCTCGAAAGAAAAAGGAGTAATTAGTGAAGAATAGGTCTTTGTTATAACTTTCCATTATAGTTAGTTAAATTGAAAGAGTAGAGTTAAAAACATCATCATTTTCTTCATCATTATTCAAAGATGCAATACTTAAAAAAGTATTTCAAATCTTTTAGGACATAAGCATAGAAGTCTCAAGGTAAGAAGTCATTTACTATAAAAGTTTTAAAATTAGCCCAAAAGTTTCTGTTATAGGAATGGACTCATGTATAACTCTCTAAAACTTTAGCTTTATATTCTCATTAAGTCCTCTAAGTCTATTTTGAATTTTAAAATAATACTGTATAACTATGTAATAATAAAAATGATATTTTTATGATTGTATGTTTTATATTCATGTGGCATATATTTATTTCATATATGTTTCTAGATATGTTATTTGCTAGCAATGAGCCTATCTTAATTTCTATTGATTTAAAAACTCACTCTTCTTTAGATTTTACAGGTTGATTGAAGTTCAAAAGCATTCAGAAGATTCATGCAGCTATAGAGTTATAGTCAAGATTTACTTCTCTTTTTATGTTTTCTAGTTTATGTCAAACATTGAGTAATTACTTTATTTAGAGTTAGTTCTTTCGGATGTTAGTTTATAAATTTGAACTTTATATGATGGACTATAATTATGATTGAATATTTAATTTAATTAGATATATTTTGGTAATGAGAGCTCTAATTAATTATTTGAAATGATTATATCATCTGAATGTTTCCCTAAAGAAACGTCACTTCTTCTAACCGTTATACTATTAAAATCCTAAATAATGATGAGGGCAAGAATGAGAGATTAGTATCAAATGTGAGTTATGATCTATAAGGGGTGTTTAAAAAAGCATAAATTTATGATTTATATGAAATTTGATATAGTTAAGATTAAAATAAATTATGAATTTCAGATGTTTTATTTATTTGAAGTTTTTGAAATGAATTTTAATCTTATTGTAGATCTTGGTTAGAAAGCGTAAATTGGTGGTGAAGGCAGTGTACCTGAATAATCTAAACCTGTTGAAGATACTGCTACTCATTCCGAGACACCACCTAGTGATAAGAATGGCGTTTCTCCTTTAGGTGAGGAAGGAACTACATCCTTTAGCCATATGTCTGAAGAGACATTCAACCGAGTGGTGGCCACAGCAACACAAGCAACTATTGGTGGGTTACAGGCAAGCTACCCAATGTTCCATCAGCATCTCAGACACATGTAACATCGATATCTTCAACACCAGTACTAGAAGCTACTCCTATGGTTACTAAAACTCCAAAGCCAGGAGATCGTTTGATGAAGGCATTTCAAGATGGTCATCCACCTCTGTTTAAAAGAACTTTGGATTCACATGAGGTTGAAAATTGGCACTCATATTGGGAAAATATTCTAAAGTATGGATTGCCGAGAGGAGAAAAGGCCACTTTTGCTAATTTTGCTTTTGATGTTGAAGCAGAACTTGTGCCAAAGTATAAAAAGAACTACATTCTTTGGCTAACATGGGACGATCACTTGGAAAGAGTTTGTAAATAGCAAGATGTCTTTCTTAAGAAGTTTTGTCCAGATTCTACCAAAGATAAGATGATAATTGATTTGAAGCGACTAATCCATGGGCGATTATCTATTGATGTGTATAAAGCTAAATTCTCTCATGTAGTTTACTATATGTAAAAGTTGGTACTAATTGAAGTAGATAAGTATCGCGGGCCTTTGACAGGCCTGAGAGATGACATCCATATACAACTTTTCTTTAAGGCTTACTAATTTTGGCAAGTTGGTACAAAGAGCTTGAATATTGCAGCAAGATCTCAATTTGATAAGCTAAATTCTCTCATGTAGTTTACTATATGTAAAAGTTGATACTAATTGAAGTAGATAAGTATCGCGGGCCTTTGACAGGCCTGAGAGATGACATCCATATACAACTTTTCTTTAAGGCTTACTAATTTTGGCAAGTTGGTACAAAGAGCTTGAATATTGCAGCAAGATCTCAATTTGATAAGGCAAAAAAAATTGGAGGAAAAGGAAAGGCATTTAATGCACCAAAAGGTATAAGCTAAAATCAAAAGAAGTTAGCGATTGTTCAACAACAAAATTCAACTTACACTCCAAAGTTTAACCAAAATCAAGCTTCATTATGTTCCAAGTGTGAAAAGCAACATACAAGATGTTATTATGGTACAACAAATTATTACAGATGTGGTCATTAGGGACATATTAAAATACATTACCCTACTTTTCTAAGAGTTACAACCCAAACAAGAGGAAACTAGAGGTAAGCACTTAGAGCACAAAAATGAGGTAGAGCTAAACCACCTACTAGTTAATAGGACCATGGCTGTGGAAGATATACTAGAGTTTATGCATTTATTAACCAAGAAGCACAAACAACTCCAGATGTTGTGACCGGTATGATCACTATATGTAATGCTTATCTAGAATTTTATTTCATTCTGGCGCAAGGCATACTGCTTTTGCTTTACATTCATCTATTCAACTTAGTATGCTAAAGATAGAATTATCACTACATATCTCTATTAGAACTAGCTTGGTGGCCACTCATATGTTAGAGAATTATGAAGTTATAACATCAGATAGGCGTCTATTTGCTAGTTTTATACTTCTAACATTTAAAAGCTTTGATGCAATCTTTAGTTTGGATTGGTTGTCCTTATATTTTGCTATCATTGAATGTATTCAAAAGCGTGCCACCTTCCATATAGATGGTAAACAAGTTTTGTTTTTATGAAAGAAATAAGAGCATACTATTGTATCTCTTATTGAAGCTCGCAGGATGTTGGCTAATAGGCATCAAGAACATCTTGCACAAATGGTAGACTGTAGAAGAACCCCTAATGGTAGTGATAACGTCCCTGTGCTACAAGAATTTTCCGAAGTTTTTCCAGCTAAGCTCACAGGTCTACCTCCTATTCGAGAAGTTGATTTTGTTATCGAATTTCTACCTGGTACTATTCCTATTTCAAAGGCTTTGCATCAGATGGCAATCACTAAACTTCAAGAGCTCAAAACTCGATTGCAAGAGCTTATAGAAAGAGGGTTTATCTATCACAGTGTCTCACCATAGGGAGCTCTAGTTTAATTTATGAAAAAGAAAGAAGAGAATCTGAAACTATCTGTGATTACAGAGAATTGAATAAAATTACTATAAAGAACAATTACACATTGCCTTGCACTGATGATCTATTTGACCAACTTCAAGGTGAAAAAGTTTTCTTGAAGATTGATCTCCGATTTGGATATCATCAACAGAGGGTTAAACAGCAAGATGTGCCTAAAACTATTTTTCACACTCATAATGGTCATTATGGGTTTCTGATTATACCATTTGGTTTGACATATGCACGAGCTATTTTCATGATTTGATGAACAATCTTCAATCCCTACTTATATAAATTTGTCATAAATTTATTGATGATATTCTTATCTATTTTAAAAATAAGGATGAACATACACAACATCTCAGCATTGTTTTGCAACACTAAAGGAGCATAAGTTATATGCAAAGTATTCGAAATATGAGTTTTGGCTGAAGGAAGTGGCCTTCCAATGTCATATTGTTAACGCAGGAGGAACAGCTATCAATTCTCAAAAGATCAAGACAATTGTTGATTGGTTGATATCTACTACTGTTTCAGAAATTCAAAGTTTTCTTATATTAACCGGCTACTATCGAAGATTAGTATTAACTTTTTCCCATATAGCACCTTCATTGACCAAACTAACTCAAAAAGTAATCAAGTTTGTGCAATCTGATGCTTGTAAGCAAAGTTTTCAAAAATTCAACAAATATTTAGCATCAGCACTAGTTCTCACTATTTCTTCAGGTGCAAAGGGATTTCAAATATATGATGATGCTTCAATTAAAGGATTGAGTCGTGTACTGATGCAGCATGGGAGGGTCCTATGCCTCAAGATAATGGAAGATTCATGAAAAGAATAATCTTACCCAAAACTGTGAGTTAGCTCCTATAATTGTTTCTTCAAAGATTTGGTGACATTTTATATATGATGTTTGTTGTGAAGCTTTTACAGATAATAAAAGCTTAAAGTATATTTTATTTTAAAAAAATACATCTTAAACAAAGAAGATGACTAAAGTTGTTGAAGGAGTATGATCTTTATATTCAGTATCATCCTAGGAAAGCAAATATAGTGGTTAATGCCTTGAGCAAGAAATCAATTGTATCTGCAACATAGATGGGCACATGAAGATTAGTTTGAGGTAATTACTACAAAGTGTAATTCATTGAATAAAACACAAAATGTCATGGGCACATGAAGATAGTGATTCTTCAAATTCTATATATTTTTTAAATGATTGTAAAGCAGAAAAAAAATTAGATAACATTAACAAGGAGGTTAAACAAGAGGCAACTATTCAACAAGATAGAATTATTAATGATGAAAACATAAGATCTAGTGAGGTTTTACATGAACACAAACTTTCTCAAAATAATCAACTTTCTTTAAGTATAATTGAACATCTTGGAGTTGTCATATCTCTAAACATCTCCCAAGATTCCCTTTTGGTTAAATTACCGAACAAAAAAATCTTAAAAGGGATAAAGTTTAAAGGATCAACAGGTTTGGTCTATACTCTTTAACATATTTTGGCATCAGATGTTATTTTTATCATTTCAGTCCATTGCTTTGTCCAGCTTTACTCCTCTAGAATTATTGACATTGATAAAGATTAGAGAGTTTTTGCCTAAAAAAGCAAGGGCAGCAATAGCTCCAAATTTTTTAATGGTACATAGACAATTGTGTGGACTACTGGAATTACCAATCTTAATTCATGTTTACCTTCTCGACGAAATCGAGTTCTTTTCAAGCAGAGAAGAATAATGAAAATAAGAATAATCTTAAAAATAATGTAGATCTAAAAAATCCTATATTAGAACTTAACTATTTAATTATTAAAGAAAGATAATAATTTATTTAAATATTAGATATTTAGTACTTATCTTCATTAGAATTTAAATATTCAAGAATCTAGAAAAATTAGTTATTATCATTGAAACATATTAGTAATCCAATTGTGCTTCACGCTCCGAATTATTGATGGTTCAATCAATACAATATTATTTTATTCATTTTTATCTTCTCTAATTAGTTGGCTCTAAATTCTATAAATAGGCCTCACATTGTAACTAGGGATTTTTGGATAATTTGAATAAAATTTGCTCTAATGTTCTCTCATTTCTTCTCGTTTTCTTCCATTTTTTCTATTATTCTTCTCTTTCTCCATGTACGCTCATCACCTATAACTAAGGACCAATTCTTGGTCCCAAATCGGTTCCCATATCCAATTTGAACCACACTAACTAGTTCCCATCCAACCGAACCTCGGTCCATTATGCATCCCTAATTTTAGATGTTCACGCCAATAAGAACCAAATCCAACTGGGCCCACTAGATTAACTTTGTGTATTTGGGCTAGAGGAAGAGGAAGATAGTAAAAGATGCTTGGGCTACTGGGCAAGCTTTATATAATGGAAGAAATTTGAAAGCCATTCATCAATGGAAAGAAACACAAAGACGTGATTTCATGGGAGTAATTTAGAACAAGAAATTTTAATGTCCTCAGAAGATGAATAGGATCAAGGATCCCTTTATGATGATAATTAAGTAGATGACAGATCTATACAGTAATTCCACACCACCCATGAGATCTGGTGAGCAATGCTTCTTGAGATGAAACATGTAAGGGAGATATCATACTAGTCAAGCCATAAAGGCTCGAGATTGACATGCAAATCATCAAAATGGAGGAAAACAGCAAGGAGGATGGAGTTGGTTAGGATTTTGGATAAATTATTTTTTTTTTCTTTAATGATAACAAACGTTTATAGGATTTCCCCCAAAGTCCCCTACCTTTCTTTACTAGGATATCGATCCCCAAAAAGTCTCACATTATTCCAATCACGGAATCAAATTCCACTCAAACTCAAATTTGCAGCAATCATTGTCTAATTTGAATTTTCAATTACTAATTGTCTATATTGGAATTAATCCCATTCTAAAAACAAAATAAATGATGTGGGACTAATCAATAACTATCTAAAATAAAATGAAATGTATAAATCAAGAAAGACATGACTAAGCAAACATTAATAAGCTTGATGAATAACAAAATAAAATTTGCATCAATCCATTAAAGGCGGTGATGATGCAATTTTATTTGAGTAGTCAATCATAAAAATGACCCCATTACTCGATTCATTTAACTGATATGCTAACCTACAAGGTAGATTTGAAGACCCACAAACTTCATTTTGGTGATATAATGCGGAGTTTAAATCCCGTAGATGCAAGCATAGCCAAGCTCTCACAGCAGTGCACCATCTTCATTGGAGTCAATAGATGAGCTACAGTTTTGACCTTGTTCTAATATCAAGTTTCGGCACATTTTGAGAAGAGGTTTTTAATTTATACATGTGAAACGTTGGTTCTGTTTAACATGGTTTCAGGATCTGCAAGTTCATCCCATAGGTTCATTCAAAAATATATTTTGGTCATTTTTATCTCTTATGAACAGCGCAATGCTGGACAATAACTGAGAGCTTCCTATATCTTGTTATCAGATACACTTAAAATCGTACATGCATTTTCTAATATTTGATTATCAGCTTAATACGATATTATTTTGGCAGATATCATTTCATCATTATCTTATGGTTGAATACGCTGCTACAAAATGACAATTAGAGAGATGTATAGAGCTTTCAATAGGAAAAAAAAAGGAAAGAAGAAAAAAGAAACAATGTTTTGGGGTTTAAGATAGAGTTATTAATGCTCTTTAGAGAGGTAAAAGGATTCAGCTAAATTTCATGCATTTATCCTGGATCTTTCTTTCCACATTTCTTTACAGATTTATTGATCTAGAATGTGAATTTGGTAATTCTCTGCTAGTTTTGCTCAGATGTCAAACATTTCAAGTTAAAATCTTAGATCTCTAGTTCTAATAATTCCTCCGAAACGCAGAGGAAAAATGAAATTATAATGACATGTTTGATGTTGTCCCTCGATATGTAGATGTTGGGTACCAATTTGATTATTAATGCTGAAACTATACTATGTCTCACGATAAGCCATTGTTTTGATGTGAAGTTCATGTTGAATCAGTATCTGCCTGAACAATGAACAATACCCATTAGAATGGGTTCACCAGTTCTCTTTTATGTTAGCCCCATGAGCTTGATTACTGCCATTTTGTTTGATGATAACAAACCATCAATAGTGATTAAGTGTTCAAGTAGTGACCACTGACCAAATGGATTCAAAGAGTGGACATCTTGAAGAACAGTGAAAATGCAAAGATCAAAAGCTCACAATGTGGACTCAAAGAATAAAGCTTACATAGAAGACAACAACCTCACTGGAAAACTTGTAGAGGTACAAACACCTTAGCTATAGGTTAATTCGAATAATTTTTAGAAATATATGCTAAATACCTCTAATACAACAACAACCAAGCCGTTATCCCACTAGATAGGGTTGCTACATAAATCCTTTGTTTCTATTACGCTCTATCAAATAACAAATCTTCATTTACCTCTAAATATGTGAAAACTTTTCTGATGATTCTTATTATGTCTTATTTAGTCTTCCTCTTCCTATTTTAACACAACAAAAATCCAATAACTCAACTTTCTTTATTAAAGTTTCCATCGGTCTATAGTTTATAAGTCCAAATTATCTTAGTCGACTCTCCCTAAGCATATCCTCAACTGAGGCTACCCTAATCTTCTCGCGAATATACTCATTTCTCATCTTATCTTTTCGTGTATACTTACTCATCTACCTTAGCATCCTCATTTTTGCAATACTTATTTTATTTGTATATTTTTACTTTATGGACTAGCATTCTATACCATATAATATTGCTGATCTTACAACTGTTCCGTAGAATTTACTTTTAAGTTTACGTGAAATTGTTTTATCACATAACACACTAGGAGCATATCTCCACTTCAGCCATCATGCTTAAATTCTGCTGATAACATCCCCATCTATTTCACTGTTATTTTATATAATCGATCAAAGGTATTTATGTAATTCACTCTTCCTAATAACTTGATTACCAATTGTCATCTCACCAATACAAGTGATTCTATCTTTATTAAATTTTTATTTTATATATTCAATTTTTGATCTACTAATATGAGAGTCTTTAGACTCTAAAATATTTCTCCATAACTCGAACTTTGTCTTAGCCCCTTCTCTATTCTTATCAATAAAAAGAAATATTATATGCGAAAAGCATCTACCAAGGTATTGTTTCTTGGATATATCTAGTCAGGGCCTTCACAATTAATGCAAAAAGATATAGGCTTAAAACTGAGTTTTGGTATAATCCAACTGTAATTAAAAAATCTTTAGTTAAATCACTTTGTATTTAAACACAAGTAACAGCCTCTTTATACATATCTTTGATAATTTGAATATAGGCAACGCAAAAAAATATAATCTATACTTAAAAACTTGGTCACATTTTTTCAAAAAAAAAAAAATTGATTACCAAATGCATTTTGAATAATGATCAAATATACTAATTAAACTGAATCTCCAAAAAACTCAATCTGAAACCTGCTGCGAAATAAGTGCTGCAGGAACGAATGAGATGGTCGGTTCTATTGGCCCAGAATAACTAACTAAATAGTCCGTCACTGGGATACGATGACCGAAGAAAACAGAATGTCAAATCTTCCCAAAACAAACAATCCATTCCTATTTTGGAAAAACCAATGACAATATTCTATAGGTAAATGAACCTGTTGTTCTGGTAGACTAGATGGTCTTTGCTAAGAGCAAAATCAAAGATAGCGTATTTTCTTTCAAGATTGAAATGGATTTGAAGCTACTTCGTCTCGAACAATTATATTATTTTGAAAGCTCTATAAATATCTATCTAAAGTACTAAGAGAAGAATTCTACATGCTCATTCATTTCAAAACAAAGGTGCTTTGAATTGAAGATGTGATTTCAATAACTCTTTTCTGTGTTTCAATAGTTCAATCAAATAAATGCAAGAGTTGACTTTGAGCGAAGATTCCTAATCGACTACTCCTAGACTCCTCATTAAACTTTTTTCATCTTTCTTGAAGATTGTACTTCTTGTATTTCTCTTTACCTTTACAAAGATCAAAGGGTTCATCATTAGGAATGTGATTAGGGTTGACCATTACTTGTATGAGGAAAGATCTATTTTGTAAAGGCATCTCCTCCTACGATTTTGCAAAAAGAAGGGAATTATTGGATAGTGTAAGCCTATGGTTGAGAAGCATTAGAGATGGAGAAGGCAGTAAGGGCCAAACCACTAAAAAAATCTTGTCATTTATGAATTTCCACTAAAATCTTGCACTCTTTTGTTTAAATTTCCATTTGATTTCATGGCTTCAATATGTTTTAATAAGACCGATTTTTTGGATTTACAAAAGAATACCCAATTCACACCTCTTGGGTATGCCCGCATACATTTCAATCTATATTATTGTTTATGCATTATTTAGAAATGTTTAATCAAGAATACGAGATCCTTCCATGTAGACATAGAAAACAACAGACGACAACAAACCTTTATCCCACTAGGTGTGGTCGGCTATATGAATCCTTTATTTCCATTGCACCACATTAGTTAACAAAATTCCATCTAGCTCTAAGTATGTAAGATCAATCCTTATAGTTTCTTACCATATTTTTTTTAGTCTCCCCCTTCCTTTGTTTACATGAGCAAAGTCTAATAACCCAACTTTCTATGATTTATATGTCCAAATCATCTAAGCGCTACTCAAACTTTCTCGTAGATATACTCAATTTCTTATTTGTTTCCGTTGCACTCTATCAAATAACAATTCCTAATTTACCTCTAAATAAATAATATTATTCCTTAAAGTTACTTGCCATACTTTTTTTGCCCTTCCTCTTCCTTTTTATACGTAGGTAAGATTCAATAATTTAATTTTTCTTGTCGGAATTTTTATTGACCAACAATTTATATGTCCAAACCATCTAAACCAAGTTGCCTTGAGCTTATTCTCATTTGAGGCTATTCCAACTTTTTCACGAATCTACTCATTTTCCATCTTGTCCTTTCACGTATACCCACTCATCCACCCCAGCATCCTCATTGCTACGACACTAATTTTATTTGTATGTTTCTTCATCACCGTGTAAACATATAACGTGAAATCAATAAAAAAAAAGAAGAAAAGAATGAACACTATTTTTTCGTAGAAAACCCAATTGGAAAATACCACAATGTAGGATTGCTCTATGTCTTTAAGAGGACCACTGTGATTGAGAGAGTAATTACAAAGTTTCAAGGTTTACAATACGTTTTAAAATCTAGATTTCAATGCCCTGTTCAATGGGGAACTCTAGTATTCATTCATATGAATATCTGATGTTACAAATCAATTATAATTATGGAGAATAAAACATCATGAATGTGAAATGCTATTAGGAATGTTGTGATCTTTGTCATTAGGCTCAAGTAACTAACATCCGTTAGAAAATCATTGTTATTAATGTGGTGTAATTGTCAACCTTCGAGTGCCTTCCTCCTCATCAGAAATTTCATCATTGAAAGATATCTGCCATAGAGGTGCAATCAAAAGTTGCCAAGTGGAAAAAATTTGTCAAGATCTAATTACTGTGAATGCCACGCAGTCATGATTGTGATTTTGATTTGATCGCTATGTAGGGTTTATGAGAATCTTTGCTATTAATCCTTTGTAACTAACGGCCATTGCAGTAGATGATGAGGTCCAAGAAATTAATTTTGATAACCATCATCCATTAGAGTCATTGTCAAAGATTTGGTTGGTCAAATGGAACTTGTGCAAGTTGAAGATGCTAGTGGAATTGCCATAATACATGTGATCTTCTTTCTTCTCCATACATTTGGATCTCGTTTATCCACGTTTACAATTAGTAAACAACATTTACACACTACACATTCTTTTCACTTTATACTTCTGTTTATAAATTTCCAAATTTACTGTAGGCATGACGAGATTTGTATCTAGACTTTCACTTAAATTTTATGTTTATGTTACTTTCTTGAAAAGCTTGTCCTGGTACTTCCACTAAACCTACAGGCTATCATGCATTTTGAAGATGGCTTAAATTTTGTTCAATGCAACATTAAATATATTAGAAATACATACTTTCTGTAGCCCACCACGAGAAGTAACTTCCACAAATAGGCAATGGAGATCAAGACGATTTCCTCCAACCCTTGGCACCCTTAGAACAAAGAAATAACAAGTGAGGAAGAAAATAAATCAACAGCTTATAACATAACTCAGATGAAGACACCATCACTTAGCAAACCAACCTACTGGCTGAAAATAGGATACTATCGTAACAAAAATTATCAGATATCTGAAAATTGTTGCAAATGCATGTTGCTGATGAGCATGCAATTTCAGAAGTTTTGTGATCCCACCACACAAATTGAGAAAAAGCCATAGGCCAATTTTGTGATAAGCTTCATATTTTTTAGGAACTAACAAATATTAACAAGATAGTGAAAAATAATGACAAAAGGCCAATTCCATTCAGGAACTAAGATACCATAGTTAGGAAGAACTGGATAGGAAGATGGCTTGTGATATCAACTAGAAAAAAGCCTCTTTTCAAGCATGTAGAGGGAAAGGAGGGATGACAACAAAAGTGGAGATGATAGGTATCAGCCAAAATCTCTTATGAAATTCCTAAGGTGACGATCATCTTTGTAGATAAAAATAATTAAATCACACAAAAATAGAAAAGTGTAAGGAATATAATTGGCTCTTACATTGACCATGAGAGAAGTTCATCAAAAGTGCACATCTAAGTTTCTCAGCATCACCACGAATAGCTCCGTCCTTTGTATTTGGAGGTATCCTTATGAATCATTTAGGCCAATTATTCATAATATAACCTCCATGCGCTATTACTTCCGATTGATGCAAGTCACTTTTAAGAACTCTAACACAGTTATTTTAGCCTATGCCTTTTTTCCTTGCCATTTCTCAATAAGATTCTCGTAACTGTAAAGATGCGTCATTAGATCTTTGTTGCATCATGCCTATACCACTTAAGCTTATCTTCTATTATGTTATCCCCATTGTTATTGCTCTTACTCAACCTTTTGTATTTTTGCATGCTTGTAAGTTACAATAGCTTGACAGGTCTTTGACTATATTCCTGTAGCCTGCAGAACTTGGTATTTGCATTTTTTTATAGCCAAAGCCATAAATCCATATAACAAAGCCA
This sequence comes from Apostasia ramifera, assembly GCA_019297695.1. Lineage (NCBI taxonomy): Eukaryota > Viridiplantae > Streptophyta > Magnoliopsida > Asparagales > Orchidaceae > Apostasia > Apostasia ramifera. The sequence continues at coordinate 67,924 of JAEMOT010002570.1, read as the reverse complement.
ATGTTATTGCTACTTGAAACGTTTATTAAGCCTCCTGTACAATTCGTCTTGCTAAAACTACTCCTGAGGTAGTTGATATGTTATCCATCTTTCTGTTAATAAGGCATTTCATCAAAACCTACACCAGGAAAATAGAAAAACAAATATCTCAATACTTCAAAATTTTGCAATAGCTAGGAAATTCTTATCGCCTCCATCATCCCTTTCTAACATAGCCTATTCGCACTTAGTTACCCAAATGTCAAACAGCTGAGAAACGTTTAAGCATACATGATTTTATGTAACTAACCTTATTATTTCTGGCATGCTATTTATCAATTGATACAATCTTTTATCATTGCTTTATTGTATAGTTTTGCTTATTATCACCATTGAATATGTTGAAGTCTTTTGGTTATAGGATGCTTGCACTAGGTTCCACATTTCCTACCATGGAGAGGCACTTAAAACATGATAGCTTTATATGTTGCAAATGAAGGAGAATGTTAGACCAGCTAACACTACAAGCAAAGCTAAAAAGGTGAAAAACATGAAAAAGAACTCATAACCTAAGCACAACTAGTTAGGTTAGGGCTAGACGTCAAAAGATGATGATGGTGAACGTGGTAATAAAGTTTTTAAATAAAGAACAGAAAACAAACTCAATACTAAAATCAAATGCCCCATCAGCAGCAAGCCAAGTTAAGGTTTCAATGATGTTTCAAAAACAAAAGTTAAAGTTTAAGTGGAAACAATCTCATTTTACCAACTATTCATCGTCAACCAAAAAAGGAACTCAAAGAACAAGGCATACAAAGAGCTATATGTAAACCATTAACAATAAGGCTCTACAAGCTACATCAAATATTTGCAATGACGAAAGGCAGTTAGGTCACGACAACCAGAAGAAAACAAAAAAATAGTGTAGCTTCAAAGATCGTGTCAAATATCTCTTAAATCTCTCATAGCATTTCTCATCACCATTATCATACCCCTCCTCGAAATAAACCCCTCCTGCCGCCGCCACTGCCGGCGATTCATAGCAGCCAAAATCTCCCTGATCACACCACACCGATTGATCTCCACCCTTCTCTTCTCCTCCGTCGACGTAGCTCAGGTACTCCTCCGCTGGCAACTGCAACCCCGGCAAAGAAATCTCCAACAGCCGATCCTCCGGCTGACGACCATCGACGACAGCCTGCAGGGACTGGCAGTTGTGGTGGTAGTGGTGGTGAGGGAGTAGGGTGATATGGTAAAATGACGAAGTCAATTACATTTGTTATGATATGATAATAATTCTCTAAAAAAAAATTCTTATTCAACACTCCAATCATATTCTTCTTCTTTGAATTTCTCGATCTCTGGATATTCTCTAAAATTTGTCTCAACATTATCCATATCCGATACGCAAGGTATACCGTCTTTTGATATGATTTTGAAATGACAGATTATTTCAAACTCTATGATCCTTTCAAGTTCTTTCATGCTTCCTATAGCAGCTCTTACTATCCTTGAAAAGTTATGCCATTTTTTAAATTATTGGCATCTACAATGATTTTTAGAACACCACCATATTCTATTTCTCTTGTTGTTTCTTCCTGTTCTTCATACGCATGAAATATTTGTTGTCTTTTATCGGGCAAAGTTATTAGCCAAATCTAGTTCTTTTATAGATATTGTACAACCTTATCCTCATGCATGAAATCCAAGACTTTGCAATATATTTATTTAGGGATATTGCTAGGGCTTTATTTATCCAATCTCTTCTCCTTGCTTTTTCCATATTTGGAAAATTTATATTTTTGCATTTATGAAGTACCTCAAGTATTAGGAATACTTCTAGATATATTGAGGGAGAGATACTTTCACATTTTACTGTTATTTCTTTTGTAAATATCTCATCTTCCTTTATTTTTGATTCAAGCATATCTTTCATCTTACTATTTTCTAGCTTTAGTTTATGAAAATGATGTATTATTTCTCAAAGATGATGTATCAACGAGAAATTATGCTGTAATCCTCCAATTATTTTTTCGTAAGGAATTGAATTTATGATATGTCTAAAAGAAATGTATATATCTGGTGATGAGTGAGGACTATGAGAGTTTTTTATTAGCCCCAACTCTTTTAATTATATTATTTGTTTTCTAAATTTTTGTGTATATTGTATAAAATATACTAAGCCCTGTTTGGCGCAAAAAACAAAATGGTACTAGTTTAAAAAATAATAATAATAATAAATAAATTTTTTAATTATTCTACACAAATTCTAATATAAAAAAATATTATATTACTTCACGTACTCAATAATTTTCAATAAAAATATCATTTTTATTTCACATCCTAGACCAAAGTACTTGATTCAAATATTTTGATTTAGAATATAAAATAAAGTTGATATTTTTATTAAAAATTATTGAGTATGTGAAGTAAAATAATATTTTTAATATTAAAATTTGTGTAAAATGATTAAAAAAATGTATTTATTATTGTTTTTATTTCTTTTAAACTAGTACCATTTTGCTCATGATTTGGACATCGCGCTAAACAGGGCATAAGGGTTTAACTCTTATGATTTTCTTTTCTTCTAAAAGTTCTAGTTTACAATATCTAGGACTTCTATCAAAATATAATAAAAAATTATTAGAGAATAATTCGTTTAATGATTCCAAATAAATCTTTCTATAATTTTCCATATAAGTGATAACGCTTCTGGTTTCTAATTTATTTTAACAACTTTATGGTGGTTAATACTTATTTTATTAATAGTAAATATATAGTAAGTTTTATGCATAATTATGAAAAAATATTGACTTAATACATCCATTCCTATTATCATATCACATGAAAAAGCTTTACATATGTATATATATAGGAAATGAAGATCTATATAATCTTCCTCAACTTGGGCATGTAATATTATGTTTTTCACAAATTTTGTTGCTTCCATGATACTATTTATCCTCATAAATCTTGCTTTTTCTTTTAGGTCTTCAGAATATTCTTTTATCCATAATTGTTCATTACGTATTGTTTTAGTAGCTCCTGTATCAACAAATGCATAAATATGAAATGGTTTATGTTTTGAAAATTCTATTTTAATACATATTTTATTCAAGTATTGATTTTTCTCATGTAAATTCATAATCAAGTTTTGCGATTGAGAATATTATTAAATTAAATAATTTATATACTTTTCTTATTCTTATGATTACATTCTTTTCATGATTTTTAATACAGCTTTTATTTCTCCTTGATATGTTGATTTTACAATTCTTTCTACTATAGATAAGTCATGATTAAAAACCCATTCGTTTCTTCCTTTTATTAAACTATAATATTTAGAGCTTGTTTGACATTTGCCTAATTCTGGGCAAAAAAATATAATAATAATATTTTTAATTTATTATAAATTTTAATAACTTTATTTCACATCCAACACAAATTTCAATCTTAAAAATTAATTTTATTTCACATCCAACAAAAATTTCAACTTTAAAATCAACTTTATTTCACATCCTACACACCTCCCAATATTAAAATAAATTTCTTTCTCATCAACTCTATAAAATAAAATATTTTCTCTTTCCTTACCCAAATTTATTCTCTAACCAAACAAGTCCTTAGGGTCTAGTTTAATACTTATTCATATCCTTATTTTAGCAGAGCTTTCTAGTTGTATTATTATATCTTCATAAGAATAAAATTCATATTTTATCTTTTTTTAAATATATTGCATTTTTTCTTCTTTAAAAAAAATTATTTCTTTTTTAGAATTATGATAGCTTTCTGTGGATGTTAATACATTAACTAGATATACTTCACATTCATAAACACGCTTAATCGTTAATAGGCCAATCTCCTATATGGATAGTTACGGCTTCATAGCTTACTAGTAATGAAAAATAATTTTTAAGGATATTTTGACCAATTACCATGTCGAAAGCACTTCTTTCATCACTATATATTGTATCAAATCCTAAATTATGAAGTTCATTATTAATACCTCTAACTATAAGATTATTAATGTTAGCTTTACAATTTAGTTCACATTTGTTATCAAAGGTGTAATATATTTTTCTTTCAGCTCTAAATATATTATTTTCAACTATTTTGATCTTACATGTGATACAGAGACTCCTGCATATTAAAGCATTGATTAAGATAGTTTTATTTTGGAATGTGACAAAAGTTTGGATTACACTTACATCTACTCTTTGATTGCTTTTATTTAAATTTAATCTTTCTTAACATATTTCATCATCTCCCCAGTCTTTTATTATTAAATTTTTTGATATAATTTCTTCAAATCTTTTTGAATTATTTAAGGGATCAGCTCTACTATGTCCAATAAATAATCTTCTTTCCATTATATGCAATTGTTTTATAGGTGTTGTTCTTATTTGATTTCTTTTAAGTTCATCCACATTTATACTCCATTCAAAGCATAGTTGAATATCTTTATTAGTTAGTTGTTTAGGTATATTATTTCAAAATATTGATGATGAAGATCATTTAGTCTGATATCGTGAGTATAATTTTGATTTCTATATTATTTGTTTTAGAAACATATCCTAATAATCTCTATGTAAAGGTTAAGGGTTCGCTTCCCTTTAGCATGGGTATATTATTAAGTTTATAAAATACAAGCAGACTTTGATCAATATTTTCATCATTTAGACTCATAAAAAAAATTTAAAAAAACTTAAAATTTATTACTTGATATAATAGGTTAGATTAGATTACTCATAAGGGCTTGCTCTGTTATTATTAGTCTATTGTTTAATACTATAAGAGTTATGAGTGAGTCTAATCCTGCTCTAAAATTAGCTTTTATTGTAACTTAAATACATCTTAAATGCAAATATTTTATTCTTTATAAATTTTTAACTTTTTTTAATATATTTTGAATTTTGTCTTTTATGATGATTTGGAATTTAGTTATGAATGCAAATTCTTCTGAACTATCAGTAATACCTTCAAAATATTCAATAAAATGCATGATTCTTTTAGTAAATTATAAAGTACATTTTTTCTTATATATATATATATATGTATATCTTTTGCTTTAATGTCCTTTTTCAATTTTATTATTTTTTGATATAAATTAGTATCAAATTAGTATCAATTTTCTTTATCTATTTATTTTTTATCATCAGATTCTCCTCTTATCATGAATATGTAATCAATATCTAATTCTTCAAACAATTCAGTTATTGCTAAGTTGCTATTGGATTCAAAATCTTCAAAGTTTTCCATATATTCTTCTTCTACAAAGCATATCTCATAATTTATGTCAAATAAACTATTAATGTCTTTACCATATATTATGTCATAACAATCTTCTACTATTTGAAATTGTTCTTCTTTTAATATTTAATTTCTTTTTTATAAATATTAACATAATATCTTTTTTCCCCGCATTTAAAACATTTGCATGATCTTTTTTTAATTATATTTTTTCTTAAAATATTTTTTCTCTTTATATATCCTTTTATGTTTATATCTTAGTGTAAATCTTTTTGTTTTAAGTTTATTCCAATATTTCTTTTGTCACCAATTTGTTCTTTTCCACACTTTTTTGTGTTTTTTATAACATCCACCACGCTTGTTGTGTGGTGGTACTATTCCAAATTTGTATGTTGGGAGTGGAGAAGGTTTGCGCAACATTTGTTGTGTTTTTCTTCAGTAAATTTTATAGCATTTTTATCTTTATAAAATGAATTTTTTAATTTTTATTCTTTACGACATTCCGTAAATAAGTGAATAGCACATTGGGCACTTTTTGCTAATGTATCTCCTCTTATTCCTTCTTATTCTAAATTATCTGAAAAAGATATTTTTTTTACATTTTTCATTCTAAGAGGGTAATTTATTAAAATATTCTACAGTCCAATGACAGCATCGTGATAACAGTAGCTTTCAAACATATTTCATATATTGAGAAAATTCTTCTAAAAAGCATATATTTCCTATCTGCATTCTAAATAGCATAATTTCAATTCTATCAACATCTATTTTATCTTCTATAGTGCTAGCAGTTAGAAATTCTAGTAATATTCTCAGAAAAATACAATTTCTTTATTTTTATCTTCTTCATTTTTTATGTCACTAAATACATTTATGCTTTCTAATTGTTTTAATACCACAGAAGCAGTTCTTTCAAATTTTGAAGTTATAATTTCTAATAGTTGTATAGTATTCATGTAAGGATATATATTCTTTAATCCTCTTACTAGTTGTAGACATTGAGATATATAATTTTCCCTTCCTAATATTGGGATGTTATGACATTGAAAAAACAAGGATTTTTTTAAAAAATGTACCACATTTAAAATAAGTGTTATCGTTCTTATAGAATTCATCAAATGGCCTTTCTTCATCTTGTTCTAAAGATTCTCTAAAGTCATCATAATGAGAATAATGAGATGATTCATTTTTTCTTTTGCTCGGTGTTTGATTAACACTACATTACTTGTTTCTCCTATTTCCATATCCATATATATTTTGCCATCAATTTATTTCGGACTTTTAGAATTGCAAATTGAATTATTTTCTTCACTTATTTTAGAATATATTTTATATTTAGGTTTATATTCATGTAGTTTAAATAATTCATATTTTTCTTGGTAGATTTCTTAGATAATTTCTAAATTTTCAAAAGTAAGATTTTCCATGTATTCATTAATTTTTTCTTCTAAAATTTGTTTATTTATTATATATTCTTCATATAGTTCTTCTAAGTTTTCAGTCTCTACGAGAGCATTAATATAATCAATTTGTTCAATTTGTATAGTGTTCAAAGTATTTGATGTAGGAATATTAGTCCAATGAAGATATTTTTCTTTGTCATTATCATCTTCTATATATTTTAGATGTATATTTTTCTTAATTTAATTCAACTCATATGTTATATCTTTAACAGTAATTTTTATATCATTTATTTCATTCTTTTGGGAATCTATCATATCCGTTATATTGCTTAATATTTCGACTATGATCTTAAAATTATCATAAGAATTATTATTAATATTATTTATATATTTATTTTTATCATTTTTGTTAATAGAAAAAACATCAAACATTTTAAAGGAGAACAGATCTTTGAAAGTTTTCAAGATTATGAATTCTAGGAGTTATATATGTGTGTGTGTATATATATGTATATGACTGGATGTATATATATATATATATATATGCAAATCTTTGTTAAAATACAAATTGGAAAGAAAAATGACAGAAATTACAGAGTACGATTCTGAACAACAGTGTCCAAGCAATCAAAATAAAAATTTCTATTCTATACATCGCTTACTGCTCCAACTGCAGCACAGTAAACAACTAAAAGAATCTATACCAAGAAGACCAATTGTCAAGCATAAATCATGAAGACAGATCACAATTGTTAAAGATGTTTACCTGCGAAGTAAAGTTTAAAATCTAAAAAAAACGTAAAGAATTGAGATAAATTAAGACGAAAATGGAATTTATAAACTTTCAAAATCAACAACCTTAACATCATTTTCTTTAAACCTTTGCACGAAAGAATAACCAGAGACTCTTCAAGAAGATCAAAAACCGTTCACGTACAAGCACAGGGAAAGAAAATCGCACAGCCCAAATATAACAACCGAGGAAACAGGATCTAAAAATGCAAAAGGGCCATAAGATAACATTTAAATCATAACAAGTACATTACAAGTTTGAAAACATTAGATACCTAGGTAGTAATAACAGATTCAGCTATAAAGACATCAAGCGAACTGTTAAATCATTCAAGTGCAAAATCGAAAAGGTTATTTCGGCTGAATGGCCCATACTAGAACAAAGCAAGGAAAGAATATGACCCTCCATAAAGAAGAACAAAGACGAACCAACTCGAGTAGACTTCCACAGTGGTTTTAAACCATACCACAGACACGAATCAATATACTTTAAAAAGAAATCCAGACTAACTAGTCAAGAACCCCTGAAATATAGAAGAAGCCCTCTTACTTTAGCTTGGTGCCAAGAGATCTGTGCAGAGCGTCAAGAGTACGCATGAACAGATTTCTATCGGAGACCACATCCTCATAGTTCGCAGTACGCTCCGCTAGGGCTGAAGAAGGAGGAGGAGGAGGAGATTGGGATTGGATCGGGACCGCCGCTAATGGCGGAGTATTGGTTAAGGAGAGAGAGAGGCCTCCATCAAGGGACATTTTGGCCTGCCCCTTTATTAGTTTTAACGACAGAGATAAAGATGGCGCAACAATAAAAAGATGAGTACTTTGGCCTAAGAAAGAATTAATGCGATGATAGGTTGCTATTAGCCTGACGCTCTGCGTAATCATGCTGTAGTGAAAGGGAGAGGGGAGTTTTTTTTTCCATTTTTGGCATGTTTGTCATGAACCAAAAATGAGAAAAAAAAATTAAAAAAATAATATTTTAAATTTATTATAAATTTTGAAAAATTTAATATCATATTCAATATAAATTCTAATCTGAAAAATCAACTTTATTTCACATCTAACACAAATTTCAACCTTAAAATTAATTTTATTTCACATCCTACATACCTCTCAATATTAAAATAAATTTTTTTTTCATCAACTCTATAAAATAAAATATTTTTTCTTTTTTTACTCAAATTTATCCTCCAACTAAACAAGCCCAAAGAGGTATGAAAGAGGAGATTAGGTTTTAAATATTTCATTAGCTTAATAATACAATTTATGAATAATTACTCATATATCATGCCAAACACATAAGTATAACGATTTTACGGAGCTAAAAAGTTAACTCAAAATTAAAAAATTTGAACACAATTTATCTCAAAATCTATTCAAAATTAGAATCGAATAGATTTGAGCTAAATCAGCTCGAATCATACTCGACTTCGAGCTAACTAGTTATGCTAAAAAATGTACACATTATTACGATATTAGGGGAAAATTTTAAATATACCATATTTTTTCACAAAGACATTTTTTTAACTTACATAAAAAAATATTTGATATAAATATTATATATTAAAATAATTTATATTATGTTTTGAAATACAGTTAATTTTTTATTAATTTAATATTAGAAATTTTTATACAAGGTTGTGTATAAAATTATTTTTTTTACAGAAATTTATAAAATTAATTTTAATTTAGCTTAAAATTAATCTAAAAAAACTACTTTAAACAGCCAGTATTTATCATAACCACACATAAATATTTATAGGGGTACCTAAACGTAATTACAGAGAAATAAGAATGAAAAAAAAAATTAAGGAGATTAACGAAGGGCTTTGTAAGTCAATATTGAATTTGACTCGTTCTATATTTGTCTCACTATTCACTTAACAAGGACTCAAATTCTAATATGAATTGAAGATTTCTTCGAGATTCAAATTTAGTGAAGCTTTAGAATCGTTACATTTATCCTAGGTTCTAAAGCTCTTTTTTAAAAAATAAAGAATTAATTACCATTATACTACAGTAAATTTATTATTTTATATATTACTTGTTCATATTTCATAAATTATATAACACCTTTTTTTATATTATACATACTATAAATTATTAAAAATATTATACTAGACATCGTATAATTGTGTTATGAAAATAATTTATATATATTTTGTGATACGTGAAATTTAATTTATCAAATATGAATAGGTAGTATGTGTATTAATTAATAAAATAATTTTATTATAATATATTAAAATTTATATTTTTATTTAAATATATTTTCATTTGATAATAAAACAATATAATAAGGACATGCATTGGACTGTCTCATATGATACCTCCAAAAATATTTTTGACAATATGTACACAAACTTCATTATCACAAAATCAAACATATTATAATATTTTACATGCACAATTTCTTTACTGCCTTACTACCTCTAACCTTCACATTATAACATTTTATATATACAATCTCCCATTGATATCACCACATCTCCAACGACTCCTCATCCTCCACCGTTACCTCCACCATTACCTCCACCATTGCCTCCACCATGACCGCCACCATTATGTGATGCTCGTGGCAAAAAAAGGCAGGGAGTGATCGCCGAGTGATGTTCTAATAGAAAGAAATCACTGAGGCAATGTGCGACTCTTGGCAGGCTTCTAGGCCGAATAATGAGTAGTGAAAGAGGCACAGGAATGAATCATTCACATCAAAAAAGGAGGAAAATCCTGAGCTGTATAAGTAGATAACGTAATCTCAAATGATAGAGGCGCATTCTGGAGCAAAACTGTAAGGCTAGTGATGAAAAACTCTATAGTTGAACATGCTTGAACTGAAATAGCACTAAGATGGATGACCTCCTGGGAAGTGCTCAAGTCACACAGTTTTTCTAAAACTAAAACGGACAATACCTCTACAATGAGATCACGGGATGTTACAATTATCCCCACCATGGCCACTTTCACCATCACCTCCCCAACCACTCTCACCACCCCAACCTCCATCATCACCACCAAAGTCTCCCTGCCTACTCCAGCCTCTACTTAAATGGCCACTACCACCTTCGTATTCTCTAAGTCCACTACTGCCACTTCCTTTATCTCCCCATCCACCGCCACCAATATATTGTCTTCGATTACTCTCATCTCTCCCATATTGACCAATTCCACCATCCCCACCCTCATAACGATTAATATCGTGAGCATCACCTCTCTTATCACCTTGGCGGCCTTCAACTCCCCCACCTCCATCGCCTCCTTTGTTGTTGTTGCTGCCACTTTACACGTAAAGATGGTTAAAAGAAATAAATATTTAAAGTCCTATTTATTTGGCTGTTGAAAATTAACTTGATTTAATTTTAATCAGGCATATCAAATCACACATAAAATTTAATATTAAAAATTAACTTTATATCACATCCTACACACATTATCAAAATAATAACTAACTTATATCACATTCTTCACATGTCCCAACATAATAACTAACCTTATTTCACATCATTCATAATTTTTAATAAAAAATATCTCCATCTAAATTTAATTTTTATGTTGTTAAATTAAACCTTACAAACACACAGACTCTTAATGATCTCTTTATATATACATCTTAACTAGAATATTAGAGAGAAGACTCACTATTTTTGACTTGCTGTTCGGCACAAACAATTAATGTGAATGTAGATAGCTGTTGAATGCTTTCTCTGCTACTTTCCTCATTTATTGAGAATTAAAAACTCAATTATTGACTTTACTTATTTTATACATTAAGGTCTCTCTCTCTCCGATTAGGTCATCGTAGAAATGTCAGAGTAGTTGTTGCTTAATATGATAAAACATTGGAGTGGTTAGTCGCAAGAATTTTTCCACAAGATCTTTGAATAACATTATCTGTAGCCGAATTACAATATCAGGGTGCCCGATAAGGTGCGTGAAGGACAATATTGGACCAAATAAATCTTAAAAATCCTGTTTAGCGCGAGAACTAAATCATGACTAAAATAATACTAATTTAAAAAATAACAATAATAATAATAAATAAAAATTTTTAATCATTCTACATAAATTCTAATATGAAAAAAATATTTTTTTTACTTCACATACTCAATAATTTTCAATAAAAAAAATAATTTTTTTTACATCTTAGACCAAAATACTCGATTCAAATATTTTAATCTATGATGTGAAATAAACTATATATTTTTATTAAAAATTATTGAATATGTGAAGTAAAATAATACTTTTTAATATTAAAATTTGTGCAAAATAATTAAAAAAAATTTATTTATTATTATTATTATTATTTTTTAAATTAGTATCACTTTGGTCCTAATTTGGTCCTCGCGCCAAACAGAGCTTAAGTGATTTTTATGTAATACTTAAAAATTACAGGAAGTACTAAGATAAAAAATTTGAAGAGTAGTAAATACGTAGAAAGGTTTACAAAAAGTCAACTCATAATATGACAGACTTAAGCTTTAATTGATAACTAATTGCTTTTATTATAGTAATATTTATTTGATTAAATTAACTAAACTACTTTAAGAATTCAATTTAATTAACCGTCAATTTTTCAACCTCAAATATTGAAACCAAAAACTAAAATTGTCTGAACTAAAAACTAAACTTTTCATTTCAAGTTCTTCCATTACGGATCAGTTAACCAAACCTTGAATTGATGCAGTTTTGTGGTCAAGGATTTGGTGATTCAAGAATAATTGTGTTAGCTAGTGAGAGGGAGTGTACATGGGACCACCATAGCTAAAGTGTTTACCAACATATCGCAAAGTGACGTGGTGAAGTCGGCCAATAGAAATCTTATTGACTAGTCTAATTTAGTTCGAATTTTTTTTTAGACAAGAAAAAAAATATATTTTATTTTTTAAATTTAATGAAAAAAAAAATATTTTAATATTAAAAAATATATAAAATGTGAAATATTTTAAATTCTAATATTTATATTTGTTTTAAATGTGAAATAAAATTAACTTTTATAGTTAAAATTTATGTTAGATAAAAATTTTACCTCAAATCAAATGAGACCTAAGTGCTGCAACCCGTGCTCTGAGTTGCCCGAGGAAGCAAAGTTGTCTATATGTGTAAGTCTTTATCCTTTTACTAATAAAAAAAAAGGTGGCAATTAGGATATATTTGTCAGGTCAAAGTCAACTCATTCTTTGAACTAATTCATTTAAGTTTAACCTAAATCCAACTTGTTTGTTACATATCAAAAAAATTTAACTTAAAATTGATCATTATGTAACTATTAGATGATCTAATTACATTGTAACTGAATAATCACATTTAGAGATCGAGTCATTACTTATCAAAATATTGTAGCTAAATATTACTTATTATATAACTATTCGAAGTCATATCAACATATTTTTAGTGATCCATTCCATATATATTATAGTATTTTGACTGAAGACTAACAATAACAGAACTATTCAATATTGTAGCAAAGTATTTTAATTAAATACTAGCATATAAATGTCAATTCATTATATATCATGAAAGTTTAACTAAAACTGATAATTATGCAACTATTCCATATTATATCGATATAAATACTTGTATTTAGAGACTCATTCGATATATATCAATATATTTTAACTTAATAATAGTAGTTATTTATCTTGAAAATTTCAAAATCAGTGGAAACGCTTCAAAGAATTAGTATTTTTGAAGACTTCGTGTCTTTGAAAACTTAATATTTTCGAAAGGATGAGATTATGCAGATAAAAAGTCATTAAAAAATATAATAGAGCTGAAATTCAAAAGATTTTTTTTTTTTTAAATAGGGCTTCGAAAAAAATGAAAGGATTGAAAAAAAAATATATATCGAAAGCAGATTGATTTTTGAAGATGTAGCTTCGATTCCTATTAACTGAATTCTGTTATAGTTTAGCTATCACTGTCAACTGTCAAACAACAGATTCTCAGCTAATGCAGCCTATAAAAACTCATCATTTTTACTATTCAAGTGGATGAATCTCAGGAGTTCTGAATTTTAAGAAGAAAACTTGCAGAATTTAAAAAAAGAAGAAGAAGAAGAAGAAAACTCACAAGCAAAGAGGAAGTTTGAAACTGGTGAGGGAATTCGTCTAATTTCGCATCAGCTTCCCTCTTTCTTTTAAACTTCTAATCTATCATCAATCATTCCTTAAAAAGCAAAAATTAAGATTAATTAGCTATACTTAACCTGAAATTTTTGAGATGCTTTTAAGGCAATGCTCAATCATTAAAGATAGGATGATGTGAATTCACAAATTCTGCCATATGAATTACAATGACAAAAGCCCTCACTTTCAATGCCGAAAGCATTTTTAAAACTTTAAAAAAAAAATAATAAATAAATGCAAAATAAATGGTAGAAGTAATTTGATAACAAATTAATTATTACCCTTGGAGCACCAAATCAATGTTCTATGTGAAGTAATAGCTATGGGAGATCTGCAAGTTAGTAATAAAAGATTTACATCACAATGCCTCAGTAACTCCCTATCTAGCAGAATAGCCAACCATCTAAAATAATTCAACTTCTTCTAATTAAAAACTAGGTTGGTTTTATTTAGGGATGACGGTTTGACTCGAAGATCGATAGTCGCTCATGTTCGGATCGATATTTAGCTCGAATCGAGCTCAGCTTGAATTTCTTGAGCTGAGCCACAAAGCCATGGTCGAATAGAATCAACTTGGCTCTATCTCTATTTTTTAAAATTATAAATAATATATTTAATCATTTATTGTAATTATTTTATTATTTATATATAAATTTGTGTTAGTTGTTAGGAATTTAGAATATTTTTTAAGTGATTTTGTGGTTATAATTAATCTAAGTTTATATTTTAGTTGAAGTAATTTTTTAAAACAATTTTCAATTCTTCAAGAGTTGTGTTGGCTCGATTATGGCTCGAGTCAGCTCGAAATTGAAATGAGCCAGCTCGAACTCAAATCAAATTGAGACAAGCTGAGTTTGAGCCGTGCCCAACTTAGCTCGAACTCGGATCGTTCTCACCCTTAGTTATCAGCTCGAACTCGGATCGTTCTCACCCCTAGTTTTATTATACCAAAGTTTTCTAGAAACTTGCACGCCCCAATCCTTGATTTAGTATGGAGACCCAAACAATTCTGAAACACATGTTATAACAGGAGTTCCTATACCCAAATAGTACCTCAAAATTTCAGAACTACGGTACAACATAAGCAAATATAAAAAGGAAGAATCAATTATTAAGCTTTGTAGTACAAAAGCAATGCGCTTTTTAAAGTCATAGCTACTTGAAAATATTTGCAAATGATTCATAAAAGAACATTTACCTTTGAATGCCCTCACCAATTTCCATTCTAGTGAAATTGGCAATCTTCACGGAAGACCCAACTTCTTTTGATAAATCATTGAGTAAATGCTGCAGAGAAGTTTCAGAAAAAGTGAAAATCAACAGCATTTTGAATATTAAAGGTTTAAAAAGATTATACCAACAAGATTCTACAACACAAATCCTCAATAAATGTCAACCCACAAGAAATTTAAACAAGAAAAATTACATAGCACTCAGCCATTATAAATTTTCTCCTAAGCCACCCGATGTAAAATCATGAAATCCATAAAACAGTTCTTTGACTGCTGATAATTTACCGAAACAAGTAAGGATACAGATACTTTATAGCTGTAGGATCGAATGAATGTCTAGAGGGGAGTGAATAGACATAATTTGATAAATAAATAACACAACTCAAAATTTATTAGTAATAACAAGAGAAAATTATGCGAAAGCGATAAACAAAAATCTCATCCAGAAAAGCATATGAGAATATACGTGGTTCAGCACTTCACTGTGCCTACATCCATGGCTCGAAGGCGCACACACAAAATCCACTATATGTACTCCTTTCATACTAGGGCAACGGAGAAGCCTTTTTTACACTACTACACAATTACCTTCCTCCTAAATTTTACTTACCTAGAGTCACACACTCACTCTTTTTTACTCAAAAAAAATAGAAGAAGAAGATTGGAAAGAAGAAAATACAATTACAAGAATAATATCACAGTTCTTTTTCTTATGATTGACTTTAAGTGTGTGAAGAAAATTAGATATCACCCTTTGAAGCTAAGCACACGAGATTAAAGCACTTAGATCGACTTTCTAATCACTTGAAATGAACAAGAATGTTTTTTCAGCACACTCAACTAATCTCCCATCAAAATTATTTATACACTCTCCAAATAGATAAAAAAACAGTCAAAAATATCCTAAAAAGGAAATAAAAACGGCTACAAACGTATCAGCTGAAACACTTGATCGACCAAATTCAAGAACATTCTAAAATCAGCCGCAACGAATAATTGTTGGTAGACCAACTTGGTCTACCAAAGGCTTAATAGACCAACTTGGTCGACCAATCTTATAAATAAATTATTTTCCAAAGTCTCTGTTATAGGTCGACCAACTTGGTTAACCAGCTTAATTTACCAACTTGGTCTACCAACGCCAGCACTAGTACACAACTGCTTACAGAAAATTTAAAAGGATCTCGAGTCGAACCTATATCAATCGAACCCTAGAACTCTACACTTTCTTTGTCTCACTTCACACACTTAATAAATCAATCTTACAAAGATTTTTATCAAAGTCGAAACAAAATAAGAAATGTGTGCTTGTCTTCGAGTTGCTTTGTTGACTAGACGCTATCTTAAAGATCTTGATTGTTTTAATCATTTTTATCTAAAATAGTTCTCACAATTCAATTTATCATTATCCATTATCCTTTTACTCATATTATAACGAATCAATCGTTTAACACTAGCTTGACCCGATCTAGCCTGCACAATCAACTAGAACCTAGATCAGTAATGGGTCAACCTAAACTCATTGTCAAATATCAAAATAAAAATACCAATAGAAACAAGGGAGGAACCAACAATCTCCCCCTTTTTGATGTTTGATAACTAGTTTAAGTTGAAAAAATAAAGATGAATTAAAAGGCTAAAAGTATAGAAAACTTGATAAAAATTTGTCTTGATTGAAGCTCTCTCTTGATCATGGGCAATCCCCTTTGATCAAGAACACTCCTCCCTGATTATAGCTTCCACTAACTTTCCCAGGAGTGACATTATCTTTCGAGTGGTGCTATCTCAGATAAAATGTCAGCAGAGGTTCCCCTGCACTTAAGCCATTTTCAAGAAAAAGAAAGAACACAGAAAAATATAATATATGCGAGACACGCTCTGTGATATATCCATAATAACATCCAGACAGATAATATCAGAATAATAGGAGTTACACACTCTATAACATACATTTGTATCAAATCACAAAATAATATCATCACAAATTAATAAGAACAGATATACTAGTGATCAATATTGATAATAAAAGTCAACTTAAACCAATCATTCTCTCCCCCTTTGCCACACATCAAAATTAGGAGAAAAGATGAACAGAAGTGCATATAAGAATAATCCTAGAGTCAGATAAATGTCTACAAGTTCCCTTATCTGGGCAAAGAAAGTAACAAAGTAGATCTAAAAGTTCTCAAAGCACAAAATATACAACAACAACAACAACAACCAAGCCTTAATCCCACTAGGTGGGGTCGGCTACATGAATCCTTTGTTTCCACTGCGCTCTATCAGTTACCAAATTCTTATCTAAGTTTAAGTAATTAAGATCACTCCTTATAGTTTCTTGCCATGTCTTCTTTGGTCTCCCTCTTCCTCTTTGTATATGGGCAAAATCCAATAACTCAATTTTTCTAACTGGAGCTTCAATTGGCCTACGATTTAGATGTCCAAACCATCGAAGCCGACTTTCTCTAAGTTTATCCTCAATTGGTGCAACACCAACTTTCTTTCGGATATACTCATTTCTCATTCTATCCTTTCGTGTATATCCACACATCCATCTTAACATTCTCATTTCTGCAACATTTATTTTATTTGTATGTTTCTTCTTTGCAGGCCAGCATTCAGCACCATATATCATCGCTGGTCTTATTACAGTTTTATAAAATTTACCCTTAATTTTGGATGAAATTTTTCTATCGCATAACACACCAGAAGCATTTCTCCATTTTACCCAGCCTGCTTGAATCCTGCTAATAACGTCATTATCTATTTCGCCATCATTTTGTATAATTGATCCAAGGTATCTAAAGCGCTCACTCTTCTTGACAATTTGATCACCAATTGTCACATCTCCAATATAAGTATTTCTTTCTTGACTAAATGTGCACTCCATATATTCAGTTTTTGATCTACTGAGATGCAAACTTTT